>NIVC01001279.1:0-127500 GCA_002269645.1 Macrostomum lignano
GGTGATCGCGACTCAGACCGGCTACACTGACTTCAATTGTAAGTGGTGTTTCTAATTATCCTTGCGTCTAAAATGATCACGTATCATCCGTTAGACATCTGATTCATCTGTTAGACATCTGATTCATCTGTTAGACATCTGATTCATCTGTTAGAATCTGATTCATCTGTTAGACATCTGAATCATCTGTAGACATCTGATTTATCTGTTAGACATTTGAATCATCTGTTAGAAATCTTAATCATCTGTTAGACATCTGAATCATCTTTTACACACCTGAAATCACCTGTTTGACCTAGGATAGGAAAAATTCCTATATAAAAGGCCCAGGCCTAAAAGGCAGACAATATCGATGGAAATTTTCAGTTTACGTCCGTGACCCTCCCATCCCGACGGCATCCGCTGAGTATACCTTCTCGGACGTCGCACCGTCGCTGAGTGCCTGATGCGATGCAAATTCAGCGCCTCTGTCAACTGCTACGCCCACGCCTTTCGGCAGGATCTCAACCGCTGCGTCTTCTCGGCAACTTGGTGCGCCAGATTTGACATCACTGCACCGTCGAGTTTCGTGTACAGGAAACGTCTGAGCAAGCCCGATTTTAGTGAGTTCTTATTGGACGATGCTTTGGTGGATTTGCCAAAAGCAAATCAGTCAGTGGACCGTGTCAGTGACCGTGTCAGTGGTCTAGCGCGGCGCTCTTGATATGTCTGTGGCCCAGGCTTGATAGTGCATTTAACTACCTTGAGAAAAGTAAGTGTACATGCCTAACTATAAATAAAGTTAGGGCCGCTGTACACTCCTGTGTGTGTGTGTGCCTGTGGGTATGTCTAAGTACGTATCTGCGCGCTTGTGTGGCTGCTCAGGGGAGTCGACGGAATGGGCAGTAATGCCTCTCGCCGGTTGTGTGACAATGTCGCTCAAAGTGCGCCAGGCTGCACACAGGCCCTGCCTGTAAATTAGATGCTCGATTAGACTTAAGCTCAGTCGGTGAAGTGTTCGATTAAGATGACCAGGTCCAGTTCGCAACAGAGAACATCAATAGCTACAGTATTAAATGCAGTGCATTTGTGTATAACTATAACTTATTAATCACTTCACGCAATCCATGCCGCAGATGTGTACGCCAGCGTTGGCAGTCGCAAGTTTCAAGTTATCCAACAACGATCTAAAGGCTTTTGAGCTTTGCTCAGTGCTGGGCCGACTACGAAAACGGATTCGGCGATGACAAAGACTTTTGGATTGGTAATGAGTCTATAAAAATGTTTTTTAATAGCTGATTTAGTCTAGTGACTAGTGAGCCTGTGCCTTGGGGGGCTGGCCCTCTTGGCTGTGAATCGCACGAAAAACCCTCGAAGGCTTAAATAAACCGATCAGCCAATTTTTGTATTTCAAGGATTGCGCAAAATCAACGAACTGACTGGAAACACGCCGCGACGCCTCCGCATCGAGGCTGTAACTCGCGAGAACAAGCTTTACGTTGCCGAGTACTCCGACTTCTCAGTTGGCGACGCGTCAACAAATTACTTGATGACATTCAATTCGTATTTGTCTGGAAGCTCCAACACCAGCGGAGATTCGCTCAGCATCAATAAGGGAATGAAATTCTCTACTCTGGATAGGGACAACGATGACAATTCGGACAGTTGCTCCCGAGAGTCCTACGGCTATGCCGGCTGGTGGTTCGAGCAGTGCTCCGACAGCAACCCTAACGGGATCTACTCGGCTGAGTTTAACAGCAATTCGGCCATGCACTATTGGGACGCCGACAAGAAAAAGGCGTTGAAAAGCATTCGACTCATGGTGGAGATTTGAGTTTGTAGCTACGCTCGTACGAACCATGCAGAGCGAGTGTTGAGTCGTTTGACGTTTTATTAGATGAGACCATTTGGACGGTGTGGTGTCGTTTTCATTTGAGACGATGTGTCATTTTCATTTGAGACGGTGTGTGGTGTCATTTTCATTTGAGACGGTGTGTGGTGTCATTTTCATTTGAGACGGTGTTGTTGTCATTTTCATTTGAGACGGTGTGTGGTGTCATTTTCACTTGAGACTGTGTGGTGTCATTTTCATTTAAGACGCTTCTGGTTCAGTTGGGACGGTGTGGTGTCATTTTCATTTGAGACTCTTCTGGTTCAGTTGGACGGTGTGGTATCATTTTCATTTGAGACTCTTCTGGTTCAGTTGGGACGGTGTGGTGTCATTTTCATTTGAGACTCTTCTGGTTCAGTTGGGACGGTGTGGTGTCATTTTCATTTGAGACTCTTCTGGTTCAGTTGGGACGGTGTGGTGTCATTTTCATTCGAGACGCTTCTGGTTCAGTTGGGACGGTGTGGTGTCATTTTCATTTGAGACGCTTCTGGTTCAGTTGGGACGTTGTGTGTGTGTGTGTGTGTGTGTGTAATTTTCATTTCAGATGGTTTGGGTTAGTTTAGGACGGTGTTATTTGGGATAAATTGTTTTTTATTGCCGTAGCTACAGCTCATCCGAGATCCGATACCTATAGCTGAGATTGCATGGTTGTCATATCTAGACGAGACAGTTTTTGTCATGTTTGTTATTAAATAATAATAAATAGAATATTTTTCTGTATTTTGTTCCTCATCTTTAAGCGCCGTAATTAATCTATTTAATCTTCTAATTATTTTATAATATGTTGCAAGGTATAGAGCATCACATTTATACACGTACACGTAAAGAGTAAATTGCTTTTTAAATATTTTAAATGCTTTTCTTAAACGCTTTTTCCTCCATTTGTTGTTTTCTTTAATAACAAATCTATTTGTCTTTTATAATTCATTAGAAATTGTGTCAAGAGCAGTAACTGCTTTTTTGTTTGTTTTAATTCTCACATATTTTTTCGAAAGTAACCTAAACTGTGTAACCTGTGTAACCTGTGTAAACTGTGTAACTGTGTAACTGTGTAACCTAATTAATTAAGGCTAACAATTTTAAATTTAATTTTACTGCATTGTGTTGAAATAACAAAGGGAACGACGTAAATGAATAATTTTATTTGTTTCTAACTTTGTTGTGCTGCAAACTATAAACTGAAGTGAAGAAGTTACAAAATCTATTTAATTATATTACGCAGCTATAAAACAAAAATTCTTGTTAACCGATTTATTTTATAGTTTGAAAAAAGTTAACAGTTATCTAATTTTCAAAACAGAAAAGTTTTTGTCTCTACGATAATAAGTCGTCAGAGATATTGTGTAACTTTAAAAAAATCTATTGAACTTAACTCATATAAACTAAAAATTACTATCTAATAACATTTTATTAGAATGAACAATCTTTTATTATTTATAATTATTGAATCGGTTAAAGAAAGGCTTTTTGAGTTCTTTTTACTACATTTTTAAACTTCATAGCGAAAAATTATTTCTACTTCTCCCCTTTCACTCCTGTCAGATGGTCAGTTCACACTTCTTTTAAACTGGGTCGGTGCACTAAGATAGTTTTTGGACAAACTGAATTGAATTAAACTTGTGACTCATAAGTACCTAATCAATCAGGGTACCAAGCTGCCAGTGTCTGTCGCTGATCTCTATTGAAGTGCGCGTAAATCCGTAGATTTGTTACAACGAGCATCGAATTTTCTAATTGGATGAGCCCGAGAGGACCCACTCGACTCTGATTGGCTGAGCTCATCGAATTCGTAACTAAAACTAATTTTAGTTGAATTAGGAAGCAAATTATTTAATAGCTATAGACTTTTCCTTAAAATTATAAATTCAGTAATTATAAAGAAAAATCCTTTGCTAGCCTATTAAGAGTGATGTAAAAGCGAAGAAGATGAGTACTCTTAGGTCTGATTATAAGTTCAAACAAAGTTCGTCCCTATCATAAATTTAGTTCTTTTATCATTGAATCTGTGGTCCTTTGGGTTGTTACCAAAGTCAATTTAATCCTGGAAGCACAGCTCAGTGTCACTTAAGCCACAGACTGTCGTAGACGATCAACGATCGATATGTAATACCAACTTGATCTCAGTAGGCGGCTCAGTACTTCGCTGCAACCAAGCGAAAATCTGTTAGATTTAAAAAAATAGATCTTCGTTGCGCCTATGCTGCACCTCCTCATCGCATCCTGACAAAACACAGGAAAATCCACAGGAATAAAATTTTACTTTCCTGAAAAGTTCAAGCTCTTGTACATGTACGAGGGCTGTCCCAAGTGAATTACGTTTCACTATATCTCTTGTTCTGTGCTGATCCAAATAATATTACTTTGCACAAATTCATAGCGGCAACTCTCTTCTTCATATTATCTTTAACATCATTAAAAACTGACAATGGAAACAAAAGTTATAAACTAAAATGTAGCAGGACCCATGGAGGAAAGAGTAGAATGGATTGCTAATCTGAGCCAGTTATTTTTGTCTCGCTCGATCTTCACGTTTAACATATCCTTCCCCCCGTTCTTTCCTATTGGCTCGTGACTGCCATAGACGAAGTTAGTACGAGCTCGAATCAAAATATGCTTTCAGCCAATAGGAAGGAACGGGGGGAAGGGATGTTAAAAGTTAAAATCGAGAGAGATAAAAATAACTGGCTCAGATTAGCACTCCATTCTACACCTTTTTCCATTCTATTTTGGCAAACGTGCAATCAAGGTCAAAATCTTTTCATTCAATTCAGACAGTTAATGGTAGTTCTTGGCCGGATGTGCATACAATTCCACAGAATATACACAGAATGCCAAATCGAGCGATTTCCATGAAGCCGAATTAAAATTCGTGTGCACTACTCTTGTTGTGAAGTCTATGGCCAGTAGTATAAATTTGCGAAGAATAATTTATCAAAGTCTCGCAGGCAGTCAGAGATCCTACCTGGAGGACCAAATGTAAAAATTTATCATTTTTTCGTATTTTATCATCTAAACAAACCAAACACTCTGAAGAACTCCAGTTAAGCAGAATTCATTCGCATCACAGTTAAACTACAGTTAAACAGCATTTAATCGCATCAGCTTCTTCCTCTCTTCAGCTCTCTTTATTCCTGTCGTGCGCCCCCCCCCCGCTTTCTCTGCTGAGCGAGCGTCCTCTGACTGTTGCACCAGTGATGCAGGCGAAGTCTGGCAAACAACTTGGCCATTGCCTTAGCACAGCGTTCGCCGTGATCCGAGCTGTGCGTCTGAATATTAGCAAGAACAATGGGAAAGAACTTTTCCTGAAGCCGTTTGCTCACGTCCTTCAGAACGAACAGCTCTTTGTCCGTTGTCGTGAAGGTGCGCTCCATCTGACAGACTGCAGATATGACTGCCTTGTTGGAAATGATCAGATTTCCAGTCCCGCCCTGTCCGTTCTTGAGCTGCAGGAAGCGCATCTCTCCCGAGCCATCGCCTTTTAACGACTGCTGGCACTCCTCGCACTTTTCCTCAGATTTGAATAGCTTGAAAAGCAGCCAGCCTCCAATGTAGGCGCACTTCTCATTCTCAATGCTGCCGACTGTGCCAGCAGGCAGGTCTTGAGCTTCCTCAGTGGAGTCTGCTGAAATCAGGCCATCGCCCTGCGGACCAGGACTGGGCGCACTTGCACTTGCTGTTACTTTGGCCTGAAACTCGGTCAGCAAGGTGCTGCCATCGTTCTCGCAGTTGCTGTTAGTCTGCGATAGACAGTCCAACAAGTGGTTGACAGTGAATTTTCCAGCCATGCTGCGCAGAAAAGCGCAGACTGAACTTAGTTTTCATTTGAAAGCAAAGAATAAAAGTCGCTCTTAGAATAGTCTATGGCAAAAACTCAAGCCCTACTTATCAAAGCTTCACAACAAGAGTAGGCTGGTGTGATTTCAATTCTTGCACCGATTTTTTTAAACAAAAATGCTCGAATCGGCATTCTGTGTACAATTCCGACAACTGTGCTTTCAAAAGCGACAATTTTCAAACAAAGCAAACAAGCTACCACGAGAAACCGACACTTTGCAATCAATTCTGACAGTTGGCTATGAATTAGCTTTTTCTGTCCTCCTATCTATATGGCTCTTACTGCGAAATTTCCAATCAATTCCCACAAATTTCAATCTATTTAGACAAGCTACTTTTTACTTTGGGTGGGGCCAGGGCTAAATGTGCATGTGCAGGGCTAAATCTATGGGTGTTCCGAATCTCCAAGTTTCTCTCCATGATGTGGCTATGGCATTCGCAGTACGAGCAGTATTGTTGAATCTCGGCTCAAACTGTGCCCCAGCCAGCCCCCAAAGGGTGTTAACACACTCCTCTGAGCAACACTTGAATGCACATCCGGGACTTTTAGCGCAGCAAAAGGAGGGAACAAAAAGCATTGCTACACAATAGAAGCGGTCTTTCGCGTCCCTGGGATTTCCCTAGGGAATTCCGGAATTACTGAAGCTAAGAGCTGAAGCCCAGTTGGAAATATTCTGATGCTTTAAAAGCTATATTAAAATATGCTTCTCCAATTTTTCCATAGATATCTCTTTGTCACAGCAGTCTAACAAAAAAGTTTGAGTACGTATTAAATCAAAAGTACTTTCGCTACTTTCCGCTAGCTTATCGAATTACTGTAAGTCTATTGTCGAGGTCCTGCTATATGTTAGTTCATAACTTGCGTTTCCATTGTCAGTTTTTAATGATGTTAAAGATAATATGAAGAAGAGAGTTGCCGCTATAAATCTATGCAAAATGATATGTTATTAATACATGATAATATATGACATATGATAATGTTATTTGGATCAGCAGAACGAGAGATATAAAGAAAAGTAACACTACTACTTTTGGGACAGCCCTCGTATTATCAGCATCAGTGGGTGATTCGGTTGGAACAATTCTGTCTAACAGGTGACAGCTACTGTCTAATAAGAAGTTTTACCAGTGCAAATTAATCAACTGCAGAAATCAGTCGCTGAAGTTTTTTGTTCGCACGAAGTGAAAATTTATAATTGTTAAAGAAATTTTGCATCAGACACGCTCAATCGAGATGAGAATGAAGCTGTTTTACATAATTAAATAATTAAATAATTAAGTAATTAAATAATTAAATAATTAAGTAATTAAATAATTAATTAAATAATTAAATAATTAAATAATTAAGTAATTAAATAATTAAGTAATTAAATAATTAAATAATTAAGTAATTAAATAATTAAACATTTAAGTTTTAAAATAAGTGTTAGATTTTCAGACCGAATTTAAAACGAATAATGTGAGCACATCAGAGCTAAATCTTATAATCAGATTTATATTAGCAGACAATTACAAGTTGCATTATCAAGGACTACTAGACTAGAAGGACGCAACACTTGCAAATCGTGCAAAAATAGTTGAAGGCCGATTATTAAAATGTCTGTATTTCCGAATCAATTGCATGTAGAACGTGTCACGTTATTTGATGTTGTCCGTGACCCTTAAAAGGGCCGTTTTAGTCCCAAATGAATCGAGTCAAGTCTTGATAGCGGATTTGTGTAGCGGAGCACTTGGCACACAAGGCCGGAAGCTGGCCGTAGTTGGTTATTATTGTTGAGATCAATATTCGATGCGGTTAATATCAATATAGAACTTATTGCGCGTTGGGGCACTGGCGGCTGCAACAATGGTTTTGAATTGAAGGTGAGTTAGAGATTGTAGTCGAGTGGTAGGCGAGTGATGCAAGACGATGCAACGTGGTGAGTAACGGCGATGAGTACAACAGACGGCGATGAGTACAACAGTGGCTTGACTTACTTACTTGACTTAGCTGCAGGGCGGTCCGAAGACGCAGCGGGGAGGCGAGCGTCGCCCATTCCGCTAATCCCTGAAAGACCCGCATAGGCTAGGGCGCGGGGCCGGTCAGGGAGGTCTGCCGGTCCTGTCTGCAGCGTTGTCTTCGGTGGGGAAGACGGAGGCTCGCTTGGTGGCCCGGAGGAACCGGATGAGCCGTGGGATGTTCTCGGGCCGGCAAACGTCGTCCAGGGACGGGTTGGGCCCGAGGTGGTTGAGCCGGTCTCGGTTGAAGGCCGGGCAGTAGCAGACGAAGTGCATGGCATCTTCATTCTCGAGGCTGCAGAAGGGGCAGAGTTCACTCCGGCGAACACATCGGAGGAAGCAGTGCCTGGCAAAGCAACCGTGACCTGTGAAGGTCATAGTGAGAGCGCGGATATCTTTTCGATTTTGATTCAAAAGGATTCTCCGCAGCTTGAGGGACGGATTGGGCACTGCCGCACGAGATTGGCGGCAGTTGGAGATACCATCCCATCTGCGCAAGTGCAGGATGTCCGCCCAGTCGTTAATCTGACGATTAATGACTGTGGCGGGGATGGGGGCCAGGGGCACGGGGCCAAGGGGCGAGCCGGAACAGCCCGCCTTAGCGAGGGAGTCGGCGAGCTCGTTACCTTTGAAGCCGGCGTGTCCTGGGATCCACGTGAGCCGGACGGTGTTCCTCCGAGCCAGCTTGTTGAGCTGCCCGATACAGTCGCGGACTGTTCGGGAGTTCGTAGTGGTGTGACACAGGGCCTGTAAAGCGGCCTGGCTGTCAGAGTGGAAGAAGATTCTTTGTCCTTGAAGTCCTTGCGGTGGAGCTCAGCTGCACAGGAGCTGATGGCAAGGACTTCATTCTGGAAGACGCTGGAGAGTCTGCCAGTGTGTTGGGCGTGAGTAGCAATCACGCGGCCGTTGATAAGGATGCAGACTCCAAAGCCGGATAAACCGTCTTTGGAGGATCCGTCAGTGAAGCAGTGAACCTCCTGAGGGGCCCAGCTGTCGTTGGCGTTCTCCCTGGAGGGGATCGTGACCTTGAAGCGTTGGTAGAGGTTGAGGGAGCGCGGTTCAGCGTCCGAAAGGACAGCCGCACTCCCACTCTCCTCCAGAACTTTAAGGCACAGGTCAGAGTGCGGCAGGAGCTTGCGCTTCGCCATCGCTCTTTGTGGCTTGAAGCTAACACCAGCCTCGATGAGCCGGCGGGTGGTTTTAGCAGCCTCGCGACGGACAAAGATGTCCAGAGGCGGGAGGCAGAGAAAGGCGTTGAGGCCGTCAAAGGGAGCAGAGAGCGGGGCATTCAGGATCATGCGGCACGCACGTCCCTGCACCTTTTTGAGGGCTTCGTGGCAGGTTTTAATCTGCAAGGCGCTGGTCCAGACCAGGCCGGCGTATGTAACGGCCGGTCGGACCATTGCGGTATAGATCCACCAGAGACGCTTTGGGGTGAGGCCCCAGGTGGTGCCGACGGCTCTGCGCAGCTGCGCAAGAATCGCGAGGGCTTTTTTGGTTTTGGCCTGGACGTGGGTGGACCAGCTCAGCCGGTGGTCCAGCGTAACGCCGAGACACTTGGTTTGCTTGCAGGATGGAATTTCCACCCGTAAAGCTTTAGTGGGCGAATACGCCAGTTTACCCTGCTGGTGAACATGATCGCGACAGTTTTGGTCTCGGAGAGCCTGAGGCCGCACCTGTCCGCCCAACGTTCAGCAGAGCGAATGAAGTTTTGCAAAAGATCTCTAAGGGTTTCAGGTGACGGTCCGGATGCCACGGCTGTGACATCATCGGCGTAACCGACCTTGAGGATGGGGTCAAGATGGCTGTCCTGGAGGAGCTCATCGATGACCATGTTCCAGAGAACTGGAGAGAGGACACCGCCCTGGGGGCTGCCTTTGCAGACGGTTACCGTCCGTTGGTGGCCCAACAGGTGTGCGGTGGCAGTACGGTGGCTGATCATATACATGATCCACCGGGTGAGGTGCGAGTGGGTTCCTCTAGCACGTAGAGCTCTGTCAAAGGCCTCAAAGAGGACATTATCGAAGGCTCCAACAATGTCGAGGAAGACAGCGAGAGCGTAGCCATTACCAAGAACGGCTTTCTCCAGCATGTCAACCAGAACGTGAAGCGCGCTCTCCGTGGACCTGCCTGCCCGAAAGGCATGCTGGTTCTCACTGAGCGGCTTGTTCTTCAGTTCCACAGAGAGGAGGCGCCAGAGCACCAGTCTCTCTAACAGCTTCACCAATGAGGAGGTGAGGCTAATTGGTCTGAAGGATTTAATGGACCGGTAGTCCGGTCGGCCAGGCTTGGGGATAAAGACCACCTTGGCCTCGGTCCAGGATTTCGGAACAAAGCCGAGCACAATGCAGGCTTTCAGAAGCCGGCAAAGGTTCCGCAGGAAACCGGTGCATTTCACCGCCTCCCGCAGGAAGGCTGGCACAACGCCGTCCGGTCCTGGGGATTTGAAGGGTTTGAAGGAGGAGACAGCTTTAGTAACGCGGTCCTCCGTGATGATTGAGTCAGCCAGTACGTGTCCGCCCACTGAGTGGTCAGGGGGGCCGGGCCTAGCTGGCTCGTTCGGGAAAAACGCTGTTAGCATCGCTTCCAGTGTTTCTCCTGGGTTCTCAGTGAGCGAGCCGTCGGCTCTCTTGACTGAGGAGAGTTTGGACATTTTGTCCAGGGTGAGGGCTTTAACGATTCTGGAGGTGGGGCGGGAGCCCTCAAGTTCCTCACAGTATTCGCGCCACTTGTTGGTTTTGGCGTTCCTAACCTGCCTCTTGAACTCGTGGATAGAGTTCAGGTAGGCGGTTTGGTCGGCCGGGTTTTTAGTTTTTTGGGCCCTGCGGTGAAGCCTTTTGGCTCTGCGACGGAGGTCGCCAAGCTGCGGGTTCCACCATGGGGCCGACTGTTTGCCTTTATATGCCTTTAGTGGGCATGAGGCTTCGAAGGCAGCAGTGAGCGAGTCCGTAAGTGCGGCCGCAAATTCATCTGCTTCTTCGCAGGTGTTGATGGAGACTGGAGCGCTAGTGCAACGATAGGTCTCCTCCAGGGCAAGCCTGAAGGCGGTCCAGTCGGTATTCCTAGCATTCCGTTTCCAGTAAAGCTGGCCTGCGTTACGGGCGCTGGCCAGCGTGAAAGAGATGAACTTGTGATCGGAGAGGGACGCCTCAGGAAGCACCCGCCATTCCCTAGTGCTCTGGAAGAGCCTGGGCGTGGCGAGGGTGGCATCCAGCACCTCCGATCGGCGTCCGTTATTGAAGGTAGGGGTACTACCCGAGTTACAGAACTCAAGGGTTGTAGTAGCAATATAAGCCAGGAAGTCTTCACCTCTCTGGTTTATATCAGAACTGCCCCAGTGGGTGTGGTGGGCATTGATGTCACCTGCCACGAGCAGCTCATAGTTTCTGGTGGAGCAGAGCTCGACCAGTGTGACAAGCTCTACTGGGATCATCTCGCCGTCGCCCGGTAGGTAAACCGAGGCGATGAGGGTAGTCCTCCCAGGGAGTATGTCTTCAGACTGGATGACACAGATGTCCCTGGTGGACAGGTCTGATCTGAGCCATGCGTTAATAGAACTGGACACCATGATGCAGGATCTTGGTGCCAGGTTTCCCTCCCGGGTACCAGCGGTTAAACACTGGTAGCCGGTGGGACATGTTGGGGGCTGCCCCTAAGCGTCCAAGGTTCCTGGATAAGGATAATCCCTGGCACGTATTGGTCAGTGTGCTTCAAGAGGTTGACTGAAGCAGCAATGCTGTGCTGCAGGTTGACCTGCAAGCAGTGGATGCCCTGGGAGACAGTCATGTCTACTGTCCAGGGGAGGAGAAAAGCAACTCATTCTCAGCCTCATCGGTGAGAGTTGAGTCGCCAATTTCCATTGGCTCAGGCTCAGCCGCCTCCCCAGCCGCCGCGGAGGCGGACACGGCGCCCACGGCAGGTGAGTCACCTAGCCGCGCTACACCGCCCTCCTCCCCAGCGACTGGGGTACGGCTGCTGCCTTCGCCTTGCGCCCCGCCGTCGGGAGTCTGAGCTCGGCCGGCAGCGTCCTCCTGGTGGTAATCCCACCAGTTGGAAGGCTGAGCCGTGCCGTCGTCCAGTTCCCTCGGCTGGCTTTCAGTGTTTTTTCGAGCGGCACGAGTCTGCTCGAGGTGAAGTCTCAGAGACTGAGCTTCGTCAAGTGCGCGCTGGATTAGACCGGACCGCCGGCTACTGCGGGCGGGTCTACGTCCGCGCGAGGCGGACTCAGCAGCGCGAATAGCCTTGTTAGGCTCGGGATCGGGTTGCTGCTGCCGCTTGGCCGGCGGGGCATGAGCCCCAGCTCCGGGAGCGGCGCGCTTCCCGTCTTTCTTGGTCTCCACCTTGCCCTCCTCACAGCGGAGGATGGTCAGTTGATGGAGACCAAGGTGGAGGTTTGTGCCGTGCGGTAGCCGCTTGGCCCATCCCTCCGTCAGGCCGAGGATGACTGTGGCCCCGGTCGTGCCCTTGCGGACCGTGCTGTGGTACACAAGACCACTGGCGTCGAGATCCGGGTGCCGCTTGAGCAGGAGCTGCCGCAGCTGCTCCCCGGACTTGATTGCACTGTCGGCCGGGACCCAAATCCGATGGCGGATGGTCTTCGGCCGCTCGCTCTCCAAGGCGAAGGTCAGCTGGCCCAGGTCGCTGTGCCAGTCGAACTTGGGCAGCTGATCCCGCAGGAGCTGGGTGCTCTCCTCGGATTTGCACCACAGTAGGATGCACCCGTTCGCCTTGGTGGACTTGACGATGTCCACGAAGACGCCCTCCAGGGTTAGATTGAGCAAGCCCTCGTCGATGGTACGCCACGCGACGTCGAGCTGCTCGGGCGTCAGGTCGAAATCCCCGCCGAGGATCATCACGGCGGGTTGCAGCGGCTGCTTGACCTTGGACGCGTAGGACTCGGAGGTCTTGAGCGGGGCCGCTTTGTCTTTGGAAGGCGGTAGGCCGGCAGGGTTGCCCCCCTGAGAGCCCGAGGACACGGCGGTTCCTGACGGCCCAGCCGCGCCACCGGACTCCCCAGAGGGCCTCCCCGCTGCGGTGGCTCCCGAAGGCCTCACCGCGGCTTGCGTGCCCTCCTCAGACGCAGCAGCAGCCCGCTTCTCCTGCCGCTTACGGTTGCGGCGGATGTTCCGCTGTCGTCGAGACTCGGCCGTGCGCGGTCGGCTAGACTGGCGGCCAGGGTGATCGGCGGCAGCGTCAGCTGGCCCGGTTGGACCAGGTTGGGCGTTGGTGCTACCAGTGGTAGCTACCGGAGCGGCTGATCCCGGTGAGCCAGAGGCGACCGGGTCAGTTTCTTTAGGGATGGTGGCGTTAGTGGCCATAGCTGAAAAGCGGGGGAGGGCTACTCGTTATGCGAGTTGAGTACCCGACTGGCCGACACCTCAAGCCAGCCGGTTTGAAAAAAGGACCGCTAGCGACCGGACTACTCCCCGGCCTTCCAGCCCATCGGCACGGTCAAACACCTTAGGCATTAGAGGGTACGTTAAGCAGTACCACGGCCTGCAGGCTGGTGAGCCAGACCCGCATACCCAAATTCGGCCGAAGCCACTGGATAGGGTCGCCAGCGCCGGAGCCCAGTCTGTCCAGCAGCCCTAGGGTCTGCCTTGAACACACGCGGGGACGAGTACCCCTGGGTCGACTTGCGAGACAGCGTGGGGGAGTCTGCGGCTGCCAGAGGCAAATAGAGGGTGCAGACCTCCCACCAGCCTTGACCTGCTGAAGATGGGGGCAGGCGTGAAGCATCGCAGACCTTAGCTCGTAGGCCTAGTCTGTCTCATACTTCACTGGCATGCTGAATACGCCTTCGCGTGCTACAACAGTGGCAGATGCGTAGTGGTGAGATTGGCGTTAGCCGTGGCAGACAGTGGCAGGCTGGCCCAGACAGAGAGAAGGAAAACAAGGCCGCGAAGGGACGGCAGAACGAAAGGAAGAAAGACAGAAAGGAAGAAAGACAGAAAGGAAGGAAGGAAGGAAGGGAGGGTGAAAAACCAGCCCGCTGCCAGACGGGGGGTTTAATAAAGGAGCGCAGAGGGGGGGGGCGCGAAGCACGAGCGGTTTTCATTGGCTGGCGAGAGAACTTAAAATTATCGATCGTGCCAATTTTATACGGTCGCGAGAGAGGATAGCAAAATATACAGTGAATTAGAAATTGCCACAAAATCGTTGGGCCCTACTATAAGTAAACGTTAAAATAAACTATTGGAGAAATTAATATGAGAAATTACAAGGGAAAATATAGTCCAGCGGCCCTTTTCGGGACCACCTTAAACTGACAACGTCACAAACGTTAATTTTTTCGACAGATTGTTCCATTGTTCCTACCAAGTAAGCCTACCAAGATGAAGATGCGAGAAAATCCTGTACAATGGAGTCACCCTATTTTTGGGCGTATGGTAGCTATTCAAATCTTCAAGTTTAGGAAGCAAAATTAATAAAGTAGAGCCGAAAATCTTGAGCGCATTTTTTGTGAATACGCTCTTAGTTTCATTAGTGACGTTTCTGAAAATATATCGGAATCTGGAGATCATATACAGAACCCGCATAATTTGGTCTATATCCTTTAAATCTCTCACAAGATGGCCAGTCAGAAAAAATGAGAGAGAAGAAAAAGCCAAACATCACAAAAGCAGACTCCTGTTTTAACATTCTGTTCTTAGAATTCTCAGAATTCTCAGACAGATAAACAACTGTCTGTCTGGCACAAAATTGGAGGTATGATAAACTGTATTGAGCAAATTTTATTGTCTGTCGAACAGTGTTGCAAAGTGACGAAACGGTAGAGAACAAAGAAAATGGAAAAAGTAAATAACAAATTCATGCAAATGAACTCAAATTATTTGCAATGCACAAAAATTCTTTTAACAAATTTGGTATAGTAAAAGAGTGGTTCATAAACAGTGTTGGGATCATGTGTACAAATGGTACATGTATATGCTGACAAACCATAAACATTAAAATCAAATTTAGGAAGCATATAACGAAGTGTTCCTAGTGTGGTCCTAGTGGTCCTTGTTCCAAAAGCGCAGCTTCAGAGCCGCTTCATCAGTGCCAGCAGGGAGGCGGCAGCAACGATGAACTGGCAGCCCCCCAGACTGCAGGCAGAGTTGCAGTAGTCTGTGCTGCAGCTGCGGCAGTTCGTGTCGGGGTACCGAGTGCAGTCTCCGCAGCCTGCAAAGAACCTCTGCAATGGCGAATGTTGGCTCTGGTTTTTCGGAGAGGGAATGGGTTTCTAACAGCTGGACAACACTGTCTAACAGTTGAACTAAACTGTCTAACAGGTAGACTAAACTAACAGGTAGACTAAATTGTTTAACAGCTAGACTAAACTGCCTAACAGGTAGACTAAACTGCCTAAGAGGTAGACTAAACTGTTTAACAGGTAGACTAAACTGCCTAACAGGTAGACTAAACTGTCTAAGAGGTAGACTAAACTGTTTAACAGGTAGACTAAACTGTCTAACAGGTAGACTAAACTGCCTAACAGGTAGACTAAACTGTCTAAGAGGTAGACTAAACTGTCTAACAGGTAGACTAAACTGTTTAACAGGTAGACTAAACTGTCTAACAGGTAGACTAAACTGCCTAACAGGTAGACTAAACTGTCTAAGAGGTAGACTAAACTGTCTAACAGGTAGACTAAACTGTCTAACAGGTAGACTAAACTGTCTAACAGGTAGACTAAACTGTCTAACTGGTAGACTAAACTGTCTAACAGGTAGATTAAACTAACAGGTAGACTAAACTGTTTAACAGGTAGACTAAACTGTCTAACAGGTAGACTAAACTGTTTAACAGGTAAACTAAACTGTTTAACAGGTACACTAAACTGTTTAACAGGTAAACTAAACTGTTTAACAGTCAGAATCAATTGTCTAACAGGTAGAAAACACCGTCAACTCACGTTAAGAGTTAAAGTACCGTAGCTGTACGAGTACTGGTAGCAGGTGCTAGTTGTGCAAGACTTTTTGGTCCTGCTCGAGTGATAAAACTTGCCGTCGCTGTGGTAGCAGCTCACAGCAGGCGGTCGAGGGTTGCAGTAGTTTTTGGAGCAGGTTGTGCAGGGGATGTCGTCGGAGTAAAGGAAAACGTAGTTGAAGCAGCTTCCGCAGCCTGTGTAGTTGCGCTGAGGAAAAAGGTTTGGGTCGGTAACCACGGGCTGCATAAGGACATTGAGACATGCTCAGTCGAGTGCTCAATCGAATGCTCAATCGAATGCTCAATCGAATGCTCAATCGAATGCTCAATCGAATCCTCAATCGAATGCTCAATCGAATGCTCAATCGAATGCTCAATCGAATGCTCAATCGAGTCCTCAATCGAATGCTCAATCGAGTCCTCAATCGAGTCCTCAATCGAGTCCTCAATCGAATGCTCAATCGAGTCCTCAATCGAATGCTCAATCGAGTCCTCAATCGAGTCCTCAATCGAGTCCTCAATCGAATGCTCAATCGAGTCCTCAATCGAATGCTCAATCGAGTCCTCAATCGAATGCTCAATCGAGTCCTTAATCGAATGTTCAATCGAGTGCTCAGTCGAGTGCTCAATTGGGTTTCAAATCGTGTCATTAACGGGCCTTTACACGGTCTTCAACAAGGCGATACTGCCATAAGGCTTTGATGCTTTAAATGATTTAATCCCATCCACTCAGACTATGAAAGCCCCAAAAGTGCTGTCAAAATTTCAGTCGCATCAGCTTACAGAATCGTAATTAAACATGAAGCATGTCGAAGTACCGCGGTAGCAAGTCGTCTTGTTGCCGTTAGAAAAAGGTGAAGTATTGGATGACCGAGTGTAGCAGCTGAGGGCGGCTGCGGGACTCACTGTGGGAGCAGATTTGTTTTAGCAGTAGCAGCTTCCCATTGGGAACGCAATATACGTCTGTCTGTCTGTCTGTCCGACTGTTTGTCTGTCTGTCTGTCTTAGTGTCTTTCTGTCTGTCTGCCTTAGTGTCTGTTTGTCTGTCTGTCTGTCTGTCTGTCTTTCTGTCTGTCTGTTTGTCTGTCTGTCTGTCTGTCTGTCTGTCTGTCTGTCTGTCTGTCTGTCTGTCTGTCTGTCTGTCTGTTTGTCTCTATCTGTCTGTCTGCCTTAGTGTCTGTTTGTCTGTCTGTCTGTCTGTCTGTCTGTCTGTCTGTCTGTCTGTCTGTCTGTCTGTCTGTCTGTCTGTCTGTCTGTCTGTCTGTCTGTCTGTCTGTCTGTCTGTCTGTCTGTCTGTCTGTCTGTCTGTCTGCCTGTCTGTCTGTCTGTTTGTCTCTATCTGTCTCTGTCTGAGTCGTGGTGACTATTTGAGTGCAACAGTCCCAGATAGCATACTCGTACAATCGCACAGAAACAGTGACAGACTCACCAGATATTATGGCTAACAAAATCGCAACGAAGACCATCAGAGCAGGTTTAGCCATGGGTTCACGCAGGAGTTTCAATGGCAATTCAACTATCTAATTGAGTTTTGCTTGGCAGATTTTCGCAAGCCAAAAACAACCACCCATCGCATCAGGCTTCAAGACTCTCAGTTTTCTTATATTTATAACAATTAACATTCGTTTTGTTTGCGAAAACACGCAAACGTTGTCAATAGCAGGAAAAATATACAGATGTGCTTACAGCAAAATAGACTGCTATGGGAACAGTTATGGGAATTATATGCTATATGCTATGCTTATATGCTAACAGCTATGGGAATTAGTTATTGTTGAAGTACCGCTGGCAGTTTGCAGACAGTTGCAGACAGACAGTGCAGACATACACAATTTGTTTTTAGCAGAATCTGTACTGACAAAAAATTCAACTGTAAAGGACTTGCAAAAAAATACAGGAAAATAACCATTCAAGTTTACGAATGTTGTTGACAAAATATTTTTACCTTGGTTGACTCATTTCAGAGCTTTATAACAGTTATTAGGCATGCTTAATTTATACGAGCGTATAGTTGACACTGCAACGCATTTTGGTCTAAACTCTTGCTGTCAAATTGGTGGCTAATCTGATCAAATTACTTATCCCCAATTCCCTGTCCCCTGTCCTCAATCCCCTGTCCACTGTCCTCAATCCCCTGTCCCCAATCCCCTGTCCCCTGTCCCCAATCCCCTGTCCCCTGTCCCCAATCCCCAATCCCCTGTCCTCAATCCCCTGTCCACTGTCCTCAATCCCCTGTCCACTGTCCTCAATCCCCTGTCCCCAATCCCCTGTCCTCAATCCCCTGTCCCCTGTCCCCAATCCCCTGTCCTCAATCCCCCGTCCTCAATCCCCTGTCCCCTGTCCTCTGTCCCCAATCCCCTGTCCTCACTCCCCCGTCCTCAATCCCCTGTCCCCTGTCCTTAATCACCTGTCCTCAATCCCCTGTCCTCAATCCCCTGTCCTCAATCCCCTGTCCCCAATCCCCTGTCCCCTGTCCCCAATCCCCTGTCCCCTGTCCCCGATCCCCTGTCCCCTGTCCTCAATCCCCTGTCCACTGTCCTCAATCCCCTGTCCCCAATCCCCTGTCCTCAATCCCCTGTCCCCTGTCCTCTGTCCCCAATCCCCTGTCCTCAATCCCCTGTCCTCAATCCCCTGTCCCCAATCCCCTGTCCCCTGTCCCCAATCCCCAATCCCCTGTCCTCAATCCCCTGTCCACTGTCCTCAATCCCCTGTCCACTGTCCTCAATCCCCTGTCCCCAATCCCCTGTCCTCAATCCCCTGTCCCCTGTCCCCAATCCCCTGTCCTCAATCCCCCGTCCTCAATCCCCTGTCCCCTGTCCTCTGTCCCCAATCCCCTGTCCTCACTCCCCCGTCCTCAATTCCCTGTCCCCTGTCCTCAATCCCCTGTCCACTGTCCTCAATCCCCTGTCCTCAATCCCCTGTCCACTGTCCTCAATCCCCTGTCCACTGTCCTCAATCCCCTGTCCCCAATCCCCTGTCCTCAATCCCCTGTCCCCTGTCCCCAATCCCCTGTCCTCAATCCCCCGTCCTCAATCCCCTGTCCCCTGTCCTCTGTCCCCAATCCCCTGTCCTCACTCCCCCGTCCTCAATCCCCTGTCCCCTGTCCTTAATCACCTGTCCTCAATCCCCTGTCCTCAATCCCCTGTCACCTGTCCCCTGTCCTTAATCCCCTGTCTCCTGTCCTCAATCCCCTGTCCCCTGTCCTCAATCCCCTGTCCCCAATCCCCTGTCCCCTGTCCCCAATCCCCTGTCCCCTGTCCCCGATCCCCTGTCCCCTGTCCTCAATCCCCTGTCCACTGTCCTCAATCCCCTGTCCCCAATCCCCTGTCCTCAATCCCCTGTCCCCTGTCCTCTGTCCCCAATCCCCTGTCCTCAATCCCCTGTCCTCAATCCCCTGTCCCCTGTCCCTTGTCCCCAATTCCCTGTCCTCAATCCCCCGTCTTCAATCCCCTGTCCCCTGTCCTTAATCACCTGTCCTCAATCCCCTGTCCTCAATCCCCTGTCACCTGTCCCCTGTCCTTAATCCCCTGTCCCCAATCCCCTGTCCTCAATCCCCCGTCCTCAACCCCCTGTCCCCTGTCCCCAATCCCCTGTCCTCAATCCCCTGTCCCCAATCCCCTGTCCTCAATCCCCCGTCCCCTGTCCTCAATCCCCTGTCCACTGTCCTCAATCCCCTGTCACCTGTCCCCTGTCCTCAATCCCCTGTCCCCTGTCCTCAATTCCCTGTCCCCCGTCCCCTGTCCTCAATCCCCTGTCCACTGTCCTCAATCCCCTGTCCTCAATCCCCTGTCACCTGTCCCCTGTCCTCAATCCCCTGTCCCCTGTCCTCAATTCCCTGTCCCCTGTCCCCTGTCCTCAATCCCCTGTCCCCAATCCCCTGTCCTCAATCCCCTGTCCTCAATCCCCTGTCCCCTGTCCCCTGTCCCCAATCCCCTGTCCCCAATCTCCTGCCTCAATCTCCAATCCCCAATCCCCTACCTCAATCCTTTATCCCCAATCCCCTGCCTCAATCCTTTATCCCCAATCCCCTGCCTCAATCCTTTATCCCCAATCCCCTACCTCAATCCTTTATCCCCAATCCCCTGCCTCAATTCTTTATCCCCAATCCCCTGCCTGAATTTTTGCCAAATCAGATTGGTGTTTTATAGGTTGAAAACTTATGGCTGCCTGCAATGAATCGGTGTATTTGATAACCAATCCAAGAATAACTAAGCAAACCGAAGTGTACGAGTAAAAAGCAGCGTCGCTTTAAAGAGGAACAAAATTAGAGCACATTAGTGTTGGATATACTCGTATACGTAGCTGGAAGTTGAGGCGCACTGCTCGTTGCAGCATGTATAGCAAATCATTATGTTGCTTTTTCAGTGAGCAAAGTACGAGCGTACATATTTCTGCTTCAGGGGGTTCCAGAAGCGCAGCTTCAGAGCCGCTTCATCAGTGCCAGCAGGAAGGCGGCAGCAACGATGAACTGGCAGCCCCCCAGACTGCAGGCAGAGTTGCAGTAGTCTGTGCTGCAGCTGCGGCAGTTCGTGTCGGGGTACCGAGTGCAGTCTCCGCAGCCTGCAAAGAACACCTGCAATGGCGAATGTTGGCTCTGGTTTTGTGGTGACGCAATGGGGTTGTGACACTAATTGAGACACTGTCTAACAGGATGATTGAGACACTGTCTAACAGGATGATTGAGACACTGTCTAACAGGATGATTGAGACACTGTCTAACAGGATTATTGAGACACTGTCTAACAGGATTATTGAGACACTGTCTAACAGGATGATTGAGACACTGTCTAACAGGATTATTGAGACTCTGTCTAACAGGATGATTGAGACACTGTCTAACAGGATTATTGAGACACTGTCTAACAGGATGATTGAGACTCTGTCTAACAGGATGATTGAGACACTGTCTAACAGGATGATTGAGACACTGTCTAACAGGATGATTGAGACTCTGTCTAACAGGATCATTGAGACACTGTCTAACAGGATTATTGAGACACTGTCTAACAGGATTATTGAGACACTGTCTAACAGGATGATTGAGACACTGTCTAACAGGATGATTGAGACACTGTCTAACAGGATCATTGAGACACTGTCTAACAGGATTATTGAGACACTGTCTAACAGGATTATTGAGACACTGTCTAACAGGATTATTGAGACACTGTCTAACAGGATGATTGAGACACTGTCTAACAGGATGATTGAGACACTGTCTAACAGGATGATTGAGACACTGTCTAACAGGATGATTGAGACACTGTCTAACAGGATTATTGAGACACTGTCTAACAGGATTATTGAGACACTGTCTAACAGGATGATTGAGACACTGTCTAACAGGATGATTGAGACACTGTCTAACAGGATGATTGAGACACTGTCTAACAGGATTATTGAGACTCTGTCTAACAGGATTATTGAGACACTGTCTAACAGGATTATTGAGACTCTAACAGGATGATTGAGACACTGTCTAACAGGATTATTGAGACTCTAACAGGATGATTGAGACACTGTCTAACAGGATTATTGAGACTCTAACAGGATGATTGAGACACTGTCTAACAGGATTATTGAGACTCTAACAGGATGATTGAGACACTGTCTAACAGGATGATTGAGACACTGTCTAACAGGATTATTGAGACTCTAACAGGATGATTGAGACACTGTCTAACAGGATTATTGAGACTCTAACAGGATTATTGAGACTCTAACAGGATTATTGAGACACTGTCTAACAGGATTATTGAGACTCTGTCTAACAGGATTATTGAGACACTGTCTAACAGGATTATTGAGACTCTAACAGGATGATTGAGACACTGTCTAACAGGATTATTGAGACTCTAACAGGATGATTGAGACACTGTCTAACAGGATTATTGAGACTCTGTCTAACAGGATGATTGAGACACTGTCTAACAGGATTATTGAGACTCTAACAGGATGATTGAGACACTGTCTAACAGGATGATTGAGACACTGTCTAACAGGATTATTGAGACTCTAACAGGATGATTGAGACGCTGTCTAACAGGATTATTGAGACACTGTCTAACAGGATTATTGAGACACTGTCTAACAGGATGATTGAGACACTGTCTAACAGGATTATTGAGACTCTAACAGGATGATTGTGACACTGTCTAACAGGATGATTGTGACACTGTCTAACAGGATGATTGAGACACTGTCTAACAGGATTATTGAGACTCTAACAGGATGATTGAGACACTGTCTAACAGGATGATTGAGACACTGTCTAACAGGATTATTGAGACACTGTCTAACAGGATGATTGAGACACTGTCTAACAGGATTATTGAGACTCTAACAGGATGATTGTGACACTGTCTAACAGGATGATTGTGACACTGTCTAACAGGATGATTGAGACACTGTCTAACAGGATTATTGAGACTCTAACAGGATGATTGTGACACTGTCTAACAGGATGATTGTGACACTGTCTAACAGGATGATTGAGACTCTAACAGGATTATTGAGACTCTGTCTAACAGGATGATTGAGACACTGTCTAACAGGATGATTGAGACACTGTCTAACAGGATTATTGAGACTCTGACAGGATGATTGTGACACTGTCTAACAGGATGATTGTGACACTGTCTAACAGGATGATTGAGACTCTAACAGGATGATTGAGACTCTGTCTAACAGGATGATTGAGACACTGTCTAACAGGATTATTGAGACTCTGTCTAACAGGATGATTGAGACACTGTCTAACAGGATTATTGAGACACTGTCTAACAGGATGATTGAGACACTGTCTAACAGGATTATTGAGACACTGTCTAACAGGATTATTGAGACACTGACTAACAGGATGATTGTGACACTGTCTAACAGGATTATTGAGACACTGTCTAACAGGATTATTGAGACTCTGTCTAACAGGATGATTGAGACACTGTCTAACAGGATTATTGAGACTCTGTCTAACAGGATGATTGAGACACTGTCTAACAGGATGATTGAGACACTGTCTAACAGGATCATTGAGACACTGTCTAACAGGATTATTGAGACACTGTCTAACAGGATCATTGTGACACTGTCTAACAGGATTATTGAGCCACTGTCTAACAGGATGATTGAGACACTGTCTAACAGGATGATTGAGACTCTGTCTAACAGGATGATTGAGACACTGTCTAACAGGATTATTGAGACTCTGTCTAACAGGATTATTGAGACTCTGTCTAACAGGATTATTGAGACACTGTCTAACAGGATTATTGTGACACTGTCTAACAGGATGATTGAGACTCTGTCTAACAGGATGATTGAGACACTGTCTAACAGGATTATTGAGCCACTGTCTAACAGGATGATTGAGACACTGTCTAACAGGATGATTGAGACACTGTCTAACAGGATTATTGAGACTCTGTCTAACAGGATTATTGAGACACTGTCTAACAGGATTATTGAGACTCTAACAGGATGATTGAGACACTGTCTAACAGGATTATTGAGACTCTAACAGGATGATTGAGACACTGTCTAACAGGATTATTGAGACTCTAACAGGATGATTGAGACACTGTCTAACAGGATGATTGAGACTCTGTCTAACAGGATGATTGAGACACTGTCTAACAGGATGATTGAGACACTGTCTAACAGGATGATTGAGACACTGTCTAACATGATTATTGAGACACTGTCTAACAGGATGATTGTGACACTGTCTAACAGGATGATTGAGACTCTGTCTAACAGGATTATTGAGACACTGTCTAACAGGATTATTGAGACTCTAACAGGATGATTGAGACACTGTCTAACAGGATTATTGAGACTCTAACAGGATGATTGTGACACTGTCTAACAGGATGATTGTGACACTGTCTAACAGGATGATTGAGACACTGTCTAACAGGATGATTGAGACACTGTCTAACAGGATGATTGAGACACTGTCTAACAGGATGATTGAGACACTGTCTAACAGGATGATTGTGACACTGTCTAACAGGATGATTGTGACACTGTCTAACAGGATGATTGAGACACTGTCTAACAGGATTATTGAGACACTGTCTAACAGGATTATTGAGACTCTGTCTAACAGGATTATTGTGACACTGTCTAACAGGATTATTGAGCCACTGTCTAACAGGATGATTGAGACACTGTCTAACAGGATGATTGAGACACTGTCTAACAGGATGATTGAGACACTGTCTAACAGGATTATTGAGACACTGTCTAACAGGATTATTGAGACTCTGTCTAACAGGATTATTGAGACTCTGTCTAACAGGATTATTGAGACTCTGTCTAACAGGATTATTGAGACACTGTCTAACAGGATTATTGAGACTCTAACAGGATGATTGAGACACTGTCTAACAGGATTATTGAGACTCTGTCTAACAGGATGATTGAGACACTGTCTAACAGGATTATTGAGACTCTAACAGGATGATTGAGACACTGTCTAACAGGATTATTGAGACTCTGTCTAACAGGATGATTGAGACACTGTCTAACAGGATTATTGAGACTCTAACAGGATGATTGAGACACTGTCTAACAGGATTATTGAGACACTGTCTAACAGGATTATTGAGACTCTAACAGGATGATTGAGACACTGTCTAACAGGATTATTGAGACTCTAACAGGATGATTGAGACACTGTCTAACAGGATTATTGAGACTCTAACAGGATGATTGAGACACTGTCTAACAGGATTATTGAGACTCTAACAGGATGATTGAGACACTGTCTAACAGGATTATTGAGACTCTAACAGGATGATTGAGACACTGTCTAACAGGATTATTGAGACTCTAACAGGATGATTGAGACACTGTCTAACAGGATTATTGAGACTCTAACAGGATGATTGAGACACTGTCTAACAGGATTATTGAGACTCTAACAGAATGATTGAGACACTGTCTAACAGGATGATTGAGACTCTGTCTAACAGGATGATTGAGACACTGTCTAACAGGATGATTGAGACTCTGTCTAACAGGATGATTGAGACACTGTCTAACAGGATTATTGAGACACTGTCTAACAGGATTATTGAGACTCTGTCTAACAGGATGATTGTGACACTGTCTAACAGGATTATTGAGACTCTAACAGGATGATTGAGACACTGTCTAACAGGATCATTGAGACACTGTCTAACAGGATGATTGAGACACTGTCTAACAGGATTATTGAGACTCTGTCTAACAGGATCATTGAGACACTGTCTAACAGGATGATTGTGACACTGTCTAACAGGATGATTGTGACACTGTCTAACAGGATGATTGAGACACTGTCTAACAGGATTATTGTGACACTGTCTAACAGGATTATTGAGACTCTGTCTAACAGGATTATTGTGACACTGTCTAACAGGATTATTGAGCCACTGTCTAACAGGATGATTGAGACACTGTCTAACAGGATTATTGAGACTCTGTCTAACAGGATGATTGAGACACTGTCTAACAGGATTATTGAGACTCTAACAGGATGATTGAGACACTGTCTAACAGGATGATTGTGACACTGTCTAACAGGATGATTGTGACACTGTCTAACAGGATGATTGAGACACTGTCTAACAGGATTATTGAGACACTGTCTAACAGGATTATTGAGACTCTGTCTAACAGGATTATTGTGACACTGTCTAACAGGATTATTGAGCCACTGTCTAACAGGATGATTGAGACACTGTCTAACAGGATGATTGAGACACTGTCTAACAGGATGATTGAGACACTGTCTAACAGGATGATTGAGACACTGTCTAACAGGATGATTGAGACACTGTCTAACAGGATGATTGAGACACTGTCTAACAGGATGATTGAGACACTGTCTAACAGGATTATTGAGACACTGTCTAACAGGATTATTGAGACTCTGTCTAACAGGATTATTGAGACTCTGTCTAACAGGATTATTGAGACTCTGTCTAACAGGATTATTGAGACACTGTCTAACAGGATTATTGAGACTCTAACAGGATGATTGAGACACTGTCTAACAGGATTATTGAGACTCTGTCTAACAGGATGATTGAGACACTGTCTAACAGGATTATTGAGACTCTAACAGGATGATTGAGACACTGTCTAACAGGATTATTGAGACTCTGTCTAACAGGATGATTGAGACACTGTCTAACAGGATTATTGAGACTCTAACAGGATGATTGAGACACTGTCTAACAGGATTATTGAGACACTGTCTAACAGGATTATTGAGACTCTAACAGGATGATTGAGACACTGTCTAACAGGATTATTGAGACTCTAACAGGATGATTGAGACACTGTCTAACAGGATTATTGAGACTCTAACAGGATGATTGAGACACTGTCTAACAGGATTATTGAGACTCTAACAGGATGATTGAGACACTGTCTAACAGGATGATTGAGACTCTGTCTAACAGGATGATTGAGACACTGTCTAACAGGATTATTGAGACACTGTCTAACAGGATTATTGAGACTCTGTCTAACAGGATGATTGAGACACTGTCTAACAGGATTATTGAGACTCTAACAGGATGATTGAGACACTGTCTAACAGGATCATTGAGACACTGTCTAACAGGATGATTGAGACACTGTCTAACAGGATTATTGAGACTCTAACAGGATGATTGAGACACTGTCTAACAGGATCATTGAGACACTGTCTAACAGGATGATTGAGACTCTGTCTAACAGGATTATTGAGACTCTGTCTAACAGGATGATTGAGACACTGTCTAACAGGATGATTGAGACACTGTCTAACAGGATGATTGAGACTCTGTCTAACAGGATGATTGAGACTCTGTCTAACAGGATGATTGAGACACTGTCTAACAGGATGATTGAGACACTGTCTAACAGGATTATTGTGACACTGTCTAACAGGATGATTGAGACACTGTCTAACAGGATTATTGTGACACTGTCTAACAGGATTATTGAGCCACTGTCTAACAGGATGATTGAGACACTGTCTAACAGGATGATTGAGACACTGTCTAACAGGATGATTGAGACACTGTCTAACAGGATGATTGAGACACTGTCTAACAGGATTATTGTGACACTGTCTAACAGGATGATTGAGACACTGTCTAACAGGATGATTGAGACACTGTCTAACAGGATGATTGAGACACTGTCCAACAGGTGTGTAACAGTTCCAGTAAAACGGCCCTGACCAGTGAACTCACTTGAGTAGTTCCAACGCTGCTGCTGTACTTGTAGCAGGTGAGTGTGCTGCAATTTATTTTTGTTCTACTAGAGTGAAAATAACTGTCAAAGCTGTGGTAGCAGTTCACAGTTGGCGGCCGAGTGTTGCAGTAGTCTGTTGAGCAAGTCGTGCATAGGGAAGCGATGTGGTAGTAGTGCGTGCAGTCGCCGCATCCGCCATAGTTGTACTGTAGACATTTTTGGTGGGAAAGCATACTCGTATTTGTTAGGTAGAGTCAGAGCATTACTTTAGTTATTCTGTTAGTTTAGAGTTCTTGATGGGGTCTTTAACTAGTTCATAAACCGGGTCCTCAATAGAATCCTTAATCAGGTTTTTAAAAGGGTTCTTAATATCGGGCCCTCAATAAGGTCTTGAATCGGGTCCTCAACAGGTGATAGATCCAGGATCCCGAATCTAGTTCGGAATCGGTTCCACAATCGCGTCTTTAATTGAGTCCTCAATCAGGTCCTTAATTGGGTCCTTAATTGCAGGATCCTCAATCAGGTCCTTAATTGGGTCCTTAATCAGGTTCTCACTTATATGTAGGTCTTCAATATGTTAGGTTGATGAATGTACATGTAAATGCTGATGTCTCATTGACCGTTATAGTCTTGAAAGCAAATCCGCTATAAAATTTCAAGCTTACGGATTTGTAATTGTACGAGTAGCAGTACCACCGAGAACTGAGACAAGTTGTTTCAGTGCCGTTGGAATAAGGTGAAGTTGAGGCTGACCGAGTGTAGCAGCTGAGCGGCGTTGCGGGACTCGCTGTGGGAGATAGTGTCTTAGTGTCTGTCTGTCTCTGTTTGTGTCATAAATATGTGTCTGTCTGTCTATGTTTGTGTCATAAATATGTGTCTGTCTGTCTATGTTTGTGTCATAAATATGTGTCTGTCTGTCTATGTTTGTGTCATAAATATGTGTCTGTCTGTCTCTGTTTGTGTCATAAATATGTGTCTGTCTGTCTATGTTTGTGTCATAAATATGTGTCTGTCTGCTGTCTATCTGCTTGTCTGTCTGTCTGTCTATTAGTATGTTTGTCTGTTAGTCTGTCTGTCTGCTTGTCTGTCTGTCTGCTTGTCTGTCAGTCCGCCAATCAATCAATACGCCAGCCTTACCAAATATGGCAAGCAGAGCTACAGCGCAGACCAGATCGCAGTGAGCCATGGTGAAGCGCTACATGTATAACAGACTTACTCCAGGTTTTGCGAGATGCTTCAGCTGTCGGGTTTACTTAGCAGGTTTTTATGAGCCGGAAAACAAGCAGCCTCATCAGGTGATTTCTCATGACCCAAAAAATTCATATTTTGTTATTGTGTTTTCTACTAATAACAGCTCTACAGGCTGAAACTATTTTTAGCTTTTTCGAGCAAGCATTCACATGTGCGAGATGCTTTTTTTGTCAGCATATTGAGGGGTAAAGTGGCAAAATGCAGATAGTCAGAGCATTCTCAGAAACTTGTGTGAACAGCAGAAACCTCTGACGAATCGATGCACGCAAGGCTGAGATTAAAGTTATTCACCGCACAAACAGGACTAGTTTGAGGCAACAGAAAAACAAAGTTGTAGTCCAGTGGTTGGAGCGTCTGACTCACGACTGAAAGGTCGGAGGTTCCATTCTCGAGCCACTCGGAACAATGTGTCCTTGAGCAAGACACTTAACTCTGCATTGCTTCAGTTCACCCAGCTGTAAAATGGGTGCCAGCATTAGCTGGAATAATTGAGGGTGCGTGTGGCTCCTCTTAGAGACTCCTGGGCCCGCGTCCTCTCCAAACCGTGTAGGACAGGGGTTGGCAAACTTTTTTACGTTAAGCGCCAGATCAGATAGAGAATCTAGTGCATGACTGCGGACCAGAGGAAGGGAGAGAAGATTGTCAGAAGGAATGGGGAAAAGAGAAGAGAGATAGAAGAAAGGAAAGGCGAGGGAATAAAGAGAGGAGAGAAGAGGAGAGAAGTTGAGAAGAGAGGAGAGAGAGGAGTGGAGAGTAGATGAAATAAGAGAGAGAGACAAGGAGAGATGAGAGGAGTGGAGTGGAGAGGAGAGAGAGGAAGAGAGGAGAGGAGAGAGAGGAGTGGAGAGACAGATAAGGAGAGGGAGAGGAAATGAGAAGAGAGGAGGGGGAAAAGGAGTGTAGAGAAGAGAAAGTGGAGACAGGAGAGAAGAGAAGAGATTTTCAAGTGTGGTAAAAATGTGGTAAGTGTGGTAAAGTAGACAGACAAACTATCAAGTACATTTGGTTGGTGTAAATTAACCTAAAGGCCATCAACCAAAACGGTCGCACAGTTAAATTTCTCATCAATAAAAGATAGTTGAATTTTATTTTTTAAGAAATAACATATATATCAGCTTTATATAGATTATGCAAAATACGAAATGAAATATACTTTTACGAGTACAAGGCCGTATTATTAAGCATTTTATACTCTTACAATATAGACTATGAACAATTAGCTACAAATGAGACCGAGAACTTGCTCAGAGAATGAGAATTATGAATAATATAGCATAGATGCAGTATCTACTTAATCTATAACAATGCATTATGAATAATTGAACTCAAACAAACTAAAAGATTTCAAGCTACTCTGATCAACTGACAGCTTCTTAGTGATTTAAACAGCTTTTCATTCAAGGACACAGAGCAGCGGCCAAGAAATAAGCTTTCTGTTGCTTTTTTCAGCCAACCTAAATGACTAATAATTGTCTTTCTTCTACTAAACTAAATCCCAGCCTTTAGCAGCGGCAGATCGTGTAAGCAAAGTAACATTGAGAATATTTTCAAGCCAAGGTGATTACGAAGTAGACAGACAGTCATGGCGATTGGCTGAAAAAAAACCGATACTAAGAACTCGATACTCTCTGTTAATTAAAACAGATTTATAAGTGTCACATCTCGGTATAGTTAACAGCTTTTAAAGTACGTCAATCATTTATTATTGTTGCTGTTGTCACTGTCTTTGTTGTTGTTGTTGTCGTTATTATTGTTGCTATTGTTCTTGTCTTTGTTGTTGCTGTTGTAGTTGCTTTTGCTGTTGTTCTTGTCTTTGTTTTTGTTATTGTTGCTGTTGTTCTTGTCTTTGTTGTTGTTGCTGCTGCTGCTGTTGATCATTCTGTCTAATAGCATCAACAGCATTTCGAATCGACCATCTTTGCAGGATGTCGGGCAGCTCAAAATGATGAAAGAAATAAATCATAGAGTGCTGGATGAACAACCAGCTAGTGGTTAGTGCCAGGCCACTGTACTGACCGTTGAACCGGTAGTAGTAAGCGTAGAACCCAGCATGGTACAAGAAGAAGAACCTTGGCCAATGCCGCCTGGTAACGCTAGTATGGCACAACAGCGCCAAGAACTGATCGGATATCCAAATAATTATAATGACGTAAAATGCCGTAGAAGAGTCCGTAAAGAAATCGCTCATTATAGTTTCCATGCCAACTAGGCCTAATATGATGGTTAATAGCTGGGCTACGGGCAGATTAGGCGGCCTCAGAGTGGTATTAAACTCTAATCGGTGAAGCAAATCCGCAATGAATAGGAATATCTGATGATGCGAATACCTAAGCAGCATAGATATGCACAGGGTGAATATAATCATAATAAACGCCGACGGCAGATAGCTGCTTCTACTCATCCAAACGTTTACAAAGCGAAACTGATCACCCGTCACAACATTGCGCACGAAGCCTTTGTCACCAGCCTCTGCAAGGCGCTTCAAACTGGCCAATAGCAGATCGTTGTAGCCTAGAAACTCTTCTAGTAGAAACCTGCTGAACCCGTTGCCAAAGCAGGTGTGATTATTAGGATCCAGGATTACTAACTGGACAGGAATGTTGAGATTTTTTCTAGTCACAGGCGACAGCTTCAAGAAGCCGTATTCTAGCGAGTATTCAATAATATGCTTCTCGCGTGGAAATACCAGATTAGCAAACAGTTCCAGCTCTGTTAGTGTCTCGCGAAACGGTTGCAAAGCTTTGTCTGTGTTAACATTAGCGCTGGCTACTAGATAGTCAAACAGGTAGCTAATAGTGTCACCTGAACTAGCGTCTGAATTGTTGGAGGATGAATTATTATTAATAATCCCATTGCCACCTGTTGGATACCGAAAATTCGGCTGCTTATAAACGCTACCAACTGGAGAATAGTACATGGCTAACAATTCGGCAATACTGGGTGAGTTGCACTGTTGAGTAGCAGCATGAGCTGATGCTTGAGCACGGCTGGCTTGAGAACCAGGTGAAACCTGCTGCTGCCGCTGAGGACTATGATATTGAATCAGTTGGGCAGCGCTGAACTCTTTGTGATAAGACTGATTCAGATCGTAACCAACCGGTGCGCTTTTGATTACTTCAACTCGTAGCACACCATTTCTAGGCCAAGTAGCAATGAGATCGTCCATGCAGGTGACGGGCGCTTTCACGAAGATCAAGTGCACATACATAAGTATCATTAGTGCCGCTACGGCCACTACTAAAAGTACAAATTCTATGAATCTTCGAGCCGGCGACGGGAAAGCGCTAGCGTAGATGACGCACAATCGATGGAGAAAGAATTCGAATAGTTGATCGCGTTCAGCGTTGTTAACAACTGCGGCTGCGGCTGCGGCGGCTGGTGGAGGAGGCGGCGGAGGCGGAGGTGGCGGAGGAGGGGGTTGAGCAGGCGGAGGTGGCTGAGGCGACGCCGCTGCAGCTCCTAACGCATTTTCTGTCGCTTCTGATGGAGCGACAGAGTCTGTCATTGTTTTTTGCCGGGGCTGTTTCAAATATTAAACAGTGATGAATGATGTTATCAGCAGAAATTTTAGTGCAATAGAAGATAAAAAGCGTAAGAATCTTTGATGCGCACAGAAGTTTCCTATCAATGAACTATAGCGATTAAAGACATAACTAAATTAGTCTTGCTAATTTGGAAAATTCTGAACAATCTGAATTTTGAAATCCTGTAGAAGGAAAACAGGTTGGGCCATAGACAATATACCAATATTGATGGGCTGCAGAGGGCAGAAATGAGCTATAACGCCGAGGCGCGTAGCGCCGAGGAGTGTTAGCTCGTTTCTGCCCGATGCGGCCCATCCATATTAGTTTTATAGTTAGCGAGCGTGAAACCGCGTTTCACGGGCCGCTGAGACTGTCTATGGTAAAATCCCATTTACTCCAATGCATTCAGTTGGTTTCACGGCCCGCTGAAAATGTCTATGGCAAAGTCAGAAGAAAGCGGGGTCAAGGGGGCGCTGAGCCCTCTTGCGGGGGTGTGGGGGCGGAGCCCCCACATTAGCACACCAGCACACAAGACAAATAAAGAAATAATGAAATCCAAAAATTGTCTATGGCCAAAACTCATTTTGTGAATTGAAAAAATAGTAACTGATTATTAAGCACTTATTAATTACTAAGAATTATTAAGCAGCACAAAGCTTTACTTTTGAAATATACAAGTTGTAGAAACATTAACTAGATACTTAAATGCATACGAGTTTTTTTACTTATTGAAGTTGGCCATAGATTATTGCAGCGGGCGGGATGCCGTGCGTTTCTGCCCATTTCAACACGCCTAGGCTAACTATAATACGTTTAACACAGACTAATTACAAGGTCTGTTGATGCAGTCAGTAGAAGCGTTACTGTATGTATCCGCACAAGGTCGCTTTCTTGAATAACGCTTCAGTCTGTAAGTCTCAGCTAGTCGAGTATTTTAGTCAGAAGTTCACGTGTTGTCTATGGCCCAGAGCTGTCTATAGTCGACTTGACTAAGTTGTGTATATCTATCTCTACTCTACAGTGAAAAATAGGCTTTGACCATAGACAAATCTTATAAATTAGTTTCTGCTAAAAGTAAAGTCAAACTCTTTTTAGTAGAGGAACTCTTTACCATAGATCGTAGAGTCCCTACATAGGCCACTCACACTGTACTTGGGTGCGCCCATAGACCCCAATCTATTTCTTTAAAATTTTAGCGACCACCGCCATGCATTTTATAGTTCTAAAACTGTTGCACAGAGACTGAGAAGCTCTCGCAGAGAAAAAAGTAGAAAATAGAGTTGGCATAACAAAAGACAAACAGCTTATAGTTTAGAAGCCCGAGTCAGACACAAAAAGACCATAAAGGCACAATAGCCACAAGGTGTAGCCCCTCCTCCATCACGCCATTTTTTTCTACCGGAATTTCGTCTCTTGTTCTATTTTCTCTTTAAAGAGATGTGTGCGTAAATTTCGAATGTACGTACAGCGACAATGTGGGGGCAAGGGCAAGGGCTTATAAAAACATCGAATTCAAGGCGACTATGTGAAGTACAGTTAAGCTAAAGAAGCGAGCGAGCCTGTCAGTTTTGTTAACCTTGGAAACCAGAGATAATTTTTTGCTAAGACGTAAAAAATGAATTCTGACCTACGAAGGATTCAATTCCTTGTTCTTGTTTTGGCAACCGCGTTTGGTAAGACTTAATAGCAGCTTTTTATAAGAATGTGATAATTCACAACTGATAACTTCAGTATGTGATAATTCTCCATAGGGCTAAAATTTGATTCTCCAGGAGGCTAAAGGGTGATTCTCCATGGAACTAAAGGGTGATTTGGGATTTGGGTGATTCTCCATGGGATGTGGGTGATTCTCCATGGGACTAAAGGGTGATTCTCCATGGCAATGAAGGAATATTCTCCACGGGACTAAAGGGAGACTATCTATGGGACTAAATGGTGATTCTCCATAGGAATAAAGGGAGATTATTTATGAGACTAAAGGGTGATTCTCCATGGCAATGAAGGAATATTTTCCACGTGACTAAAGGGAGATTATCTATGGGGCTAAAGGGTGATTCTCCATGGGACTAAAGGGAGATTATCTATTGGGCTAAAGGGTGATTCTCCATGGGACTAAAGGGAGATTATCTATTGGGCTAAAGGGTGATTTTCCATGGGGTTGAGAGCAATTCTTCATAAAATCTTGCCAAGAAGCCACTATCTACGTATTTTTACACAATCAGGCGGTGCTTTGAGCATCAAATGCTACGTGGGTAGCGGCAGCGTCTATTGGAAAAGCGGAGTGCTGGAGACCTGCAGCAATGCTGTGTTTTACTGTCACTATTATTACACTACCGTGGCTGGCATTCCGGTAAGCAGTCACCACACTCAGACATCCACTTTTAACACACTCAGACACCCAATTTTACCACACTCAGACACCCACTTTTTGGGTTTAACAGGCACGTAACGCGCATAACACGTAACAGGCATATACTTTTATCACACTCAGATATCCACTGCTCCCACACTCAGATATCCACTGTTCCACACTCAGATATCCACTGTTCCACACTCAGATATCCACTGCTCCCACACTCAGATATCCACTGTTCCACACTCAGATATCCACTGCTCCCACACTCAGATATCCACTGTTCCACACTCAGATATCCACTGCTCCCACACTCAGATATCCACTGTTCCCACACTCAGATATCCACTGCTCCCACACTCAGATATCCACTGTTCCACACTCAGATATCCACTGCTCCCACACTCAGATATCCACTGTTCCACACTCAGATATCCACTGCTCCCACACTGAAGGCACCCACTGCTCCCACACTCAGATATCCACTGTTCCCACACTCAGATATCCACTGCTCCCACACTCAGATATCCACTGTTCCACACTCAGATATCCACTGCTCCCACACTCAGATATCCACTGCTCCCACACTCAGATATCCACTGTTCCACACTCAGATATCCACTGCTCCCACACTCAGATATCCACTGCTCCCACACTCAGATATCCACTGTTCCACACTCAGATATCCACTGCTCCCACACTCAGATATCCACTGTTCCACACTCAGATATCCACTGCTCCCACACTCAGATATCCACTGTTCCACACTCAGATATCCACTGCTCCCACACTGAAGGCACCCACTGCTCCCACACTCAGATATCCACTGTTCCCACACTCAGATATCCACTGCTCCCACACTCAGATATCCACTGTTCCACACTCAGATATCCACTGTTCCACACTCAGATATCCACTGCTCCCACACTCAGATATCCACTGCTCCCACACTGAAGGCACCCACTGCTCCCACACTCAGATATCCACTGTTCCCACACTGAGATATTCACTGTTCCCACACTCAGGCACCCACTGTTCCCACACTGAGATATCCACTGTTCCCACACAGATATCCACTGTTCCACACTCAGATATCCACTGTTCCACACTCAGATATCCACTGTTCCACACTCAGATATCCACTGTTCCACACTCAGATATCCACTGTTCCACACTCAGATATCCACTGTTCCACACTCAGATATCCACTGTTCCACACTCAGATATCCACTGTTCCACACTCAGATATCCACTGTTCCACACTCAGATATCCACTGCTCCCACCCTCAACCTGTGCATTTTCAGTACTACTACAAAGGCTGCGGCACCTGCAGTCCCACACAGTCCAACTGCAACCAGTGCTCAGGTACAGACGGATGCAACACTAGCGATCGAATTCGAACAAGCGGCGGAGTACTTTTAACCACAGCTCTGACAATGGCCGTATGGGCAATGGGACGATTGCTTGAAATTTGATATGCTTATAGATTAAACTCTTTTTGACGCAGAGACGATATGTATCGAAAAATAACATTTTGTAGCTTACGAGTTAGGTGTGAAGTATGGCAAATGAAACAATTTTCTAATGAAGATTTAGATTAGAAATGAAAATATAAATTATTATTTTATTGTAAGCTATCTTTGACAAACATCCTACTTAAATAGACATATCATGTAAATCTATCTAAATATACTAAATTTACTAATAAAGACAGTTATTATAAAAAAGTCTGAAATAATAAGGACAAGAGCTTGCGTTTAAATAATCATTTGGAAGGTTTGTATTTCAATGACAAAAGAACAATTCATTGAACTTTAGTAATAAACACAAATGACTAACACTTATTATCTTATTAACATGTGCAACACGCAAGACACATAAAATGTCATTAAAATGCTTGCAAATTGACTTCTACAAGTACTACTACTACTGTAGACTCGCACACAATTTATGCCGTAATCCATCTTTTGAGCATACAAATATTGACAATTGGGCATACTTTACTTATTAATCTACTTATCTAGCTGTCTAATCTACTCATCTAGCTGTCTAATCTACTCATCTAGCTGTCTAGTCTACTTATCTAGCTGTCTACTCTACTTATCTAGCTGTCTACTCTACTCATCTAGCTGTCTACTCTACTTATCTAGCTGTCTACTCTACTCATCTAGCTGTCTACTCTACTCATCTAGCTGTCTAGTCTACTTATCTAGCTGTCTACTCTACTTATCTAGCAGTCTACTCTACTCATCTAGCTTTCTAGTCTACTCATCTAGCTGTCTACTCTAATCATCTAGCTGTCTACTCTACTCATCTAGCTGTCTACTCTACTCATCTAGCTGTCTACTCTTCTCATCTAGCTGTCTACTCTACTTATCTAGCTGTCTACTCTACTTATCTAGCAGTCTACTCTACTTATCTAGCTGTCTACTCTACTCATCTAGCTGTCTACTCTACTTATCTAGCAGTCTACTCTACTTATCTAGCTGTCTACTCTACTCATCTAGCTGTCTACTCTACTTATCTAGCAGTCTACTCTACTTATCTAGCTGTCTACTCTACTCATCTAGCTGTCTACTCTACTCATCTAGCTGTCTACTCTACTTATCTAGCAGTCTACTCTACTTATCTAGCAGTCTACTCTACTTATCTAGCTGTCTACTCTACTCATCTAGCTGTCTACTCTACTCGTCTAGCTAGCTACTCTTATTCAATGAGAGCTTTAATAAAGCTTATACCAAGCATTTAATTACTGGATTTCTGCACTACAATGCAAACAGACTCATAGTCAATGCGATGCATTGAGGACAAAATAATAGGACAAACAGTTACTTCCCACTTCGCCCAAGCTCAACTTGCTTCTTCAACTCTTGAACTTCTAAATCTGGCACAAATCTGAACTCGTCATCCTCTTCGCTTGGCTGTTCAATTTTCAAATTGACACCTTCGGGCAGGTTGTGAGCCAGCAAGTTAATTAATAGGCTCATTTCCACTGCCGGCAAATTATCAACGATTAATACCCGACGATAGGTAATTAATTGAAAAGTGTCGCGCACTTTAGTAGACTCAGGCTGGTATAAATCTACAATAGTTTTGCGCTGAGGATAGGGCACCTGTCTGCAGTTGTCTGGGCCCAGTTTGAACTGATTGCGCAACAGGCTGTGAGCGTATTTAACGAATCTTTCCAATACGGGGTACTCGTGACAGGTGAATGACAGATTGAATTGGTTAGCTGCGGGATAGTCGGGCTTGTAGTCCAGATATTCCGGCTCGTACACTCGAGGCAATCGAGGCGCTGGCTGGTCGCATAGTAACCGAGTCGGTTGCCATGGTAACCGAGAAAAACGGCAATAATTAAGCAGGGTCGTCGACAATCTGCTTAATGACGGCATTGGATACTTGTGATATTCTTTGCATGAACAGATTGATAAAAGTGCATGATGACAATAAATAATTGATTGACAGATAATAATGGATAGATTGATTGACAGGTGATAAGTGATTTGAGTGACGGATAATAATGGATAGATGTGAGTGACAGGTGAGAATTGATAGATTTGAGTGACAGATGAGAATTGATAGATTTGAGTGACAGGTGAGAATTGATAGATTTGAGTGACAGATGAGAATTGATAGATTTGAGTGACAGGTGAGAATTGATAGATTTGAGTGACAGGTGAGAATTGATAGATTTGAGTGACAGGTGAGAATTGATAGATTGAGTGACAGGTGATGATTGACAGGTTGATGGACAGGTGAGAATGGCAACTTTAAAATCTAGGAAAAAACAAAATTCTATGATGCAACTGGCACTTGTGCCGTAAAGAGCAAATGACAACAAAGACGAAATTTTCAGAGAAAGTGGAATATTCAAAAGAAAATTTAAATAGTTTACTTAATTTTTGACTAAAAAAGGAATTACTACTATAAGGAAATCTAAAGACATTGAAAAACCTTTTCGCTAAATTGAAAACAAAGGCAAACTCTGAATATTAACATAAATTACAAGGATTATGCTCGTGAGAGTAAACGTAAGTAAGGAATTATTTATTATCCAGACGCTACTTTAAATTATAAAAAATTGAAAAAAGTGGATGCCAAAATCGAAATATTGCATATGACAAGCAGGCGTAAATAATTGATGGTGCTGAAACCTACAGGCATAAATATAAACTAATTGGAATCACAATGGGCTAGGAATAAAAAAGAAAGATCGAATAGACAACAGTTCTTTTTCTATAGAAAATCAAATTAATCTAATCCACGCGCATGAGAGACTGGACTAGTTCGAATAGAATTGGACGAGAGACACAAATACTATTGATATTTTCCGGCAGGTTAATGGTGCTGGTGCACTAAACAGCATGAAAAAGCAAGTCGATAAGAAAAGAAAACGATTAATATCAGATCTTTATGGAGTAAAACTAACAGTTTTTCTTTGCACAGGTTTAATTGTACTGCTCTACTTCTTTCCAAGAATTTTGTGTACATTTGAAGTGAGTCAATTAATTAATTAGGAGCGAGTGTACATTGGGGTGAGTGGCTGGGGGCTGTTCGGGAGCGAGTGTACATTGGGGTGAGTGGCTGGGGGCTGTTCGGGAGCGAATGTACATTGGGGTGAGTGGCTGGGGGCTGTTCGGGAGCGAGTGTACATTGGGGTGAGTGGCTGGGGGCTGTTCGGGAGCGAGTGTACATTGGGGTGGGTGGCTGGGGGCTGTTCGGGAGCGAATGTACATTGGGGTGAGTGGCTGGGGGCTGTTCGGGAGCGAGTGTACATTGGGGTGGGTGGCTGGGGGCTGTTCGGGAGCGAGTGTACATTGGGGTGAGTGGCTGGGGGCTGTTCGGGAGCGAGTGTACATTGGGGTGGGTGGCTGGGGGCTGTTCGGGAGCGAGTGTACATTGGGGTGAGTGGCTGGGGGCTGGTCGGGAGCGAGTGTACATTGGGGTGAGTGGCTGGGGGCTGTTCGGGAGCGAGTGTACATTGGGGTGGGTGGCTGGGGGCTGTTCGGGAGCGAGTGTACATTGGGGTGGGTGGCTGGGGGCTGTTCGGGAGCGAATGTACATTGGGGTGGGTGGCTGGGGGCTGTTCGGGAGCGAGTGTACATTGGGGTGGGTGGCTGGGGGCTGTTCGGGAGCGAGTGTACATTGGGGTGGGTGGCTGGGGCTGTTCGGGAACGAGTGAACATTGGGGTGTACAGCTGGGGGCTGGTCGGGAGCGAGTGTACATTGGGGTGGGTGGCTGCGGATGGTCGGGAGTGAGTGTACATTGGGGTGGGTGACTGCGGGCTGGTCGGGAGCGAATGTACATTGGGGTGGGTGGCTGCGGGCTGGTCGGGAGCGAATGTACATTGGGGTGGGTGGCTGCGGGCTGGTCGGGAGTAAGTGTACATTGGGGTGGGTGACTGCGGGCTGGTCGGGAGCGAATGTACATTGGGGTGGGTGGTTGCGGGCTGGTCGGGACTCGGGAGTGAGTGTACATTGGGGTGTGTGGCTGCGGGCTGGTCGGGAGTGAATGTACGTTTATTTAAGTGTTTAACAGCCTACTCGATGTAAATTAAATATACATTGATAATGAACCACAGTATCTGGGTAAATAAAATCTAATTGCAAAAATAAAAAAGCATCGGAATGCACACAGGCAAGCATAAAATGATATAATCAAAAAAGAATTAAAATCTTTACCATACATTTTTAAGTAGCTGTTGTTTTCCTACATTTTCCGCAGCAGCAGCAAATAAAACATCGAAAAAACTCTTTAAACAATAAAAGCAGAAAACGAAAAAAATATTCCGACTCGAAGAGAAATTCCGTAAATAAGGACATTAAAAAATAACAATAAATGTCAACTGTGTTCAGGTCAGCCGGATAGCGCGGATTATCTGTCATTTAAAAACAATAGCAGCTCTATTGTACAAATACGGATCTAAGTAGTATATAAAAAGCATAATAGATGCTTTTAAGTATGTAAAGATAGCAAAATTAACAACATTTAAATATATAGATAAACAATACACAGACAGTCAGAAATGATAGCTGCAGTGCATCAGGATATAGAAATATTTACTAAAAGTACACAAAAGAATTGCAAATTTGCAAACAATTTTCTCACGACAGCTGGCATAGAGAAAGTAAGTAAAATTGTTGAAATTCAAGGCGCACTGAGGCGGCTATGATAGTGTCAACTGTTGCGCATCATGCTACTTATTAGTATCTATTTATAGCAGTAGTTTTAGACATTTTTATAAGTATTATCCGTAGAAATAATGAAAAATATGCTCAATAGGTTCATTTAGCCTAAGCCCAGCACAGCAACATTTTTTACTCTTAATTTTTAATCCTAATCTGGACCCACCAAAAATCTGAATTGTGCCGCATTTGACTGCATAGTAGCCTTATCTAACCTCCGTCTGACTACAGACGTGACCTTATTTGACCTTCCACCGTTTTACTACAGACGTGACCTTATTTGACCTCTCCCGGCTGATTACAAGCGTGACCTTATTTGACCTCTCCCGGCTGATTACAAGCGTGACCTTATTTGACCTCTCCCGGCTGATTACAAACGTAACCTTATTCGACCTCCCCCGGCTGATTACTACCGTGACCTTATTTGACCTCCCCAGGCTGATTACAGACGTGACCTTATTTGACCTCCCTATCTGATTACGCACATGACCTTATTTGACCCTCAGTTTGACCTTAGCTATGAACTTATTTCCCTTGCCCTCACTTCATGACGGCTCCGGACGGTCCAGCAGAGGCCGGTCTGGCCGGCACCGGAGGCGGCGGTCGCTTGGGCGCCGAACCTAGCCTTCTAGGCGTACCAGAAACGCCGCTAGCAACCGAGTCGCCAGCTGGCGCTCCAGTCGTCGTTGTTGTCATCAATCGTTGACAATTGTTCCAACGGAACCAAGCCTCAAGCTCTGGCCGGCGCATGTGCTGAACAAACGGCTCATAGGGCACGCTATAGTCCATCTGGCCGTTAAACGGAGCCTCCTTAGGCAGCAGGTTGGCGTCGACGCGACTGTGCAGCGCCGTAACGCTATCACCGTGATTCTGCACCCGATCCACCAGCTTCTTGGACATCAGGGCCGAAGCCAATTTAAACGAGGCATTGAAAAACTTGCCACCTTTGATTATATTGAGCGCTTTAACACGAACAGGCAGGGCCTTGTTAACCACGGCTCGGAATCGCTTCAAATAGTCGATGTCGAGCTTGCGCAACTGGCGCAGACTCAAATCTGACAGATCTAGCAATACGGCAATGCCGTTCACCTGAGTGTCCTCCTCGTGTAGAGCAGCTTCAATCACTACGCCATTGGCTTTCACTAGCTCCGTGCTAGAGAATTTGGAGCAGTCCCAGCGGCCGACTCTGTACAATACTAACCGGCGACCTTCAATGTCCCTAACGGGTAGCAGAGAGACCACACCGCTCTCTAGCAGAGGCAGCACACCGGATGGAGTGAAATTGGCGAATACGTCTGGGAAACTGTTGCGCACCTGCGGCACACAAATGAAAAGGTTTGTATGTTGATTTGGTAATAATGGAATGCGACTCATTCGATTGACTCAATCAACAGATCATGCATGCACTTTAGTGGACAGTGACCTTATTTGACCTCGTATTTTAGACAGTGACCTCAATTGACCTAACCTATCGACAGTGACCTCAATTGACCTAACCTATAGACAGTGACCTCAATTGACCTAACCTATAGACAGTGACCTTAATTGACCTAACCTATAGACAGTGACCTCAATTGACCTAACCTATAGACAGTGACCTCAATTGACCTAACCTATAGACAGTGACCTCAATCGACCTAACCTATAGACAGTGACCTCAATTGACCTAACCTATAGACAGCGACCTTAATTGACATAACCTATAGACAGTGACCTTAATTGACCTAACCTATAGACAGTGACCTCAATCGACCTAACCTATAGACAGTGACCTCAATCGACCTAACCTATAGACAGTGACCTCAATTGACCTAACCTATAGACAGCGACCTTAATTGACATAACCTATAGACAGTGACCTTAATTGACCTAACCTATAGACAGTGACCTCAATCGACCTAACCTATAGACAGTGACCTCAATTGACCTAACCTATAGACAGTGACATTAATTGACATAACCTATAGACAGTGACCTTAATTGACCTAACCTATAGACAGTGACCTCAATCGACCTCACTTGTACAAAATGACCTAAGTTGACTATACTTATAAACTCAATGCCCTCATAGGGCTTATCAAAAGACAAATTATTTTAATCGATCTTATCTAATTGACTTTATTAAAAGCTATCTCAATTGACCTATCTAGTGAAAAAGAACTCAATTGATCTTATCTAGTGACAGTGACCCCAATTGAACTTATCTACTGAAAGAGACCTCAATTGACCTTATCTACTGAAAGAGAACTCAATTGAACTTATCAAGTGAAAGAGACCTCAATAGACCTTATCAAGTGAAAGAGACCTCAATAGACCTTATCTAGTGAAAGAGAATTAACTCAATTGACCTTATCTAGCGAAAGAGACCTCAATTGACCTTATCTAGTGAAAGAGACCTCAATTGAACTTATCTAGCGAAAGAGACCTCAATTGACCTTATCAAGTGAAAGAGACCTCAATAGACCTTATCTAGTGAAAGAGAATTAACTCAATTGAACTTATCTACTGAAAGAGACCTCAATTGACCTTATCAAGTGAAAGAGAACTCAATTGAACTTATCAAGTGAAAGAGACCTCAATAGACCTTATCAAATGAAAGAGACCTCAATAGACCTTATCTAGTGAAAGAGAATTAACTCAATTGACCTTATCTAGCGAAAGAGACCTCAATTGACCTTATCTAGTGAAAGAGACCTCAATTGAACTTATCTAGCGAAAGAGACCTCAATTGACCTTATCAAGTGAAAGAGACCTCAATAGACCTTATCTAGTGAAAGAGAATTAACTCAATTGACCTTATCTAGTGAAAGAGACCTCAATTGACCTTATCAAGTGAAAGAGACCTCAATAGACCTTATCAAGTGAAAGAGACCTCAAGTGACCTTATCAAGTGAAAGAGACCTCAAGTGACCTTATCAAGTGAAAGAGACCTCAATAGACCTTATCTAGTGAAAGAGAATTAACTCAATTGACCTTATCAAGTGAAAGAGACCTCCATTGACCTTATCAAGTGAAAGAGACCTCCATTGACCTTATCAAGTGACAGTGGTCCTATTGACTCCATAAATAGACGGGACCTTCGTTGATTTTAATGAGAGACAGTGACCTCAGTTGAGCCTCGCTCATCATCATCAGCGGATCAAAAACTGAAACCTGCACTCTAAATAACCCTGCTCAGTCTGAAGCTTGACCTAAAATGACACTTCAGAAAAACAGTGAACTGCTATAACCTCACTATAAAACTCTGATACTGTATTCTAATTTACAATATTCAACACTAACCTGCAAATAAGCCCTAATCCTTTGATGCGCGCTCTCCACATTAAATTTTCTATGTCGAAGAAATTTAATTAAAAACGCATCGTCCGTTCGACAAAATCCGCGCAATTGAACGTCCTTAGTAACCAGATCGCGAAGGGCGGCTAAAGCCGGGCCCCGGGTAGAGTCGGTCTCGCCAAGCTCTTGAGCGGCTCTCTGGGCAGCGAGCGGCGACAGGCGCGACCCCACTGGCGGAGGCTCAGGGGAATTAGACGCGCTGTTCAACACTGGTTCAACGCAAAGCATTGTTTGAGATTGTGGGTTGGCTGGATGTCTGGCAAGTGTCACGATCTAAGTACTGCTGTGCTGAATAGCAGCAAATTTGGGTTGAAAAACTGTAAGGCACAATGAAAATTCATGCGATTCATATATTTAGTAGCATCGTTTGGTTGGACAGGAATGTGGGGTTGGTGGGGGTAGGAATGTGGGGTTGGTGGGGTAGGAATGTGAGGTTGGTGGGGGTAGGAATGTGGGGTTTGTGGGGGTAAAAATGTGGGGTTGGTGGGGGTAGGAATGTGGGGTTGGTGGGGGTAGGAATGTGGGGTTGGTGGGGGGTAGGAATGTGAGGTTGGTGGGGGTAGGAATGTGGGGTTGGTGGGGGTAGGAATGTGGGGTTGGTGGGGGTAGGAATGTGGGGTTGATGGGGGGTAGGAATGTGGGGTTGGTGGGGGGTAAAAATGTGGGGTTGGTGGGGTAGGAATGTGGGGTTGGTGGCGGTAGGAATGTGGGGTTGGTGGGGGTAGGAATGTCGGGTTGATGGGGTAGGAATGTGGGGTTGGTGGGGGTAAAAATGTGGGGTTGGTGGGGTAGGAATGTGGGGCTGGTGGGGGTAGGAATGTGGGGTTGGTGGGGGGTAGGAATGTGGGGTTGGTGGGGGTAGGAATGTGGGGTTGATGGGGTAGGAATGTGGGGTTGGTGGGGGGTAAAAATGTGGGGTTGGTGGGGGTAGGAATGTGGGGCTGGTGGGGGTGGGAATGTGGGGTTGGTGATGGTAGGAATGTGGGGTTGGTGGGGTAGGAATGTGGGGTTGGTGGGGTAGGAATGTGGGGTTGGTGGGGTAGGAATGTGGGGTTGGTGGGGGTGGGAATGTGGGGTTGGTGGGGTAGGAATGTGGGGCTGGTGGGGGTGGGAATGTGGGGTTGGTGGGGTAGGAATGTGGGGCTGGTGGGGGTGGGAATGTGGGGTTGGTGGGGGTGGGAATGTGGGGTTGGTGGGGGTAGGAATGTGGGGCTGGTGGGGGTGGGAATGTGGGGTTGGTGGGGTAGGAATGTGGGGCTGGTGGGGGTGGGAATGTGGGGTTGGTGGGGTAGGAATGTGGGGCTGGTGGGGGTGGGAATGTGGGGTTGGTGGGGGTAGGAATGCCGGGAGATCGAGTTAAAATTGGAGGAGTTGATGTTTTAGTTAAAACAAATTAAATGGTCTTACAGGAATAAATAAAAAGCTCCTTAAATATTATATTGTTTTATAAGTACGCAATAGCAAAAAAACTGTTTACAGAGATGCAATTTTGCCGGAAAAATTAAAACATTTCTGAAGTTGACAAGGCAGTGGGTGTAACAATGTTGAATTAAAATAAGCTTACATTTTACTGCCATTATGAGCCTATTAAAGATCTTTCAAGGCAATGACAAAATTAACAAATAATTAGTACCGATAGTATAGAAGACAAAATGTTTAAATTTGAATACAAGTAATTCAATAGAGCACCTTCGTATACAACAAAATTCAATCTAGTAAATTTGATCACAAAACAAAAAATAACGAAAGGCAGCATGGTTTTGATTGGCACTCAATTTCAGCACTGTTTATAAAAAAGAATATATCAACTGTTTTGGTCGGGAGCGAGTGAACATTGGGGTGGGTGGCTGTCGGCTGGTCGGGAGCGAGTGTACATTGGGGTGGGTGGCTGTCGGCTGGTCGGGAGCGAGTGTACATTGGGGTGGGTGGCTGTCGGCTGGTCGGGAGCGAGTGTACATTGGGGTGGGTGGCTGTGGGCTGGTCGGCAGCGGGTGTACATTGGGGTGGGTGGCTGTCGGCTGGTCGGGAGCGAGTGTACATTGGGGTGGGTGGCTGTCGGCTGGTCGGGAGCGAGCGTACATTGGGGTGGGTGGCTGTGGGCTGGTCGAGAGCGAGTGTACATTGGGGTGGGTGGCTGTCGGCTGGTCGGGAGCGAGTGTACATTGGGGTGGGTGGCTGTCGGCTGGTCGGGAGCGAGTGTACATTGGGGTGGGTGGCTGTCGGCTGGTCGGGAGCGAGCGTACATTGGGGTGGGTGGCTGTGGGCTGGTCGAGAGCGAGTGTACATTGGGGTGGGTGGCTGTCGGCTGGTCGGGAGCGAGTGTACATTGGGGTGGGTGGCTGTTGGCTGGTCGGGAGCGAGTGTACATTGGGGTGGGTGGCTGGGGGCTGTTTGTGAGCGAGTGTACATTGGGGTGGGTGGCTGTTGGCTGGTCGGGAGCGAGTGTACATTGGGGTGGGTGGCTGTCGGCTGGTCGGGAGCGAGTGTAAATTGGGATGGGTGGCTTTTGAAATTGGGTTGATACATCGAAAACCAAAGTAAATTCCTATTTAACATTTTAAGCAAAAATTATCAGATTCCGAATCAATAAATAAGCATTATACTCAAACCTAAGTCTCACGCAAAGGCATCAACTCGTCAAAAAATAAAATATTGAGCCGATAAAAATAAAGGTAAGGAATCGGTTAAAAAGAATACATGTAGAGAAAAATCCCACTAAAAGAATAGATTAATAATTTTTTTATCAACAAGACTCTGGTTGAATGTGTTCAATAGTTGCATCAAAAGGAAACAGCTATGAGCTAATTTTCCAAAAACTTCTGCTTATTATTTGCTTCGAACCAGGCGTCCCAGCGGCCAGATAGCAGGTCAAATCGGCCCTCTTTGAACGGTCTTAAGCGCAACGATTCGTCGGTATGGCTGTCCATAGTGCCGCAGAATGGCTGCTCAATAGGCAGCAGTCTGGGCTCAATAGCTTTGTGCAAACTGGCCACGCTGGGGCCGTGATTCAGGACTCGCTGCCGCATCTTGGCGGACAATAGAAAGCTAAAAATTTTAAAAGCAACGTCGAATATTCGGCCGCCGCGCATTAGATGAATCTGTTTGACGCGAACTGGCAAAGCTTTCGACACGACTTCTTTTAGGCGCTTCAAGTAGGAGTCGCGTTTCATAGTGAGAATTTGATGCCAGCTCAGGCCATGCAAGTCGAGGATTACAGACACCCCGTTTACCTAAGGCATTGGGGAGAGAGACTGTTTTTGATGCCAAGCCTCTTTTCATCATCGGATAAGTTCAAGCAATTTATTCAGCCTTTAAATACACAATTTATATCAAAGTACAATCCTCTATTCCTCTGTATACACCAATCCAGACACCCTCTTGTCTAGGCACCAAATCCAGGCACCCTCGACACCAAATCCAGGCACCCTCTCGACACCAAATCCAGGCACCCTCTCGACACCAAATTCAGGCACCCTCTCGACACCAAATCCAGGCACCCTCTCGACACCAAATTCAGGCACCCTCTCGACACCAAATCCAGGCACCCTCTCGACACCAAATTCAGGCACCCTCTCGACACCAAATCGAGGAACCCTCTTGTCTAGGCACCAAATCCAGGCACCCTCTCGACACCAAATCCAGGCACCCTCTCGACACCAAATCCAGGCACCCTCTCGACATCAAATCCAGGCAACCATCTCGACACCAAATCCAGGCACCCTCTCGACACCAAATCGAGGAACCCTCTTGTCTAGGCACCAAATCCAGACAAGGTGTTCGGGTCGGGTTCGGGGTAGTGTGTTCGGGTTCGGGTTTCGGGTCGGGTATTGGTACCGGGTTTGGGGTTTTCGGGTTGTTTATATTTTTTACGAGTTGAAACGAAATTAAGCTTAAACGGAGTATTTCCAGGTTTTTTTCGTGTATATTTAATTTTTTAAATCGTTATAAATATCATTCTAGTATGCTACCTTACCTTATAATGCGCAACAATTTACACAAATGATAAGTTAAGGCTTCGTCAAGAATCTGTTTAGAAAACTTGTTATTTTCTCGCCTTTATTCCTTTGAAACAGTTAGTGATTCAGGCTATGACTTATAGTCAGATGAAGCCTTGAACGTTAGAGAACTTAGAGCCCTTGAAGAAAAGCAGATAATATAACCCTTTTGCAGTGTCTCGACATGATACTACAGTGTTACTTTCCAAGCGCGCTTAAAAATACGAAAAATAGTGCAACTGTTTTTTCGGGGAGAATTTAGGGTCGGGTCGGGTTCGGGTTCGGGTAGGGTGTTCGGGTTAGATTCGGGGTTCGGGGTAATTAGATCTTCGGGTTCGGGTTCTACCCCAAACCCGAAAAAATGGAAACCCGAACACCCCTAGTCTTGTCTAGGCACCAAATCTAAACACCCTCTTGTCTAGGCATCAAATCCAAACACCCTCTTGTCTAGGCACCAAATCCAAACACTCTGTTGTCTAGGCACCAAATCCAAACACACTGTTGTCTAGGCACCAAATCCAAACACCCTATTGTCTAGGCATCAAATCCAAACACCCTATTGTCTAGGCACCAAATCCAAACACCCTCTTGTCTAGGCACCAAATCCAAACACCCTCTTGTCTAGGCACCAAATCCAAACACCCTCTTGTCTAGGCACCAAATCCAAACACCCTCTTGTCTAGGCACCAAATCCAAACACCCTCTTGTCTAGGCACCAAATCTAGCACCTTACCTGAGTCTCTTCCTCCTCAAGAGCGGCCTCCATAAGCACGCCAACAGTTCTGAGCAGGTCGGTTCGAGACACACCATCGCAATCCCAGGCCCCAACGCGGCACATTACAAGCAGACGGCCCTCGGAATCGCGTTCGGGAAGCAGGCAGAACAAGTTCGGATAGCCCTCTAACACCGCACGTACTCCGCCGGGGTTAAAGTTAGCAAACACGTCCGACATGGTGTTGCGTACCTGTTAGTCAAACAATTGCATGGCTGCGGTAGTTGCGAATACATTCGGTTGGGGACTAGGATCAATACAGGAGTCAAGATAGTGGACAAGACAGGGTCAAGTTAGTGGACAAGACAGCGTCAAGATAGTGGACAAGACAGGGGTCAAGATAGTGGACAAGACAGACAAGGGTCAGGATAGTGGACAAGACAGACAGGGGTCAAGATCGTTAGGACAGACAGGGGTCAGGATAGTTGACAAGACAGACAGGTGTCAGGATAGTGGACAAGACAGGGGTCAAGATAGTGGACAAGGCAGACAGGGGTCAAGATAGTTGACAAGACAGACAGGGGTCAGGATAGTGGACAAGACAGACAGGGGTCAAGATCGTTAGGACAGACAGGGGTCAGGATAGTTGACAAGACAGACAGGTGTCAGGATAGTGGACAAGACAGGGGTCAAGATAGTGGACAAGGCAGACAGGGGTCAGGATAGTTGACAAGACAGATAGGGGTCAAGATAGTGGACAACCAGACAGGGGTCAAGATAGTTGACAAGACAGACGGGTCAGGATAGTGGACAAGACAGACAGGGGTCAAGATAGTAGACAAGGCAGACAGGGGTCAAGATAATGGACAAGAAAAGGGGTCAGGGCGGTGCAGCAGACGAGACTAAACTGGACATCGTTACTAATTACAGCGACAGGCCAACCCCTTAAAGATTAATTCTAGATAATTTCCTACGCTATTCTGTCAGTCATTTACATGTGCAAATGTCTCTCTGACAGAAAAAATGTCATTCTAAAATACTCAGTCGCCTGAGTATTGATAAAAAACACGAAAGTTATATAACTGAGTATATTAAATAAAAAAATCTAATTCTAACTAAATAATAGTACAATCAATTATGCCCGAACAAAACAAACACTGATTAGGATCAGTGTTTATTGATCCTGACTGAGTCTATCCTGACTGAGCTGTCATTAAATCACCTTGGTTTTACCTGAATCACTGAGCTGTCACTGAGTCACCTTCGTTTTACCTGAGTCACTGAGCTGTCACTGAGTCACCTTCGTTTTTAACGAGTCACTGAGCTGACACTGAGTCACCTTCGTTGTACCTGAGTCACTGAGCTGTCACTGAATCACCTTGGTTTTTACTGAGTCATTGAGCTGTCACTGAATCACCTTGGTTTTACCTAAGTCACTGAGCTGTCACTGAATCACCTTGGTTTTACCTGAGTCACTGAACTGTCACTGAATTACATTGGTTTCCACTGAGTCACTGAGTTGTTACTGAATCACCTTTGTTTTCACTGAGTCACTGAATCACATTGGTTTTCACTGAGTCATTGAACTGTCACTGAATCACATTGGTTTTCACTGAGTCATTGAACTGTCACTGAATCACATTGGTTTTATCCGAGTCACTGAACTGTCATTGAATCACATTGGTTGTACCCGAGTCACTGAACTGTCACTGAATCACATTGGTTGTACCCGAGTCACTGTACGTTTACACTATTGAAAAATTGACTTTCCAGCAAGATTAAAAAAACTTTCTTAATACCTTACCAGCTTACCTGCAAATAAGCTCGAATCTTCTGATGCGCACCTTCCACATTGAATTTTCTATGCCTCAGAAACTTAATAAGAAAGGCATTGTCAGTACGACAGCTCAACTGAGCGTCATTAGTAACCAGTTCGCGTAGAGCAGTCAAAGCCACAGCTCTCGTAGCCTCACTTTCACCCAGCTCATTGTAGGCACGTTTAATTGCTAATTGTGACAGATTCGAACCAACAACCTCAGCTGTGGGACTGTCAGGGTGCACAGGAATCGATGCAGGAACTTGAAGAGAAGAAGCGCCAGCACAGTCATCTACTTGGCTATTATCGGCTGGCTCAGTTGGAACAGAGTCGCCCTCATTTGACATTGTCTTTCTATTGATAGTAATTAATTGTTTTTGTAAAGCTAGACCTTATAGTAAACCAAAGGAACTGTGTTGTATTACAACTGAAATACAAAGAAAAAAGTATAGCCTCACAGTTAAAACTTAAGTGTGAATTACTACATGACTATAGAAAATAGAAATTGTACTTTTAATACATGTAATTATGCAACTGCTCGGTTACCTGACTGACCCAGTAAACCTGGCTAGGGTAAATTGTGATAGACCAATGGTAAGTCAACAAATTGACAAGTTATTAGTTTGAATTTGATCAGTAAAATTAGCAAAAATGAATATTTTCAATCTGTTCTTAGGGTTTGCAGCCCAGTGGTTAGTTAGTGTTAGACAAGGGTGTATATGGCAACTCCCAGTCCTTGGACTAAACATAAAAATACCTTGTTATTACTGAAATGCTAATTTCTAACATAGAAACTCATTATAAAATACAAAACTAATATATAATAAACTTATTTTCTTTCTTAACTAATCTTTTACACTAGATAGGCCTTATAACTAAATCCATGACAAAACTATAATTGTACTTTTTACTAGTTAACCTTTGCTGTTCCTAATTAGAAACAAACTTTTTATATGATAAATTCCCTTTTATGAAAAGAAAAACACTATGTTTATAGTCAATTACCTTGGTTGTAGAGCTGTCACGAGATCTCGACATTTTTTCTCGTCTCGAGAAATCTTAAATTTTGTCAAGAAATTCAAGATGAGATTCAAGAAGTTTTCTGATACCTTTTTTCAAAAGCTTTTAAGTCATAAGATATAAAAAGGGAAGCAAATTTTCATATAAATACAACTGTTTGTTATAACACGCTTGATAGGGCAATTTTCAAATGGTAAAATCTAGCCAATGTCGAGCAGTTATTTAACGAACGTCGTTATATACGAGTTTGTATTGTATATGCACTCTTTTAGTTATCATTTCAGTTCTGTAGCAAGGTGTATCATAGCAGACTTGAAGACAATCTACACAGGTCTTTTGACAAATTAGTAATAGAAGTAGGGCCAAGGGCCTATATGCTACAAGCATAAATTCTTATGAATAAATAGCAAAGAATTTAAACTAGAATTAAGAAAGTATTCTAGAAAATCTAAAAAATATATTTTAGAATTGTATCTTATCAAGAAATTTAAGACAAGATAAGGCAAGATAAGAGCAAGACAAGATGCAATTCTGAAATATATTTTTTTAGATTTACTTTGTCTTGTCTCGTCTCGAAATTCTCGACTTATAAGCCTTTCTTGTCTCAAATCTCGTCTCGAATAAAATCTCTAATTTTGACAGCTCTACTTAGTTGTAGTCAAATCTAAGCCTAGTGGTTAGAGGGGTAGACTTAACTCAAAGGTTAGGGGGGGGGTTTCATTCAAAACCCTACAAGAACAAGAATGATTTGTGTCATTAAGCAAGACATTTATCTCTGCATTGTTTCAGTTTGATAGCTATAAAATAGGTGCCAGCATTAGCTAAAGTACTTAATAGTGTGTGTGTGGCAATAGAGATAGGACAAAATGAAATTTTTGAACTGATTCAAATACTGAATAATACTAAAAACAAATATTTTGGTAAATAATATGCCCTATCTTGCTACTTATTAATCACTTGTCAATAGTACTAACTGATAATTAAATAAATTCATTTTTAGATAGATTGCTATAAAAAATGATAAATTTGGACTGGCTTTCATTGGTCCATGAATGTTCTATTAATTGTTACTATTTTTTGTGAGCATTATAATGGAGCCAAGAATAGCAAGGATTAAATTTATATGGAAATGTCTAGCTATGCATGTACATAGTATTTGATATCTAGCCCTATTCTATTTAGCAGCCTTTGACTAATAGGCTTGCATCTTCTTATTAAATGAAATGCACTTAGACTAAATTCCAACCCTACCCCTCTGAATTTATACAAATTAGCATCCCAAAATCCATGTTCTATAAACTTAATTCTTAATGCTCCCTTTTCTTAAAGCCTTATTCTCCTAAAGTCTTAGTATTCAATCTAAGCACAACATACTTTCAAGTCCCTATCAGTCTGCAAAGGCACTAACAGAAAGAAAAATGTCTTGCTAAGAGTTTTATGGTCAAAGACATACCTTTTTTATTAGAGGCAGGGGGGTTGTATGCACCTTGGTGCATTTTAAGCGACGTGAACACACAACTGGCAAGAGGCATTATTGCCCATTCTAACAACTCCCCTGAGCAGGCACACAAGTGTGTAGATAGTATATAGGCACACACTCACATAGTAGTGTATAGCGGCACTAACTTTATTTTATCGTTAAGCATATTAGTGCCTTGGAGGGTTGGCTCTCAAGGCTATTAATTGCACAAGTAAAGCAAAGCCAAGATTCCAACTCAGCCCCAAATTAATGTGACTGCACTTGGAATCGAGCATTCAAGCCTAGGTTGCTGGCACATCAGAGCCTATGCTAGACCGCTGGCCTACGGCCCCCCTAGACATATACCTTGGTAATGGTATTTGGTACAAAAATCTTATAATGGTTATAGCTAACTACAGAGTTCTTTTTACTAGCTCATAAGACATATGCAAACCAAATTTTACCAACAAAAAGTATATACAAAGGACTAAACATTTGTATATTTTAAAGACAATAAGTCCAAAAAACAACCAGGAAAAAACTTTTTAGCTTTTCTGTGATGGTTGTAACTGCACTGCAGTTTTTCAACTTTGAAATCAAATATGTATTGTCCTATGAACTTTCTATTAGAAAAAAAGATTGCAAGAGCTACAGAAGACCCATTTATAGCAAAAGAAAAAAATTATACCCCAATGACTAATCAAATGCCTAGGAATTACATTATATTTTTTTTTACTTTTTTACTTAGGCTATTCATCTTTTATAAAGATTACAGTTGTTTTGGTGACAAGACGTTTCGGTGACAGTCCTTTTGGTGACAAGCAAAAGTCATTTCGGTGACAAGCAAAAGTCATTTTGGTGAAAAGAAAATACCCTTTTAAGTGATAGCCATTCTGTTTTTAAACAGAAAATTAGCTTGCAAATCTTAAAGGATATTGAACCTAGTTTTAAATTATTTGAAAAGGTTAATTAATTTCTACTTTATTTAATTTTGTTTATTTACAACTAAAGAGTTGTGGTCTTTTGAATTGTTTTTCAATCCAAACATGGACATCATGAAAAAAATGGAAAAAGAGTCAAAAAAGAGCTTACTGGTGTAGCTAAATATATGAAGTCATGAATAGCTAAAACAGTTATGCAAACTGAAACAGATACATCAGCAGTGTAATAATCTGCTTTTCAGTTGTTTATTCATTTACTGTCTTTTTTAATTTCCTATTCAATTTGTCGTTAATCGTTAGACGTTAAGTTCGTTCGAAGTGTGTTTATGCTCGTTTTTCACACTTTGAAATATCTCGTGTTTTCAAAAATACTATATCTTTTTTACAAAAATCGCCTATTGTTGAGAGCAATCATTAATTAGGCCTATACTCGATATTTGTTATATTGACAAACTAATATTTAACTACCTTTCCTGAATAATCGCATGCATTTTAGAAGAATTGTTTTGCATTAAGGTCATATATATACGACATCAATTTTTTTTCCCTGCTTAGAATCTTGTTGTTCTGTCGTTAGTCATTAATTGGCTGAAAAAAACCATAAAAAAATTCTATACGCTCTTTCAAATACCTTACTTAATACAAATATCGTAACTCGTTTTCAGCAATCGTGTAAAAATTTAACCTTTTGAACAAATACTAAATTCATTGGATACATTGGAAATACATTGGAAAATACTGGCAACTTGTCACCGAAATGACTATTTGTCACCGAAACGTCTGTCACCAAAACGACTTGTCACCGAAACGACTGGTACCCTTTCATAATACTATTTAATAACACATTGAACCAAATTCCTCTCCAAGCTTCTCAAGTGTGGCAGTCTTGGTGTGTGGCAGTCTTGGTCCTACACTGGTAGGCCTATCCTAACCTTTGCTTGCCTTTCTTTCCTTATTTGGCAAGATGTGAAAAAGGCAAGGGGTTCAAAAACGGACTTAACTTTTAGCTTCCATAAGTTTACTCTATATAAAGTAATTGAATTTAAACTAGGCAGAATTATTTATTGACCTATTTTCTATCTAAATAAAAAATGTCAATCTCAACTCTGTAATTCCATTAGGATAAAAACTAGGCCTATAAGCATGTAAAGTTTGTTTGCTTTTTTGTCTTTGCCATTCATCAAACTTATCCCTTTAGAACAAAGGTTAGAACTTAGATGATAGGGTTCAGTGTATATTATAGCAAAAATAGAATGTTTTGGAATAACTTCATTTTATGGCCTTATATGCACCTCGATAAAGAGGCTACATTTGATTTTGCTATAACAGTTTAGAGCCTAGTGGGGAATTCAAATCATTCTCTACTAAATAAGTCTATAACTCTATGGCAATTTAATAGTAGGCCTAGATAGCAAATCAAGGCACAAATTTTTGCAATTAGTTTTGGTTTGTTTAGTTTTTGTAAAAATAAAAGCAAAAAATTAATTAAAGACTGATTAGGCCTATAATATAATACAATCTTATTACATCAGTTATACAATGGAAATTTCAACATTAAGTTTAATTTAAAGGTATTTTCTTTAAAGGAATGCACATTTTCTTGGTTTTTAGACTGCATTGCTGCATACTGCAATGAAGCTAAAGATATACAAATTCTTTCCAGGGCTACAAATTGGCCAGAAAGATAACATGATCATGATCAAAGTAGTCAGCAAATAGCCAATTGAATGAAACAACCATGACTATCTATGAGAGTACTATATCCCACAAACTGGCTTTTTAAGTAGGGATTAGCAGCCTTTTACCTCATAGCCAAATAAAGAATCTAGCTCATGGCTATAAGCCAGATAGATAGGAGTGGGAAAAAGGAATAGAAGATTAGAAAATCAAGGAGAGGTAAGAGAGAAAAGATAAAAAAAGAGATAAAAGAGTAAAATAGAAAAGAAGTGAGCAAGGAGAAAGAAAGAGGATGGGAGAAAAGAGAAGAGGAGAAAGGGGGAGAGAAAAAAGCAAAAGGAGGGAGGAGTAGGGAGAAAAAAAAGGCAACAAGGAAGCGAATGAAAGTGAATAGAAATGAAAGGGCAGAGATTAGAGAAAGTGAAAAGATAAAAGAAATAAGAAATTAAAGCAAAGGGTAGAAAGAAGAGAGAAGAGACAAGAGTGAAGAGAAGAAAAAAGAGAGAAAAGAAGAAAAAAGAGAGAAAAGAGAAAAGAATAAAGGATTAACGAACTAAAGATTATCATGTAAACTTAATAAAATGAAACTTTTTTTTAAGTAGAAAGTACTTGCTTAATAGTTATAGGTATAGTTGATTAACAATAGGGCTATTCACTAAATACTAATGGGCTTATATCTGATTTGGCCAATTCACCCAGCATAAATTCAAGTAAACCATATTTTAGTTGCTTTGGTGTCTTTGGTAAATTTTTACTTTTATAACAAACTTTTGCAAGGAATTGAATCAATTGATGATTTTTTTGCTTTTTTAGGTATGTCACAAAACTATATGCATAGTCAATATAATTTATAAAATTGCATTTGTATGCCCTTGAAGGTTCTTTTATGAAGTGTATATTTATATATTATTTGCTGCAATATGTAGATATGCATTGAGGATATAAAACTATTGTAATATTTCCAGAAGGGTTATGCACACTGTGTGACTTCCTAATGGTCAGGAATATACCCTCATGGTTGGAACTGCATGCAATCAGAATCCATTTTTTTGCAGATTAGCTCAGATTTAGTTACCATCTTACTTTAAGAAACATCAATAAAATGTTTTATTTATGAGTCTGTATTGGCCAAAATGACCCAATAATCTACAGTAATTATTTTTAATTGAATAATTTTTCAGCCAAACAGGTCATTATGAGCACTATTGAACTCAAGAAAGACTCGAAATCAAACCTGATGACGCAGCAGCAACAATCAGACGCTGCCACCGACGATGAACCACGTAGAAAGCGGCATCGACCTTCAACTGACATCATGGCCAGCATTGGCCCCGATAGTTCCATGGCAAATTTAGACGATGATGACAACAAAGCTTCCGGGCCAAAAGACGACACTATTGGCTCGCTGTTATCTCCAAACGAAGCCTATTCTAGGAAGCGTAGAACGCCAGGTGCCAGCGAGAAACAGCAACAGTTGGCGCCTGACAATGGCGCCGGAGTAGCGCGTCGGCGCCAGTCGCGCACACCGGAAGGCGCTGGCGGTGCTAGCGGAGGCAGAGACGGCCGAGCGGAGAGGCGGTTCGCCAAAGCCCAGGAATTGGCCGCTACTGAAGGGAATTATGTTCGAATATTGCAGGTAAGATATCTCAAATGTTTCAAATGGCGCCAAAATCTTACCCCGTGGCGCCAAATTCTGTCCTGCGCTTCCAAATGTCTCAGGTGGCGCTAAATTATCTTAGATAGCGCTAATACTTAACCTGTGGTGCTAAATGTTGGCGCCAACGTCTCTTAAATAGCGCTAAATGTCCCAGTTGGCGCCAAAGTCTCTTAAACAGCTCCAAAATCTATTGTATGGCGCCATATGTCTCAGATACAAGTAGCGCCAAAATCTATCCTGTGCTTCCAAATTTCCGGGTGGCGCTAAAATATCTTAGATAGCGCCAAGATCTACCCTGTGGCGCCAAAATCCACCCTGTGGCGCCAAATATCTCAGATGGCGCCAAAATCCACCCTGTGGCGCTAAATATCTCAGACGGCGCCAAAATCCACCCTGTGGCGCCAAATATCTCAGATGGCGCCAAAATCCACCCTGTGGCGCCAAATATCTCAGATGGCGCCAAAATCCACCCTGTGGCGCTAAATATCTCAGACGGCGCCAAAACCCACCCTGTGGCGCCAAATATCTCAGATGGCGCCAAAATCCACCCTGTGGCGCCGTGTGTCAGATGTCGCTGTAGTATTTTTAATCGCGCCAAACTAGTCTGTGGCGCCAAATGTCTCAGATAACGCAAAATTTCACTAATCCATCATTCAAGGTAATCGTAGACATTATCCGCGCCGAAGTGGCGGAACTGTTGCCGCCAAAAGCCGCCGATCTGATATTCACCGGCCTGGCGCCGATCTACGATTTGCATCGCGACATCGAGTCGGATCTGCGAGCCGCATTGGCCAACTGGGACACCGGCAGCACCACCATCGGCAGCGTGTTTGCTAGCAGAGCGGACAAGCTCAGCCAGCTCTATCCGCCATTTGTTAATTTCTTTGGCCAAGCTAAAGAAGAGCTGGCTAAATGGGAGAAAAAGTGTTCTAAATTTCGAGCGTATCTTAGGCAGTGCCGGGATAGGCCGGAGTGTCTGAGACAGTCGCTGAGCGATCTGATGATTAGGCCAGTGCAGCGGCTGCCATCGGTGACGCTTATATTGGCCGACTTGCTCAAGTATACCAGTGAGTTGATTGGGCTTCGATTGGAATGTCGGCTGTTCGGGATCCCGGGTTTTGGGAGCGGGATCTCGCTTCTTTCGGTCGGTATCTCGGTTTTTTTGAGGGTCGGGATCTCGGGTTTTCAGGGATCGGGATCTCTGGTTTGCAGGGTTCGGGATCTCGGGCTTTCAGGGGTCGGGATCCCGGGCTTCCAGGGGTCGGGATCTCAGGTTTTCAGGGGTCAGGATCTAGGGTTTTCAGAGGTCGGGATCTAGGGTTTTCAGGGGTCGGGATCTAGGGTTTTCAGAGGTCGGGATCTAGGGTTTTCAGAGGTCGGGATCTCGGGTTTTTGGGATCGGGATCTAGGGTTTTCAGAGGTCGGGATCTAGGGTTTTCAGAGGTCGGGATCTAGGGTTTTCAGAGGTCGGGATCTCGGGTTTTTGGGATCGGGATCTAGGGTTTTCAGAGGTCGGGATCTCAGGTTTTTGGGATCGGGATCTAGGCTGTTTAGGGTCGGGATCTCGGCTGTTTAGGGTCGGGATCTCGGCTGTTTAGGGTCGGGATCTCGGCTGTTTAGGATCGGGATCTCGGCTGTTTAGGATCTCAATCCCGTTTTTGAGGAATTTTCGGGATCCCCATACATTCTGATCTCTATCGTCCGCTTCCAATCGGCCTCACAAATACAGGCGAAGACTCGCCAGACTACGCCTGTCTACAGACCGCCTTAGCCTCAGTTCGTCGCGTTCTCGAGCACATCAACGAAGAAAAACGAACCACGGACCTACGCGTTGCCCTATTCGACGTTATGAACGAGGTGGAAAATTTCCCGCCATATCTTCTGTCGGCTCATCGGACCATTGTTGACAGATTCGATGTTGTCGAAGTTGGCTCCTCCGGCACTGGGATTTGCAGGCCCGGTGCCGGCCTGACTTTGTTTTTACTCACCGACTATTTGCTGGTTGCTAAGCGCCGACAGTCGGTTGCTTCTTCTGCTTCAACGGCCTCGTCTGCTGGAGGCGGAGGCGGCGGCGGAGGTCCAGGATCGTCTAATCGTTATAGGTGACTTACCAATAACTCAAAAAGTTTCAGAAAATTGTTGCTTAAATAATTTGAACTCTTCATCCCTCACAGTAAACAGCTACGAGCTGCGTTTTAAAGGCAAAAAATCGCCTTAAAAAGACTCGCTTAGAACCCCCTCTAATAGGCTTTCTTAGAAACCGCCCCAAAGATTCAATCTTAGAAATCGTTCCTAAAACGTTTCTTAGAAATCACTCTTTAAATGTTTTTTATAGAAATCGCACCTAAGATGCTTTCTTAGAAATCGCTTTTAAATGCTTCCGTAGAAACAGTTCTTAGGATGTTTTCTTAGAAATCGCCCCCAAACGTTTTTTTATAGAAATCGCTCTTCAAATGTTTTTGTAGAAATCGCCCCTAAGCTGTTTTCTTATAAATTGGCCCCTAAAATCTTTCTAAAGAAATCGCTTTAGGGATGCTTTCTTAGAAATCGCCCCTAACATTAATATTTCCTAGAATCTTTCAAAAAAGGTTTCTTAAAAAACGCCCTTAAAATCTGAAATCCTTTCTTATAAATCTTGCTTATTATAGTTTTCTTAGAAATCACCGTTAACAGGGTTCCAGGAAATCTTGTCTTAAGTCTTTCTTAGAAATCGCTCGTGCAAGTCTAACAAATCACCTCATATACAGATTTTAAACATAGCAAGATTTGCTGTGCCTATAAACAAATTCCTGAAAATCAAAATATACATTAGCAAATTGTTAAAACCTGTTTGTTAGGCATCCCAAGTCAAAGTTTTAATAATAATCAAGAATTCTTTAATCCCAATGTCCCAGGTCACCCCGTCCGGGCCCTGGTTCGATCTCGACTCGAACGCCATCGGCTGCTAAGCCTCTTCGCTATCTGGAGCTGGTGCCATTGAACTCAGTCAGAGCTGTACACGATATTCGCGCTCCGGCTGTCGATCCCGAAGATCGTAGACGTCTATTCGCCATTGAGTGCCGCCTAGCTGCGTGCGATGACACTGACGATGAGGTAGGTTTGGCTTTTGTGTTGAGTGAGTTTACACCATTGCATCATCGCATATTAAGTATTCTTTAATTCTATCAAGCTCTAGAAACCCACCCTACAATCGCCACTAAGTCTACCCTTAAATCAACTCTAGAATCTCGAATCGCCCCTAAACCTACCCTAGAATCGCCCCTAAACCCACCCTAGAATCGCCCCTAAATCCACCCTAGAATCGCCCCTAAACCCACCCTAGAATCTCCCCTAAACCTACCCTAGAATCGCCCCTAAACCCGCCCTAGAATCGCCCCTAAACCCACCCTAGAATCGCTGCTAATCTTCAGTATAATCCATTTTTCGCACAGACGGCGCCTCCCTGTCAATTCTGTTTCGCACTGGCCGAACCGCTGGTTCTCAGCGGCAGTGGTGGCCCCAATGACGAGCCCTTTGAAGTCGCCGCCAACAATTCCACAGTAAACGAAGCGTCTACTATCGCGAGCGGCGGAGGTCGCGACAAGTCGTCAATACTTCGCAGTGTATGCGAGCAAATCGGCCGAGTGACCTGCTGTCCGAATCCGCTCGACCTGCTGCTCAGCCACTCCGATCCGGCCGCGTTTCCTTTAAATCTGGTCGGCATATTCGATCGGCAGAATCTGTTAAGCGCCAAGGCTAGACGATTCGGTCGCCGTGTAGTTACTAGGGTGCTATCGAATCGAACTCCTAGGCGGACTATTTCTCGAGCTTTGTTGGCTGCCGCGACCGCTGCGGCGCCTTCTGCTTCTACTCAGCAGCAACCGGACAAGCCGTGTCCGACCATGGTTGCTGATGACGGCTTTGAAGGAAATCAGCCAGAGTCACCCATGATGACCGTTCGGTCAGCTGCAGCTTTCCCTGATGATGAGGATGCTCATATGGCTGTGAGTTGATAGAGTGCTTGGTGTGGTTCTGCGAATGCTTTGCGGGCGATTCTAGGGTAGGCTTAGGGGCGATTCTGGGGTGGGATTAGGGGCAACTCTAGGGTGGGTTTAGGGGCGACTCTAGGGTGGGTTTTGGAGCGACTCTGGGGTGGGTTTTGGGGCGACTCTAGGGTGGGTTTTGGGGCGACTCTAGGGTGGGTTTTGGGGCGACTCTAGGGTGGGTTTTAAAGGCGATTCTAGGGTGGGTTTAGGGGCGATTGTAGAGTGGGTCTAGGGGTGATTCTGTGGTGGGTTTAGGGGCGTTTGTAGAGTGGGTTTAGGGGTGATTCTAGGGTAGGTTTAAGGGCGACTTTAGGGTGGGTTTAGGGGCGATTCTAGGGTGGGTTTAGGGGCGATTGTAGAGTGGATCTAGGGGTGATTCTAGGGTGGGTTTAGGGGCGATTGTAGAGTGGATCTAGGGGTGATTCTAGGGTGGGTTTAGGGGCGATTGTAGAGTGGGTCTAGGGGTGATTCTGTGGTGGGTTTAGGGGCGTTTGTAGAGTGGGTTTAGGGGTGATTCTAGGGTAGGTTTAAGGGCGACTTTAGGGTGGGTTTAGGGGCGATTCTAGGGTGGGTTTAGGGGCGATTGTAGAGTGGATCTAGGGGTGATTCTAGGGTGGGTTTAGGGGCGATTGTAGAGTGGATCTAGGGGTGATTCTAGGGTGGGTTTAGGGGCGATTCTAGGATGGGTTTTAAGGGTGATTCTAGGGTTAGTTTAGGGGCGATTCTAGGATGGGTTTTAAGGGTGATTCTAGGGTTAGTTTAGGGGCGATTCTAGGATGGGTTTTAAGGGCGATTCTAGGGTGGGTTTAGGGGCGATTCTAGGATGGGTTTTAAGGGTGATTCTAGGGTTAGTTTAGGGGCGATTCTAGGATGGGTTTTAAGGGTGATTCTAGGGTTAGTTTAGGGGCGATTCTAGGATGGGTTTTAAGGGTGATTCTAGGGTTAGTTTAGGGGCGATTCTAGGATGGGTTTTAAGGGCGATTCTAGGGTTAGTTTAGGGGCGATTCTAGGATGGGTTTTAAGGGCGATTCTAGGGTGGGTTTAGGGGCGATTCTAGGGTTAGTTTAGGGGCGATTCTAGGATGGGTTTTAAGGGCGATTCTAGGGTTAGTTTAGGGGCGATTCTAGGATAGGTTTAAAGACGATTTTCGGGCGAGTTTAGGGGCAATTCTATGGCAAATTGTGAATTTAAAAACTATTTCCAAGGTTCACAATGCCTTCGATATTTCAGGACGCAGCTGGGACGCCTCGAGTGGCGGCTAATCCACTGGCTGAAAATGTGGATGTGCTGCAGAATCAGCAGCGTAAAGCTCCAGATGGCCAGCAGCAGGTGTTTAAAAAGCCTGATAAACGACCGAAATCTCGTCCTAGCAGCTCTCTGATGAGCTCAGTTTGCCGCCTGAACTGGGGCTCTTTGCGGCACAGCATTGCCGGTGGCAAGAAGGCCTCCAGCTCGTCCGCTGACGCTCCTGCCAGCGCTGTGTCGACTTCGCGGCTCAGCCGAAAGAAGCAGCTAGTTAGCAGTGGATCGCTTTCTATGGCTCTGAGAAAGGTTGGTTTTGATAACTTTCACCCAGATCCTAGATTTCAGCCTCCCAGATCCCCAGATTAGGTTACCAGCCTCCCAGATCCCCAGATTAGGCTACCAGCCTCCCAGATCCCCAGATTAGGCTACCAGCCTCCCAGATCCCCAGATTAGGCTACCAGCCTCCCAGATCCCCAGATTAGGTTACCAGCCTCCCAGATCCCCAGATTAGGCTACCAGCCTCCCAGATCCCCAGATTAGGCTACCAGCCTCCCAGATCCCCAGATTAGGCTACCAGCCTCCCATATCCCCAGATTAGGCTAGCAGCCTCCCAGATCCCCAGATTAGGCTACCAGCCTCCCAGATCCCCAGATTAGGCTACCAGCCTCCCAGATCCCCAGATTAGGCTACCAGCCTCCCATATCCCCAGATTAAGCTACTGTACCAGCCTTCCAGATCCTCAGATTAAGTTACCAGCCTCCAGATCCCCAGATTAAGCTACCAGCCTCCCATATCCCCAGATTAGGCTAGCAGCCTCCCAGATCCCCAGATTAGGCTAGCAGCCTCCCAGATCCCCAGATTAGGCTACCAGCCTCCTAGGTCCCCAGATTAAGCCACCAGCCTCCAGATCCCCAGATTAAGCTACGGTACCAGCCTCCCAGATCCTCCCAGATTAAGCTCAGGCCAGTCCAGCAGCCACCAATCACTTGCTCACCCTCAGGGCAGCGACATGGACTGCAGCTCCAGCAGCTTGGCCTCTCTTGCCGTAGTTGGCGAGTCGAATTCAACGGTGCGCAATCCAGACGACCCGTATGACATGGACGACTACGAGGACGGCCACAAGGACTGCGAGCAGTATGATTCGGCCTCGATTTCTGCTGTCTCGGCTGCTGGTAGAGGATCGCGCCTCGGCAACATGTCGGTAGCCAGGGCCTCTACTGCTACTTTGGCTAATGTTGAACAGGTTAGATTGTGTGCTCTTTCTTCTGTGTATCGCATGGCTCTGCCTTTGTCTTGGGGTCATTGACCCCTCATTGTGTTCTGGGCTCTTTGATGGTAAACGACGAGGTCATTGACCCCTTTATTGTGTCCTGGTCTCTCTGATTGGTAATAGGGAGGTCATTGACCCCTTTATTGTGTCCTGGTCTCTCTGATTGGTAATAGGGAGGTCATTGACCCCTTTATTGTGTCCTGGTCTCTGATTGGTAATAGGGAGGTCATTGACCCCTTTATTGTGTTCTGGTCTCTCTGATTAGTAATAGGGAGGTCATTGACCCCTGTATTGTGTCCTGGTCTCTGATTGGTAATAGGGAGGTCATTGACCCCTTTATTGTGTCCTGGTCTCTCTGATTAGTAATAGCGAGGTCATTGACCCCTTTATTGTGTCCTGGTCTCTCTGATTAGTAATAGCGAGGTCATTGACCCCTTTATTGTGTCCTGGTCTCTCTGACTGGTATTAGGGTGGGGGTCATCTGCCCCCACAGCGTCTGAATTCGAATGCAATTGTATAATTAAACAAGAAGTAATTTCATATTAAACAGCTTCGGTGCGACTCCATCGCTCACTTGGGCTCCGCAGCCGCCGTCGCGGTCAGCTGTTCCTCATCTGGCAGCGTCGCCTCTGTCGCAGCCGCCGCCGCCTCAGCCTCTAGCCGGTTCAGCATCGGCGGCAGCGGCCACAGCAGCAGCGGATCTACTTCGTCGTCTGCTAAACGTTTTCGCAAGCACTTCAGCTCGTGGAGCCTGTTTAAGTGAATTAATTATCAGACAGTGAGAAAGTTTTGGCTAATTTAGCCGCAAATTTCTTACATTTTTACTGTAAGTAGCATGATTGGTGCATTGCTTTAATTTTATTATTTGTATATGCATTTCGTTGGGTTGGCAATAGGTCGATATACAACCCAAAATTAGCTGGTAGCTATTTTTCCTTTTTAATAATTTTCTTAAATAGCGATTGTTTTTCAACTCCAATCAGTGTATTGTGTTTAAATTTGCTAATAAATTGCATTTAGCATCTCGGCGCTAGCTTCCTTCTATCATATTAGCATCTACTAGTTTGTATTTATAAAAAGACGTCAGTCTGTGTCCGTCACGCTGGCAAGAAACTTCTTTTTTTCAATATTTTTTCTTGTTTTATTGACTATTTATGTGTAATTAGTTATTAATTATTGCTTTTTCAACAGTCGCCCCAATATTTAAATTCCACTGCAGGTGCATCTATTATTAGTCATTTCTCTGCAAATAAAATCCGTGCAATTATGTGAAGAAAAACATTTCAGTTTCCGCATTTCTGTGTTTCGATTGTTTTTATGTGCACTCCTTCTAACAGTCTGCATATTGTTAGTAGTACCATGCGAACATGACGCTACAGATCATTTTAATGGCTACATTCTCCATTGAGTAGCTATACGATGGACATTTACGAGTCTGATATGTTTAAGAGTGACTTTTATAGCAAAGAGAGTCTTCGAGAGTGACATTTTCCATGGAGATAAGTGTTGCGGGAGTGACATTTTTCACTGAGAGAACTTTCGCGATAGACATTTTCCACGAAGAGAAGTCGTGTGAGAGTGACATTTTCCACAGAGAAGTCTACTGAGAGTGACATTTTCCACAGATAAGTCTTGTGAGAGTGACATTTTCTACGAGAGAAGTTTTACGAGAGTGACATTTTCCACGGAGAGAAGTCTACTTAGAGTGACATTTTCCTCAAAGAGAAGTCTACTGAGAGTGACATTTTCCACAGATAAGTCTTGTGAGAGTGACATTTTCTACGAGAGAAGTTTTACGAGAGTGACATTTTCCACGGAGAGAAGTCTACTTAGAGTGACATTTTCCTCAAAGAGAAGTCTACTGAGAGTGACATTTTCCATAGATAAGTCTTGTGAGAGTCACATTTTCCACAAAGAGAAGTCTACTGAGAGTGACATTTTCCACAGAGAAGTCTACTGAGAGTTACATTTTCCACAGAGAAGTCTACTGAGAGTGACATTTTCCATAGATAAGTCTTGTGAGAGTCACATTTTCCACAAAGAGAAGTCTACTGAGAGTTACATTTTCCACAGATAAGTCTTGTGAGAGTGACATTTTCTACGAGAGAAGTTTTACGAGAGTGACATTTTCCACGGAGAGAAGTCTACTTAGAGTGACATTTTCCTCAAAGAGAAGTCTACTGAGAGTTACATTTTCCTCCAAATGAAGGTTTGTTCTGCAAGGATATTGTTCAGGATGGTATTTTTTGAGAAGAAATTCCCGAGTTGGTCATCTCACTTTGTTGAAGTGAAATCTTCAATGAGAGAATCTTGAGGCGTTAAATAAAGAGCTCCTCTTTCTTAGAAAGTTGTTGCGATCCGGTATAGCAAAGGTTGCATATGCATCGATCGAGATGAGCTCTTATTTGAGTCCATCAAGTGAACAGGTTTAGCAACAAAGTGGGAGGAGCCTACAAAGAAGCGAAAGCAACAAAGCGAAAGAGACATACTTCACAAGAAATTCTTTACCTGCCAATTAAGAAGGACCCGCTTTAGAATTGACACCTGTGACCAATAGCTATGCACTGTGGATTGATTGATTTTGATGAGTTGGTGAAACTCAAAAGGCGGACGGAAGAAAGAACTTCAAACGGTTGTTTGGAGTCAAATTTCTGCCTTTGCCTTTTTCTTATGCACTGTTTCAAGATTCAATTCTTCGTTTGCAACGTGTCACTAATAGCTTCAATTCTACATTTTATGCAGTCAAGAATGTATTTTCGACTGATTCTACAGACTGAATTAAGTAGATAAATACACGTGTGGTACTACTAGAGACATTACCCATCTGAGATTAACCTCTGCGAATTCACGCGGACCTCGTGAAGCTTCGAGGGTTGCTCGAGTTTTCTGACCCCTGATCTAGAGATGTAAACGCCCTATCTAGAGATCCTGTCGCAACATTTAGAGATCCGCATGTACACGAGTAACTGCACTATCTATGGATCCAAGCGCTCCATCTAGAGATTCTTAGATCCTATTTATAGATCTAAAAACTCCCCATCTAGAGATCCTTACGCCCCATTTGTAGGTCTAAACTCCCATCTAGAGATCTAAACGCCCCATTTAGATATCTAATCGCCCCATCTAGGGATATAAACTCCCCATCTAGAGATCCTTACGCCCCATTTGTAGGTCTAAACTCCCATCTAGAGATCTAAACGCCCCATTTAGATATCTAATCGCCCCATCTAGGGATATAAACTCCCCCATCTAGAGATTCTTAGATCCCATCTATAGATCTTAACTCCCCATCTAGAGATCCTTACGCTGTAGATCTAAACTCCCATCTAGAGATATTAACGCCCCATCTGTAGATCTAAACTTCCATCTAGAGATCTAAACGCCCCATTTAGATATCTAATCGCCCCATCTAGGGATATAAACTCCCCCATCTAGAGATTCTTAGATCCCATCTATAGATCTTAACTCCCCATCTAGAGATCCTTACGCTGTAGATCTAAACTTCCATCTAGAGATCTAAACGCCCCATTTAGATATCTAATCGCCCCATCTAGGGATATAAACTCCCCCATCTAGAGATTCTTAGATCCCATCTATAGATCTTAACTCCCCATCTAGAGATCCTTACGCTGTAGATCTAAACTCCCATCTAGAGATATTAACGCCCCATCTGTAGATCTAAACTTCCATCTAGAGATCTAAACGCCCCATTTAGATATCTAATCGCCCCATCTAGGGATATAAACTCCTCATCTAGAGATTCTTAGATCCCATCTATAGATCTTAACTCCCCATCTATAGATCCTTACGCTGTAGATCTAAACTTCCATCTAGAGATATTAACGCCCCATCTAGAAATCTAACCACCCCATCTAGGGATATAAACTGCCCCATCTAAACGCCCCATTTAGAATTCTAAACGCCCCATCTAGAAATCTAAACGCCCCCAGATCTTGGTTCTTGCAGTCGGGAGATTCTTAAATGAGGTCGACTTGAGGTCGACACATGTATCCTGCTAGCTATAGTTGCATGTACATCGGTGGGCTGTTTTTTATACATTAGGAAACAAGCTTCAGCATTAATGAAATCCGAAATTGTCATCACCCAACACCCATTGGTGTGTGAGCCATCCGCTACACAAAACTCCGGGCCAATCAGAAGCTGTGCCAGCCATCTTCAAGCCTCATTGGTCAGATGACGAAAGACTGTTAATACGATAAAAAGGCTTTGCAGAATTGAGTTTTAAATTCTAAACTTATAAGCTCTGTAGTTTGTAATAATGTCTTCGTTTAATCCTTTCGAATTATCATTTTTTCATTCGCTAGGCCAGCAAACCAGTTACAGTACAGCCTCGTCAGGCGTTGCTGAAGGAACCTTCAATTGGCCTATGATGAAGCTGCCGCAGTTTCTTCAAGGCCAGCCGGCGACGGGAGCGAATTATGAGCACGCGAGAGTTGACCTAATAGAGAAGGAGCTTTGGCAACAGTTTCACGCCCTAGGAACTGAAATGGTGATTACTAAGAGTGGCAGGTGAGGTTCTGGATGCATGGCTATCATTGGGAAGCTTGCAGATTGTGTTCAAGTAAAGTCGATGTTGTATTTTCGGGAGTGGAGCTTCAAGAAATAAGTTAAATTTAGGTGTCATTTCTAGCGCCACTTCTGTAGCGCGAAATGTATAGCGCCACTTTTATAGCGCCATCTCTATAGCGCCACTTTTATAGCGCCATCTCTATAGCGCCACTTTTATAGCGCCATCTCTATAGCGCCACTTTTATAGCGCCATCTCTATAGCGCCACTTTTATAGCGCCATCTCTATAGCGCCACTTTTTAGCGCTGTCTCTATAGCGACATCTCTATAGCCCCAACTCTGTAGCGCCATCTCTAATAGCGCCACTTTTTAGCGCTATCTCTATAGCGCCACTTTTTAGCGCTATCTCTATAGCGCCACCTCTATAGCCCCAACTCTGTAGCGCCATCTCTATAGCGCCATGTCTATAGCGCCACTTCTTAAGCCCCACTTCTTTAGTGCTATCTCTATAGCGACATCTCTATAGCGCCACTTCTTTAGCGCTATCTCTATAGCGACATCTCTATAGCGCCACTTCTTTAGCGCTATCTCTATAGCGACATCTCTATAGCGCCACTTCTTTAGCGCTATCTCTATAGCGACATCTCTATAACGCCACTTCTTTAGCGCTATCTCTATAGCGACATCTCTATAGCGCCACCTTCTATTACGCCACTTCTGTAGCGCTATCTCTATAGCGACATCTCTATAGCGCCACCTTCTATTACGCCACTTCTGTAGCGCCATCTCTATAGCGCCACTTCTTTAGCGCTATCTCTATAGCGAAATTTCTATAGCGCCATCTCTATAGCGCCACTTCTTTAGCGCTATCTCTATAGCGAAATTTCTATAGCGCCACTTCTATTACGCCACTTCTGTAGCGCCATCTCTATAGCGCCACTTCTTGCCCCAATAAAATGCCCTGTGCATGTAAGCTGCGTAATGTACTGTGCGCGAATAGTTTCTCAATTAACTAACAAGTGAAAATTTTGTCCATTTGTTTAGTTTCTATGCCCGTTGTTAGCCAGTTGACTTCTCCATAATGTAAATAGTACGGGACATCGCTGCGATTGTATGGACAATTAATTATTAGACAGCTAATGCATTTGAGTAAGCAAGCAGTTTTGGCGACACAATGTCTGCGTTTGTTTGCGCAACTCTGCTTTTTTGTGCTCAAGTAGAGCGTTTTAGTATATATGACATGGTGTTTTGTGAGTTATCGCTTGCATCTCTGCACACTGACTCTACTCTGTGCAAAAATTTTCTAGGTCGAAATTTCTGTTAAATTTAGCTAGACAGATGAGCCTTGATGACTTGAAAACAGAGGCAGGGATAGGAAGGGTAGAGAGTGAGGGTGGAGATAGAGAGAGAAGATGAAGAGGGAGAGAAGATAGAGAGAGAGAGAGGAGATAGGGATAGAGAGGGGAGAGGAGATAGAGAGGGAGAGAGGATAGAGAGGGGAGAGGAGATATAGATAGAGAGGGAGAGAGGATAGAGAGGGGAGAGGAGATATAGATAGAGAGGGAGAGAAGATAGAGAGGGAGAGAGGATAGAGAGGGGAGAGGAGTTATAGATAGAGAGGGAGAGAGGATAGAGAGGGGAGAGGAGACATAGATAGAGAGGGAGAGAGGATAGAGAGGGGAGAGGAGATATAGATAGAGAGGGAGAGAGGATAGAGAGGGGAGAGGAGATATAGATAGAGAGGGAGAGAGGATAGAGAGGGAGAGGAGATATAGATAGAGAGGGAGAGAAGATAGAGAGGGAGAGAGGATAGAGAGGGGAGAGGAGTTATAGATAGAGAGGGAGAGAGGATAGAGAGGGGAGAGGAGACATAGATAGAGAGGGAGAGAGGATAGAGAGGGGAGAGGAGATATAGATAGAGAGGGAGAGAGGATAGAGAGGGGAGAGGAGATATAGATAGAGAGGGAGAGAAGATAGAGAGGGAGAGAGGATAGAGAGGGGAGAGGAGATAGAGATAGAGAGGGGAGAGGAGATAGAGAGGGAGAGAGGATAGAGAGGGAGAGAGGAGATAGAGATAGAGAGAGGAGATAGAGATAGAGAGGGAGAGAGGATAGAGAGGGAGAGAGTATAGATGTTGATAGAGAGAGGTGATAGAGGGAAAGAGGAGATGGTGAGGGAGAGGAGGAGAGCCATCAAAAGCAAGTATAATTTTGAGTCAAGAATCAGGTTTTGCACTAGGAGTCAGAAGTTCCGGAAACTTCTGCACGTGCATGCCATGCGCACATAACTGTGTGTCAATCCGTCATAAAATCTAATTTATTGAGTCCATGTAATTACGCTCGTAGAAATCAATTACCTTTGCCTCCAAGACCAAGTAAAGCAATCAGCACAATGTAAACAATGCTCTTTTGTAGGCGATTTTTCCTGAAAAGAAACTGTGTTTCTTTTGCTATTATTATCGTTTCTGCAGTCAATTCTATCTTAGCCAATTCAGCAGGCTGCTTTTAAGACACATCACATTTTTTCTTTTTGTGTGAATTAGCGTCAAAAGCCCAGATTTGAATTGGCGCCAAAAACCCTGATTTGAATTGGCGCCGAAACCCAGTTTAAATTGGTGCTAAAAAACTCTTCCCTAGAACTTGGGGTTCAAATTAAATTCAAACTATAACATTCGTGATACTGATATCTATTTAAATTTTTCTTTGGTTGTTTCGTTCGTTTTTTGTTACCGGCGTTCAATTTAAACCGACACATTAAAACATATTTTAGTAATAACATTAAATTGTAACACAAATTCGTTAAAAAACTACTCAAAATTAACCCTTTCGTTGCAGACGAATGTTTCCACCGTTTAAAGTGAAGATATCCGGTTTGGATAGAACAGCCAAATACGCAATGCTGATGGATATTGTGCCTGTTGATGACTGCAGGTGAGTTTTTCTATACTTTTATGGATAGCCTTTGACCAGATATTTTTGGGTCGTTATCAACATGCTTTTTGTGTCCGTGGTAGTCAGTTTTATGATTAGTTTTTGGTGTGCGACGGATAATTTTGTACATGTAGTTTTGTGTCTGTCTGTGACAGGTAGTTTTGTGTCTGTGACAGGTAGTTTTGTGTGTGTGACAGGTAGTTTTGTGTGTGTGACAGGTAGTTTTGTGTCTTCGGTAGGTAGTTTTGTGTCTTAGGGCGGATGCTGCAGTGTCAGGAGAGACAAACGATTCACATTTCTCCAATCGCAGGTACAAATTCCACAACTGCAGCTGGGTAATAGCTGGCAAGGCCGACCCGGAAATGCCCAAAAGGATTTATATCCACCCGGACAGCCCCTGCACAGGGGAGCAGTGGATGCAAAAGATTGTCAGCTTTCACAAGCTTAAGCTGACCAACAACGTGTCAGATAGGCACGGATTTGTAAGTTGCTTTTGATTTAACTTTCCCGCCACAGTTTCAAGGTCGTTTTTTAAAAGGAGATTTTTACAAAATGGTTTCAGTTTCCTTTTAAAGTTAAACTTTTCAACTGCGATTCCAAGGTCATCTTCAAACGAAAACTTTCCATCAAATAGTCTGCAAGGTTATCATTCATCTTCATTAATCTTCATCAATTATCTTATTCATCTTTAAACGAAAACTTTCCATCAAGACTTCAAGGTCATTTCTAAAATAAAAATTTCCATCATGCCTTTCAAGGTCATATCCAAACGAAAACGTTCAAGACTTCAAGACTTCAAGGTCATCTTCAAGGAAAGATACAAATTTCAAGGTCATCTTCGACCGAAAACTTTCGATTAAGACTTCAAGGTCATTTCCAAGTTAAAAATCTCCACTTAGACTTTTAAAACCATTTCCAAACGGAAACCTCTTATGGCTTCCAACCACCCTTCCGCCAACAGACCATCTTGAACTCCATGCACAAGTATCAGCCCAGATTTCATCTGATTTGCTCCAGCGAACTTCATCGCTTGCCATTTGCGCCCTATCGATCGTTCGCCTTCGCCGAGACGCAATTCGTGGCCGTGACTGCCTATCAGAATGAGCGAATCACGCAGCTCAAAATCGATCACAATCCGTTTGCTAAAGGCTTCCGGGAGAGCGGCGGCGGTGGGAGGAGCTCAAAGAAAATGTTTGTTGAGCTTTGACTGATTTCATTTGACTCTGGGGTGTCAGTTGGTTGTCCAGTGATGTGTCAGCTGGTTGTCCAGTGATGTGTCAGCTGGTTGTCCAGTGATGTGTCAGCTGGTTGTCCAGTGATGTGTCAGCTGGTTGTCCAGTGATGTGTCAGCTGGTTGTCCAGTGATGTGTCAGCTGGTTGTCCAGTGATGTGTCAGCTGGTTGTCCAGTGATGTGTCAGCTGGTTGTCCAGTGATGTGTCAGCTGGTTGTCCAGTGATGTGTCAGCTGGTTGTCCAGTGATGTGTCAGCTGGTTGTCCAGTGATGTGTCAGCTGGTTGTCCAGTGATGTGTCAGCTGGTTGTCCAGTGATGTGTCAGCTGGTTGTCCAGTGATGTGTCAGCTGGTTGTCCAGTGATGTGTCAGCTGGTTGTCCAGTGATGTGTCAGCTGGTTGTCCAGTGATGTGTCAGCTGGTTGTCCAGTGATGTGTCAGCTGGTTGTCCAGTGATGTGTCAGCTGGTTGTCCAGTGATGTGTCAGCTGGTTGTCCAGTGATGTGTCAGCTGGTTGTCCAGTGATGTGTCAGCTGGTTGTCCAGTGATGTGTCAGCTGGTTGTCCAGTGATGTGTCAGCTGGTTGTCCAGTGATGTGTCAGCTGGTTGTCCAGTGATGTGTCAGCTGGTTGTCCAGTAATGTGTCAGCTGGTTGTCCAGTGATGTGTCAGCTGGTTGTCCAGTGATGTGTCAGCTGGTTGTCCAGTAATGTGTCAGCTGGTTGTCCAGTGATGTGTCAGCTGGTTGTCCAGTGATGTGTCAGCTGTTTGACTGAAGTGTCAGGTTAGACTGTAGCGTTTCAGAGTAGACTATAGGGTGTCAGAGTAGATTGTAGGGTGTCAGTATAGACTGTAGGGTGTCAGGATAGACTGTAGGGTGTCAGGATAGACTGTAGGGTGTCAGGGTAGACTGTAGGTTGTCAGGGTAGACTATAGGGTGTCAGGGTAGACTGTAGGTTGTCAGGGTAGACTGTAGGGTGGCAGTATAGACTGTAGGTTGTCAGGGTAGACTGCAGGGTGTCAGGATAGACTTTAGGGTGTCAGGGTAGACTGTAGGGTGTCAGGATAGACTGTAGGGTGTCAGGATAGACTGTAGGGTGTCAGGGTAGACTGTAGGGTGTCAGGGTAGACTATAGGGTGTCAGGGTAGACTGTAGGGTGTCAGTATAGACTGTAGGGTGTCAGGATAGACTGTAGGGTGTCAGGGTAGACTATAGGATGTCAGGGTAGACTGTAGGTTGTCAGGGTAGACTGTAGGGTGGCAGTATAGACTGTAGGTTGTCAGGGTAGACTGTAGGGTGTCAGGATAGACTTTAGGGTGTCAGGGTAGACTGTAGAGTGTCAGGATAGACTGTAGGGTGTCAGGATAGACTGTAGGGTGTCAGGGTAGACTGTAGGGTGTCAGGGTAGACTGTAGGGTGGCAGTATAGACTGTAGGTTGTCAGGATTGACTGTAGGGTGTCAGGATAGACTTTAGGGTGTCAGGGTAGACTGTAGAGTGTCAGGATAGACTTTAGGGTGTCAGGGTAGACTTTAGGGTGTCAGGATAGACTGTAGAGTGTCAGGATAGACTGTAGGGTGTCAGGATAGACTGTAGGGTGTCAGGGTAGACTGTAGGGTGTCAGGGTAGACTATAGGGTGTCAGGGTAGACTGTAGGGTGTCAGGATAGACTTTAAGGTGTCAGGATAGACTGTAGGGTGTCAGGATAGACTGTAGGGTGTCAAGATAGACTGTAGGGTGTCAGAGTAACCTGTGGGGTAGACACTAGGATGTCAGAAACAACCCTGCGAAGTCACAGAAGACACTACAAATTCTCCCCTCCACAAAACCAACCGCAGAAAACTGTCAGTTGATCATCAGCTCGAACAGCAGTGCGGCCAACACCAGTCTCATCTTGTGCACCGCCGACCGCAGAGTCAAGTCGCTGACAGCAGCTTCGAGCGACGCCTGCAACTGGAATTCGATCAAGAGGTGCCACCTGAGGAGGAGACTTCCAGGTGGCGACTGGAATCGGACGAATCACGGAGCCGGAGGAACCCCCAGCGTCCGTTGACGAGGGCAGACGGAGGGTCCAGCCCGGATAACACGGTCACTTCTAGCGACATGCCCGACTGTACGAGTCGCGAAGGTAGGGCTTGATTCTTGAGCCATCCCTACCCCTCTGAGCCCCGCCACCCCATCCCTACCCTTCTGAGCCCTGCCACCCCATTCCTACCCTTCTGAGCCCCGCCACTCTATTCCTACCCTTCTGAGCCCCGCCACTCTATTCCTACCCTTCTGAGCCCCGCCACTCTATTCCTACCCTTCTGAGCCCCGCCACCCCATTCCTACCCTTCTGAGCCCCGCCACCCCATTCCTACCCTTCTGAGCCCCGCCACTCTATTCCTACCCTTCTGAGCCCCGCCACCCCATTCCTACCCTTCTGAGCCTCGCCACCCCATTCCTACCCTTCTGAGCCCCGCCACTCTATTCCTACCCTTCTGAGCCCCGCCACCCCATTCCTACCCTTCTGAGCCCCGCCACTCTATTCCTACCCTTCTGAGCCTCACAACCCCATCGCATCATTCTGAGCCCCGCCACCCCATCCCTACTCCTCTCGACCCCGTCACCTCACTCTAAACCCTATCTACAGTCATAATAAACCGACTGTGATGAGTGGTTTTACATTCGTTTATTCTCTTGAAATAACTCCTGTTTCATTATGGTTTTCTCCACTTGTAGTCATATTTTCTGCACAAAAGCTAACCATTGAGTTCGTCTTTTTTCGAGCGTTTTTTAATCCCGCCACTGTTTATCTAGGCTGTCAACCAACCTGTCATAAATTATGTGCAGGGAAATTTATAAAAATTCCCGTATAGTTTACAATTCTGTTGAGCGAAATGGCCACCTGTCGAAGTGATGTAAGCATGTCAATCACAGATGGGCTTCTGGGCATGATTTTCGGGGATTTCTGATTACCTAAAAAATGTGCCTACGATTTTGAAGGCTTTGATGAAAAAAAGCAGTTTCAGAACTGGCACGTTTATATAGCATGGGAGAAATTTGGTAGATAGGATAGAGGAATGTTAATTAGGAAGTGGGCAATATAGGACAGGGACAGAAAAATGAAAAGGATATTGATGGGGGAGATAAGAGACGGATATAGGGGGAGATAAAAGACGGAGATAGGGAAGATAAGAGACGGATATAGAGGAGATTAGAGACGGATATTGGGAGAGATAAGAGACGGATATTGGGGAAATAAGAGACGGAGATTGGAGGAGATTAGAGACGGAGATTGGAGGAGATTAGAAACGGAGATTGGAGGAGATTAGAGACGGAGATTGGAGAAGATTAGAGACGGAGATTGGAGGAGATAAGAGACGGAGATTGGAGAAGATTAGAGACGGAGATTGGAGGAGATTAGAGACGGAGATTGGAGGAGATAAGAGACGGAGATTGGAGGAGATTAGAGACGGAGATTGGAGGAGATTAGAGACGGAGATTGGAGAAGATTAGAGACGGAGATTGGAGGAGATAAGAGACGGTGATTGGAGGGGATAAGAGACGGACATAGGGGGAGATTAGAGACGGAGATTGGAGAAGATAAGAGACGGAGATTGGAGGAGATTAGAGACGGAGATTGGAGAATATTAGAGACGGAGATTGGAGAAGATTAGAGACGGAGATTGGAGGAGATAAGAGACGGTGATTGGAGGGGATAAGAGACGGACATAGGGGGAGATTAGAGACGGAGATTGGAGAAGATTAGAGACGGAGATTGGAGGAGATTAGAGACGGTGATTGGAGGGGGTAAGAGACGGAGATTGGAGGAGATTAGAGACGGAGACTGGAGGAGATTAGAGACGGAGATTGGAGGAGATAAGAGACGGAGATTGGAGAAGATAAGAGACGGAGATTGGAGAAGATTAGAGACCGAGATTGGAGAAGATTAGAGAGAGAAGATTAGAGACGGAGATTGGAGGAGATAAGAGACGGAGATTGGAGATGATAAGAGACGGAGATTGGAGAAGATTAGAGACGGAGATTGGAGGAGATAAGAGACGGTGATTGGAGGAGATAAGAGACGGTGATTGGAGGGGATATGAGACGGTGATTAAAGGATAAGATATTCAAACAACAGGCAGAATAAGTTTTCGCTCTGACACACTTGCAGACTTACCAACTCGCAGCAATGGGAATCTTTCCTGGCACCTGCACCAACCGTGGCTGCAACTTTCGACTCAAGAGAACCAGCTGCCACTAATGCTTCATCAACCTGGTCTATCATCGATATCGACATCGACGGAAACTCGAGCCGCCCAGGTGACTGCGGCGGCTGCGGCGGCAGCGGCGGCGGCTGCGGCAGCGACGGCTATCGAGCTGTCGCAGCAGCTCATCCTGAGAAGGCATCAAACATTGCCTACGCGGAGTTCTAAGCGATTATCGTCGAATGATTTTTCCAAAATTCACACTCTCATTGAAACGAAAGCCAATGACAAATCTGAGGCTGAGGCGAGTACGACTGCCGAGATGAATTAACCTGAATATTTGACCTTCACTTTTCTATCAAATGTTTAGCATTGGACTGTATATGTACAGTAGAAACTGCTTCTATGACCTTAATTACTCCAGGCGCCCGAATGACTATTTGGCACCTCCAATGACCATTTAGAATCTTCAATGACCATTTTGGCGCCTCCAATAACCATTTACAACCTCCAATGACCATTTAGAATAGTCAATGACCATTTTGGCGCCTCCAATGACCCTTTGGAATCTCCAATGACCCTTTGGCATCTCCAATGACCATTCAAAACCTCCAATGACCATTTACAACCTCCAATGACCATTCAAAACCTCCGATGACCATTTAGAATATCCAATTACAATTTGGCATCTCCAATGACCATTTGGCATCTTCAATGACCAGTTAAAACCTTCAATGACCATTTAGAATCTCAAATGACCATTTTGCATCTCCAATGACCATTTGACTCCTTCACTGACCAATTAAAACCTTCAATGGCCATTTAGAATCTCAAATGACCATTTTGCATCTCCAATGACCATTTGACTCCTTCACTAACCAATTAAAACCTTCAATGGCCATTTAGAATCTCCAATGACCACTTGAAATCTCCAATGACCTGTTTGATCACTTTTGATGACAATATTTCACAATAAGAATCGATCATCTACATCTCAAAAATCAATGAAAACGCAATAAAAAACTGTTTGATAAAAATAGCTATTTACCGTATTATCCATCGAAAGTAGATTCGTCTCGCGCAGTCTCTGCAGTTTTATAAGTTCTTCTCTTTAAGGCTTGGAAAAAAGTCTCAACAACTTTCGAAACCAAAAACGAGATTACGAGTATTAGGGAAGGATTCGATGCTAATCCACTTTAAGACCTTGGAACAATGCCTCATCAGGGTCTGTCGCTGGCTCCCCTGAGAGTCGCTTTGCAAAGAAATGTAAAACCGAGCGTGAAATACCCTTGAAGATTCGCGAAACTCCTTGCCATTAGATCAGCTAGTTCCTGTCCCATCAAAGTCCTTATCTTGTTACTCTCTGCTCCGATCCTTCAACTCTACGACTGCCAGCGTGATTGGCTTCTGAGTTTTGCTTTTCCCAATTCAATTGCTTTGATTGCCGCTGATCAGCCTCTTTTGCTTCTGGCTGGGCTTGGAAATGATAATTTTGTTCTGCAACTGGCTGACTTTTTATGTCTGAATGTAACCATAGATGCATTCTATCTTCTCTTTACCTGTGACCCTTGCTCTTCCTTGTGTCCCCTTCTCCTCCTCTCTTCATCTTCTCTCACCCTCTCTTCATCCCCTCTCCCCTCTCTTCATCCCCTCCCCCCTCTCTTCATCCCCTCTCCTCTCTCTTCATCCCCTCCCCCCTCTCTTCATCAGTTCCCCCCCTCTCTTCATCCCCTCCCCCCTCTCTTCATCCCCTCTCCCCTCTCTTCATCCCCTCTCCCCTCTCTTCATCCCCTCTCCCCTCTCTTCATCCCCTCCCCCCTCTCTTCATCCCCTCTCCCCTCTCTTCATCCCCTCTCCCCTCTCTTCATCCCCTCTCCCCTCTCTTCATCCCCTCTCCCCTCTCTTCATCCCCTCTCCCCTCTCTTCATCCCCTCTCCCCTCTCTTCATCCCCTCCCCCCTCTCTTCATCAGTTCCCCCCTCTCTTCATCCCCTCCCCCCTCTCTTCATCCCCTCTCCTCCTCTCTTCATCCCCTCTCCCCTCTCTTCATCAGTTCCCCCCCCTCTCTTCATCCCCTCCCCCTCTCTTCATCCCCTCCCCCTCTCTTCATCCCCTCTCCCCTCTCTTCATCCCCTCTCCCCTCTCTTCATCCCCTCTCCCCTCTCTTCATCCCCTCCCCCCTCTCTTCATCCCCTCCCCCTCTCTTCATCCCCTCCCCCTCTCTTCATCCCCTCTCCCTCTCTTCATCCCTCTCCCCTCTCTTCATCCCCTCTCCCCTCTCTTCATCCCTCTCCCCTCTCTTCATCCCCTCTCCCCTCTCTTCATCCCCTCTCCCCTCTCTTCATCCCCTCTCCCCTCTCTTCATCAGTTCCCCCCTCTCTTCATCCTCTCTCCCCTCTCTTCATCCCCTCTCCCCTCTCTTCATCCCCTCTCCCCTCTCTTCATCCCCTCTCCCCTCTCTTCATCCCCTCTCCCCTCTCTTCATCAGTTCCCCCCCTCTCTTCATCCTCTCTCCTCCTCTCTTCATCCCCTCTCCCCTCTCTTCATCCCCTCTCCCCTCTCTTCATCCCTCTCCCCTCTCTTCATCCCCTCTCCCTCTCTTCATCCCCTCTCCCCTCTCTTCATCCCCTCTCCCCTCTCTTCATCCCCTCTCCCTCTCTTCATCCCCTCTCCCCTCTCTTCATCCCCTCTCCCCTCTCTTCATCCCCTCCCCCCTCTCTTCATCCTCTCTCCTCCTCTCTTCATCCTCTCTCCTCCTCTCTTCATCCTCTCTCCTCCTTCTCACCTTCTCTCCTCACTCACCTTTTTAACTATGATTCACACATCTAGGCATCGCAGCTTCAGAAGTTTCACTTGGTTTTCAGCAGCTACTGTACAAAAACAGCTAAGCTAAGATTGCTTGTGTGCATTGAAAATATGCTGGTTATAGCCAGACTAGCTGGCGTCAGATCAAAAGATTTCCATTTCTTGTTGACTATTTGGAAACAAACCAACCTAACGCTTGCAGTGTTGGGTGGAGACCTCATGCTGAGACAAAAATATCTGTATTTAGCTGTGACTCTGTTTCATGCTCCCCTTGTTGGGCATTCTTAGGGTAATTATTCTAGTATATAAGGGCTTCATGTACATGTACTTTCAACGCTGTTGTTCAAGCAAATTATCGACACAGGCGCCACAGTCAGTTGCACTGAAGTTTGAAGTGTCTGCTTTTTCTGACCATTTTTTCTCTGCAAGCTAATTGCACTTGTATTTATTGACTGCGGCTCATTCCTTTTTCTACAGTGGGTCACTCCGTCTGTCAGTGGGTCACTCCGTCTGTCAGTGGGTCACTCCGTCTGTCAGTGGGTCACTCCGTCTGTCAGTGGGTCACTCCGTCTGTCAGTGGGCCACTCCGTCTGTCAGTGGGTCACTCCGTCTGTCAGTGGGTCACTCCGTCTGTCAGTGGGTCACTCCCTCTGTCAGTGGGTCACTCCGTCTGTCAGTGGGTCACTCCGTCTGTCAGTGGGTCACTCCGTCTGTCAGTGGGTCACTCCGTCTGTCAGTGGGTCACTCCGTCTGTCAGTGGGTCACTCCGTCTGTCAGTGGGTCACTCCGTCTGTCAGTGGGTCACTCCGTCTGTCAGTGGGTCACTCCCTCTGTCAGTGGGTCACTCCGTCTGTCAGTAGGGCACTCCGTCTGTCAGTGGGTCACTCCGTCTGTCAGTGGGCCACTCCGTCTGTCAGTGGGTCACTCCGTCTGTCAGTGGGTCACTCCGTCTGTCAGTGGGTCACTCCGTCTGTCAGTGGGTCACTCCGTCTGTCAGTGGGTCACTCCGTCTGTCAGTGGGTCACTCCATCTGTCAGTGGGGCACTCCGTCTGTCAGTGGGTCACTCCCTCTGTCAGTAGGGCACTCCGTCTGTCAGTGGGTCACTCCGTCTGTCAGTGGGTCACTCCATCTGTCAGTGGGGCACTCCGTCTGTCAGTGGGTCACTCCCTCTGTCAGTAGGGCACTCCGTCTGTCAGTGGGTCACTCCGTCTGTCAGTGGGTCACTCCATCTGTCAGTGGGTCACTCCGTCTGTCAGTGGGTCACTCCGTCTGTCAGTAGGGCACTCCGTCTGTCAGTGGGTCACTCCGTCTGTCAGTGGGTCACTCCGTCTGTCAGTGGGTCACTCCGTCTGTCAGTGGGTCACTCCGTCTGTCAGTGGGTCACTCCGTCTGTCAGTGGGTCACTCCGTCTGTCAGTGGGTCAATCCCTCTGTCAGTGGGTCACTCCGTCTGTCAGTGGGTCACTCACCCGCTCAGTGGGTCACTCCCTCTCTCAGTGGGTCACTCCCTCTGTCAGTAGGTCACTCCCGCTGTCAGTGGGTCACTTCCGCTGACAGTGGGTCACTCCCTCTGTCAGTGGGTCACTCCCTCTGTCAGTGGGTCACTCCCTCTGTCAGTGGGTCACTCCCTCTGTCAGTAGGTCACTCCCTCTGTCCGTAGGTCACTCCCCCTGTCAGTGGGTCACTCCCTCTGTCAGTAGGTCACTCTTTCTATCAGTGGGTCACTATATTTATCTTTGGGTCATTCTATCTATCAATAGCTCGTAGGTCACTCCATCCATCAGTGAGTGGGTCACTCTATCTACCAGTGGGTCACTTCATCTATCACTACGTCACTCATCCATCTATCAGTGGGTCACTCTCTTTTCTTACAGAGTAGCCTATTCTATCAGGTTTCCTATGCATGAACTATTTTCTTATATTCGCGTATGTTATAAAATTAAAAAATCCTAACTACACTACTTAATTCCTCAGAAAGTAGTGCAGTTTGCATTTTTACACTGAGTCCGATACTCATAATATAGCCTAGTTTTGATGTCAATTAAAATTTTAATTAAATGCGACAAATATATAGATATATACGTCAATAAAGTCAGAAAAAATGGTTATAAAAAGGTTGAACATAGTTTTTAATATATTTAATATCCCGGCTGCTTTGATATTGGTCGCAAAAAATTACGTTATAGAAGTGTAGGAAACAAATTGAATAGGGCGCAAGTAGAAAAAAGCTGTTAAAATGGAATAAAGTGGTATCTAATGAGCATTTTATTGAGGTGAATTTAAACTTCAACAAATAATTGTTTTGTTTGAGATTCGCTTCAAAAAACTCGGCTCGGGTTTATTTTACACAATAGAATAGTTAGTATGGGATAACTCGAGTAACTTATAAAAAACCTAACAATAGAAAGATCAATATCTGAAGTTTTAAAGCGATTTCTCTTGTAAGTTATCACAACCTTTAAATTAAATATTTTCTTTAATTTGTGTCCGGAACTTGTTTAGCTTTGTATCATAATTTGTATAATAGAGATTGTAGCTCTGTGTCAGGAGCTGGTGTAGCTCTATGTCAGGAGCTGGTATAGCATTGTGTCAGGAGCTGGTATAGCTTTGTGTCAGGAGCTGGTATAGCATTGTGTCAGGAGCTGGTATAGCATTGTGTCAGGAGCTGGAATAGCTTTGTGTCAGGAGCTGGTATAGCATTGTGTCAGGAGCTGGTATAGCATTGTGTCAGGAGCTGGAATAGCTTTGTGTCAGGAGCTGGTATAGCATTGTGTCAGGAGCTGGTATAGCTTTGTGCCAGGTGCTGGTGTAGCATTGTGTCATAAACTGATAGGATAATGCCAGGAACTGGTTGATTCTTGTCAGGAATCGGTAAGTTTGTGTCAGGAACTCAATATATTGTGCTTCAGAGCTACGAAAAGAACTATATTTTTGGAGAAAAAAACTGAAAATAATCCTAACAATTCACCGATAAAGGCTTCTTTACTTTGTATCAGAAACTCAAAGTTGTGTCCGGGAAGTTAGGTAAATATTTAGTAAAATTATGTCTGTAGGAGTTGAACTTTAAGAATAGTTAATAAGTCACGCGAAGAGTACATCTGTACGTAGCTAACGATGCTTGAGCACTGCATTTCACTCCAACTGCCAACTCACAGTCTAATCATATCTGTGACGGCTTTCTGCGAGCGCAGCTCAGCGCTCATCTTGGTCAGACCGATCAGGTGCAGAATTCGAATTAATTCGCCTGAAGTTGCTAAATGAGATTTCTCCTCTTGCCAGGCTAGAAATCCCTGCATTGGTGGTAGTTGAGATGAAGATGTGGATGCTTGAATTGATGTCCAGTACTAACAGATGCACGTGTACCAGCTGCAGCGGGGCGCGCCAACTACAGAGGGGGCGCCAGCTACAGAGGGGGCGCCAGCTACAGAGGGGGCGCCAGCTACAGAGGGGGCGCCAGCTACAGATGAGGCGCCAGCTACAGATGGGGCGCCAGCTACAGATGGGGCGCCAGCTACAGATGGGGCGCCAGCTACAGAGGGGGCGCCAGCTACAGAGGGGGCGCCAGCTACAGAGGGGGCGCCAGCTACAGATGGGGCGCCAGCTACAGATGGGGAGCCAGCTACAGAGGGGGCGCCAGCTACAGATGGGGCGCCAGCTACAGATGAGGCGCCAGCTACAGATGAGGCGCCAGCTACAGATGGGGAGCCAGCTACAGATGGGGCGCCAGCTACAGATGGGGAGCCAGCTACAGATGGGGAGCCAGCTACAGATGGGGAGCCAGCTACAGAGGGGGCGCCAGCTACAGATGAGGCGCCAGCTACAGAGGGGGCGCCAGCTACAGATGGGGCGCCAGCTACAGATGGGGCGCCAGCTACAGATGAGGCGCCAGCTACAGATGGGGCGCCAGCTACAGATGGGGAGCCAGCTACAGAGGGGGCGCCAGCTACAGAGGGGGCGCCAGCTACAGATGGGGCGCCAGCTACAGATGGGGCGCCAGCTACAGAGGGGGCGCCAGCAACAGATGGGGCGCCAGCTACAGATGAGGCGCCAGCTACAGATGGGGAGCCAGCTACAGATGGGGCGCCAGCTACAGATGGGGCGCCAGCTACAGATGGGGCGCCAGCTACAGATGAGGTGCCAGCTACAGATGGGGCGCCAGCTACAGAGGGGGCGCCAGCTACAGATGGGGCGCCAGCTACAGAGAGGGCGCCAGCTACAGATGGGGCGCCAGCTACAGAGAGGGCGCCAGCTACAGATGGGGCGCCAGCTACAGAGAGGGCGCCTGCTACATAGATAAATTACGTCCTTATAGATTTTAGCATCTACACTCACTTGAGGAATTCTCTCCTTGGACTTCTCCTTGCCCTTGAATTCTTTCTCAATGGCGGTCATGCGATCCTCGGAGACCCCCAGCTTTCTAAACAGATGCCGGAAGTCGGCCTTGTCGATTCTATACTGAATAGCTTCGATCATGCGCTTGACGAGGCTCTCTGTTAAACAAAGTAGTCAAGGACTTTCAAATGTTAAAACATTGTTACTTTTTGTTGGTTCTACCACCGACAGAGGACTACCACCCCAAGCTCTAAACCTCAAGGACTACCACCCCAAGCTCTAAACCTCAAGGACTACCACCCCAAGCTCTAAACCTCAAGGACTACCACCCCAAGCTCTAAACCTCAAGGGCTACACCTCAAGGGCTATACACCTCAAGGGCTATACACCTCAAGGGCTACACCTCAAGGGCTACACCTCAAGGGCTACACCTCAAGGGCTACACCTCAAGGGCTACACCTCAAGGGCTACACCTCAAGGGCTACACCTCAAGGGCTACACCTCAAGGGCTACACCTCAAGGGCTACACCTCAAGGGCTACACCTCAAGGGCTACACCCAAGGTGCAGCGCGAACTTACGCTCTCGTTCGTCGTATTTGTGCACAAAAGCTCCAATTGGTTTGACTTCTCCGCCAAAGACAATCTCAGCTGGTGGCACTTTACTAGGATTACCTTCGGCATTGAAATTTACTGACTGACCGCCGAGCTCTTCAATGCTGCGAGGCAAATAGGCGATGAGGTTGTTCTCCAGTTTCAGCGTATTCAAGCTCTTGAGCTGGCGAACAGCGTCTGGAACGACTTTGAGACGGTTATTTTGTAGCAGCAGGTCGCGAAGCTGAGTCAGGCGACCGAGTGTTTCAGGCAAGCTGGTCAACTCGTTGTCTGACAGATCCAGATGAGTCAGCAAGTCCAGGCAGCCGATGTCTTCGTGAATTTGCAGCAGCTTCTTGCCAGAGCCTTGGTGAAGACGCAGCTGTCTGAGAGCCGGCACGACGCAGACCTCGGTGGGAAAGTCACTAAAGTTGTTATTGGACAGGTTGAGACTTTCCAAGCAGGTGAGTTGCTTCAAATCTTCTGGCAATTGGGCGATGCGATTGCCGGCCAAGTCCAGCTGCTCCAGCTGCTTCATCCGGCAGAGGACATCGGGAAACTCCTCGATTGCGTTGCCTGGCAGCTGCAGGATGCGAAGCTGTCGGAGTTTCTTGAAGTCGTCGGGCAAATTGGCGAGCCTGTTTCCCGTCAAGTTGAGCACCTGAAGCGACTCGAGTTCGCATAGTGACTGGGGAAATTCTTCAAAGTCGTTGTTCTCCAGAGTCAGCTGTTTCAGGCGTTTCAATCGGCCAAGCTCGTCGGAGACATCAGTCAGGCGGTTGTCTCCTAGTAGCAGAACCTCCAGAGCCGGAAGGGTGGCGATGATCTCCGGGAAAATCTCCAAGCCGTTGGAGCTCAAGTCGAGAATTGAAAGAATCTTTAAATTAGAGAACTCAAGCGGCAAAAATAGGATTCCATTCGATGCCAGATTGAGAACTCGGAGATTCGAGCAGAAGCAGAAGTTTTCGTCAAATTCTGTCAGGTCGGCCTTGCCCAAGTTCAGCTCCAGCAGGCAGCCCAATCGAGCCAGGCTGGTGGGAATCAGCTGCAGCGGATTGCCCTCAGCGTTCAGGTTCTTCAGCTCACTTAGGTAGCCAATCTCGTTAGGCAGCTCCTCGATATTATTAAACGACAGGTTGAGAATATCCAGTCTGGCTAACTTTGCTATTTCCTCCGGAACTTCGCTTATTTGGTTGTGCGACAAGCCGAGCTCGACGAGACTCTCCAGATCAAAAATTTGGCAAGGCATGAATTCGAACTTGTTGTTGTCAAGCCGCAAAATTTGCAACTGTTCCAAACTGTCAAGCTGCCGGGGGAGCGAAGTCAATGAATTGCCATTCAATCGCAATGATTGGAGAGCAACCAAATTGCAGACGCTACCGCTGAGCTCCGTGAAACAGTTTGACTCAAGCACCAACGATTTCAGAGTCCAGTTCTTTGATCCGATCTCTGGTAGGCATTTAATTCGATTCGACCCAAGCGAAAGAACTTCGAGTCTTCGGAAAGAAAAGCAGAAATCAGGTATTTCAGTGATGCTATTCGAGCAGAGGTTAAGGAACTTTAAACTCTTGCATGATTCAAGAGAACCAGGCACTTCCCTTAGTCTGTTAAATGAAAGGTCTAAGCAAGTCAATTGGTAAAGGTTAATAGAAGACTTGGGAAAGCTCTCAATTCGGTTGTTGTTCGCCACGAAGTATTTCAATCCTTTTGCTGCCTCGAGAAAATCGGAAATCGAATGTAGCTCATTATCGCTAACGCATAAAAATCCAAGTTTCTTAATATCAAAAGCCTTCGCAGGGATCTTCTTTAGCCCCCTGTTGCTCAGATTTAAACACACAGTACCGTTTGAAGTGTAGCATTCATCCGAAAGCTTTTGCTTGGCTTCAGTCATGGCTTCAATATATGCCCAATATTTTAAACAGGCATGACACGTAGAAAGCGAAATGATTATAAAAAATCGACTCAAAATGTTAAACTAAAAGTAAACTATAGAGACAGATATTACTAGTTTATTTTTGTATGAAGGACAAAAAAATACAATAAAACATTTTTTCAACTAATTCCATTACTTTTTGAGTTAAAACTCAGGCAAAAATATTATTACGCAGTAGCAGTTGTTTTAATAGGAAATTTTTCTTGCTAATTTTACGTGTCATGAATTTGAATTTGATTCTACAGTATTTACTATTAACCATCGATTATATCCTGCATTCATTAACTGAGAGCTCCCTCTGATTTTTGAAAGACGTGATACCATATTACCAGTGTTGGGCACTTCCGTTACCGAGTAACTTGTAAATGGTAACGCAAGTTACTTTTTCGTAAAGCGTTCCTTACGCAAGTTACTTTCCTATTTTGGTAACGGAGTAACGGTAAGTTACTCAAATTTCGGAAGTCCGTTACAGTTACTTTGCAACAATCGCAATATTTAAATTTAAAACTGATATGCTTAGCTATTACTCCAGTTGTCACATTTTTAGCATTTTTCATTCCTAAATTCAAAACTAAGTGAATAATATCATACGGTATTACGCTGTAATTAATAAAGAAATACTTGAAACATGTTTTTACTTTGTTATTTTCGGTAAAATATTTTTGCTTTTCGTTTTTAAGTTAATAAAAATATTTTGTTTAGTTCTTAGAAACAAACAACCAAAGAAAGAAATTCATCTGTAGTCTCCACAAATCCACTCAGTGATCGACGTAGCCAGGAATTTTAATTGGGGGGGGGGCGGGTTGGCCTGGCTGGCCATGCCTCATGCCATTGCCACTTTTAGCGCCGCAGGCACTCATTTTAGCGCCGCAAGCACTCATTTAAGCGCCGCAGGCACTCATTTAAGCGCCGCAGGCACTCAATCGCCTCATGGTTTTTGGTACCCGCCACGCCCAACCCCACCCCCCCCCAGGTGGGGTGTCTTGCAGGTGGGGTGAAGTTGCCGCCCAACGATTGTTAAGGCGGCCTCCCTGGCTACACCACTAAAGTCCACTGGCACTGCACTGCACTGCACAATAATTTAATATTAATGATAATAATTGAAAATAAATAAAAAGACTAGTAAAGCAGACTGTAGAGTGGAGTAAAGCCAGGTACTTATTACGAGCGATGTATTATCAAGGACAACTGAAGTTACGTTAAGTTGTCCTTGTGTATTATAACTTATAATGTTATTAAAAATTAAATTGCGTTTTGCCTTTAACGTTTCTGACCTTCAGCTTCTCTTCTTTTTACGGAAAGGGCCTAAAGTGATTAAAATTTAATACAGTTACTGAAATTAATGTTGTTGTATTCTTCCTCCTGGCTTTCGCGATCATTTGTGCTGTTCCATCACATTTGCAATGTTAAAAAAGCAGAAAATTTTGTTAATAACATAGGTAACGGAAGTAAGTAACGGAAGTAACTTAAAAGTTACCGGGTTTTTGTTCAAAGTTACTAGGCTAACGTAAGTTACTTTTTAAAAAGTGGTAGCTTAAGTTACAGTAACGCAAGTTACTTTTTTTGAGTAACTTGCCCAACACTGCATATTACCGTCTATGCCGTAAAGCGTAAATCTATTCTGCTTATCAAAAATATGATATTAATATCAGATCAGTATTTAAACATATTTGATTCAAATTAATGCAGTTTTATATTCAATTAAAAACAATTTTTCAGCAGAAAGGCATATCCATATGCCGTATGGCATGCAGAAACAGCTAGTTTTTTAATTAAATGTATAAATTCTTATAATATTTAAATTTTATTTAAAATTAAATCTTAAGATTTCAGTTTTTTGACAAATTTTGAATTAGTGCTACAACAACATAGGTCTAGGGGTCTCCCTAAAACATACTGCACCCAGAGCTACAAATTATAACATTTTTTGTCAATGCAGTATTTGATTGCTGAGAGAACTATTTATTGTAAGACAAGAGTAATGGAATAAATACCTTAAATTATTAGGCCTATATTAAATATTGTTAGGGCCTATTTTTCTTATTCTCATTATCATTATTAAATTACATTATTAATATTATTAATATTATTTTATTATTAATACTAATAGTTTTTATTCACCAAATTTTAGATAATAAAGTAATAAAGAAACATAAATTTCTTAAACACTTTAAAGCGTAACAAAAAATACATTTTAAAATGTCTTTAGTTATAGCCTAGTGCAATTTGTTTTAATGTATAGCTATATATATAAATATAGGCCCCTAACATAAGCTTTAAACTAATGTGGTACATGTTTTAGGGAGACCCCAACATAGTGCTTCTAATCATAGATACTTTTCGATTGAGCAATTGATAGAGATTAGAGAAATAAATAGAGCTCTAGCCCATGGCACCTAGTTAGAATCATAGAACAAATCGTATTAAAAAAGTTTGCTTGTGCTATGTACTAGAACTATTCCTATCAAATAAGTCTTCTTGTGCTGTGTGCTATAAATTTATTAAAAAAAGGATAAGAACATAATTTTCTATCTGAAAAAGTAAAACCAATATTTTAATTAAAATATTATATTATTAATACACTAGCAAATAAAAAGTGCTAATGTAAAGATCTCCAAATAAGATACAAAGTAGACTACTATAAGTAGCAACATGAAGATGCAAAAAACTCAAATGTTACAAAAATTGCAAATTGTCATAATCTATTTTTAAAGACCATGAAAATAACAAGTGACCATCTTTTGCAACATTTAAATTTAGAACTCCAAATATGGTATCGGCGCTCAAAGTATTCTATAGGGGTCAAATTTCCAAAGCGCTAAACTGTCACCTACTAAAAATAAGCTGTTTCTCAAGAATTTTTCCTATAAATATTGTACAAGCCAAAATCCGAGCTAAAAATCTCAGACTCGGAGCAGCCTCTAAAGATCTTGGAGCTTGTTGGAACAGCTAAGCGAGGCTACATCTCTGAAAGAGAAGTAAACCAATTGGTGAGCCGTTGCTTGAGCCTTTGTTATTGATTTTGAGAGCGACTTATTGCCAGCCGCTACTGTCCAGTCGATTTGACTGAGTTCATTGAATTTGAGGACTCCCATTTTCCTAAGGGATTAAACAGGATCTGCGGACCGATTCCGATACCCTTAGAGGATTATCAATTGATTGATTTTGGTTATCCTAGATTAACCAATAGGAGCACACAACTTCGATTCTGTTATTTCTAGAAGAAGACGCCCTTCTTGGAGGACCTCGTTGTTGTTACAGAAAGTAGATTTTATTACAAGGGTGCTTTGTTGATATTGATTACTGAGCTTAAGGCCTATATTGATTTGCATTCGAGAAATACTGCGACGTCGCCTGATTTGATCGTCACGTTCTCATTCGGCCGATTCAAGACTTCAAGAAGATTCCTCCAGAGAAGAAGAAGATTTGAAGAAATGAGCTTGGAGAACCTGCACTACACAGAAGAGGAGCCCGCAACAGTAAGTGATCACTTTATTTTGTTCCCAGGCTTAAGTGTCTGGAAGTGGGAGTTTTTGGGAGACTGATCACCTCTCGAATCAACTCTTCACTAATAAAAAAATTGCTAATTTTCTGTCTACAAAAATATCCTCTCCAAAGTTTTTGTCTTGCACTATACTATACCAGACTTTTCTTGTTTACTATTAATAATTATGCCAAAATATGCTAGTGTACTTGCAGTACATGTCCAACCCCTTTTTATGCTTATAATTTTCCATAAAAAAGGTCATTTTCCTGACTATAGGCAATAGCTAAGCCTAGTGGAGAAGTAAATAGAGCAACAGATAGAGCAGTAGAATGCAGATAGAAACATAAATAAAGCTAGGGGCTAGGGGATTTTCTAATACCATTTCCCATCCCATTTGGTCAGATAATTTTTTACTATTGGCATGTTTATATTGAAATACCAATTCAAACTTTAAATAATATCACAAAACAAACTAAAATATTGCTAAATTTTGGGCAATGTCCTAGATCTAGGCCTATTTTCCTATATTTAATTATTTTTGCATAAAAGTTTTTGAATAAAATTAATTAAAGCAAGTTTATTAAAGTATACTTAAGGTCTACTAAGCTATTGCTGCCAATTATTTAGTAGTAGCTAATATATATATATATATATATTGCCTGGGACATGTATTTTGACTGATAGTTAGCAAGCATACAATCTAGGATAGAATCTTTGCATGGCAATTTTGGAATAAAAAGTTGCACTTAAGTTTTTTTACCTTAAACTGTGCAAGTGTTTTAGCACTTTCATTTTAAAAGCAACTGTTTTTATGATGTTTTATACAAATTTTAAATAAATATGTAAAAATAAATTTTTATAAATATCTTTTATAGTAGTAATATAATACTAAGTGGAAGTGGCTTTGTTTTTAAATGTAATGACTTTATTTTATTGTAACAAGTATAATATTCAACATTTTCAAATGGAATATTGCAAGTTTTTTGAACATATAAAAGTTGTACACATGTAAACCTTTTTAGAATTGTGCAAGTGCCAAAAATATGCACGCAAGTGCACAATTTTTGTTTGTACACATGAAATGCATTTATGATTTTGTACAAAAATTTCATCCAGGCATATAATGCACTTCTAACCACATGTTTGCCAAATATCATCTGCAGTTCATTGATCCAAACAGTCCTACTATATATATAAAAATTATCACTTAGGCACATGTGAAGGCAAAGTTCTATAGCCAGCACAGCATTAGCTATATAGCAAATTGGTCCCCAAGCATTTGGACCAAATTGATGCTTGTTGGACCAAATTAAATGCTATTGTATTACTAGCCTTGCTACCATAGACAAAAGGTCTGTTACATTGGCAAACATGTAAGCTTTAATATGTGCTTATTATTATATGTTACATTACATGTTAAATTATTATATTATTACATATGCTTAATATCTTAGCACTTTATCTCCCATCTCTCTAAGCCTTGGAATCTTAAAAACCTAATGATTCTATTATTTCTTTTATTTCATTAAGTTTTCTTCACTCTAAAAAACTTTGTATATAAAAAATAAAAATTGTATATAAAAAAATTAAAACCCTGTTGGTTGCATTAACAGTTAGTCTATTAATATCTAGGCTAAGATCTTATTGAATCAATCACAGGAATTGTAACACTTTAGATTAATACTTGCATTAAGTAAGTTAAAATACATCATAGGAAACAGTTATGATATAATCAATTTCTTAGTCAACAGTATTAGTCTCTATTATTAAAGCTAGTATAAAATAGTAGAGAATGCAAGCAAGCAATTAAATAATTGATGGCAAAGTTAATGGATTTTCTTATTGTGTATGGTCAAAGCCATGAGCATTACTATAGCCAAATAAATAATGTGGACACATAATTGATAAATTTCTCAGTAACTTAGCAAATTTCTATTGCTCTTCAAAGATCGACGGCTAACCGTGATACTGTATATTTAATAAGCCAAAAAGTGGTACAAAAAGTGATTATGTAATATAAAAAATGGAAAAAACTAGTACACACAACTCAGGGAAAAGTATAAAATGAAATTCTAAAAGATTTTCTTCAGTGAAGCTGTCCAATATATGACAAAAAACCTGGAAATCTGCACAGCAGTCTCTTTGCTCAAGCACACTCATTACCAGTTCATATTTTTTGTTGCTTATCTTGGCATATGGACCCCATGCTACTGCCACCTGAACTGGTTCTCCAAGAGTGTCCTCTGTGGTGACAAAACTCTCTCCATCCTCCTTCAGAATTTTGTAATCCTCAATGTTGATTGTGTCCATTTTGAGCCGCTATCAAGATCAGTTCACATAAGAACTGAGAAAATTTATCAGTTGTATGCCTGCATTATTTATTTGGTTGTAGGAATGCCCATAGCTTTTTGAGAATACCCACAGGAATTTGAGAACAGTTGAATGAGATTGAATTCAATACAGAAAGTGTAAAATTATTGTGAAGCGCTAAATGAAAGAAAAAACAAATAATGCATTGTCTAGTGCAATAAGCACTTTTTTGTTTGCTGGTGTATTGATAGCTTTTTCAATTAAAATATGTTAACATTGTATTTGTACAAAACAGATTCAAATACAAGTTTTACCAGTATTTTTCAAATGAAAAATACAGATTTTGTGTTTTGTGTTTTTTTTCAAAATAAGTTCAAGCACACAGCATAATCAAAACTTTTTAATATAATTTGTTCCAGTGCAGGCATGCCATGATCCTGACTATGGCTCACACAGTAGGCCATTACAACCTTCAACCTAAACCCTCCTTCAACCTCAATATAAAACAAATTTATGTACATTACAGTAGCATATGGTGGCACAGCCATAGTGGCTTACTTCTGCATATTGTTGCATATATATATATATATATTATTGTGAAGGCACATTTGGGTCATTTGTTTTGTACTATTATCTACTTACTATAATATAGGCTAATTTTTATCTATAACTTAAGTGCTATTCTTCCTGTACAAATTCACAATTGCAACTGGATCTCCAATTCTCAATTGACTTATTCTTGGTCTCAAATTTTTTATAAAATTCTCACTCAATCTCGCTCAAAAACCAAAATCTGGTATTGGTCAGATAAGGTTTGTGTCATGACACTATGACAAAGAACCTAAACATTATGGTCAGATATTTATGATAATGTCCTTTCCCAAATGCTAGTTAATTTCTTGGTCTTTGTCTATTTTTTTACAAAAATGCTTAAACCTTAATAATATTTAGAGGGTTTTTCAGCTATGATGCTTTTTAAAATGTTTTAATAACAAATCTTTTATCAAAACATCCTTGAGACTAAAAATAGTTTAGTAGCATTATAAATCCAAACTCAAATTTCAGCTGTCAATTAAGCTTTGTCAACCAAATAAACAACAATGCAGTTAGCCAACTTCACTCTACTCCGCCTGCTGAGCCCAATCTCCATCAGGTGCACTCCAGCAGCAGTCATCAATCGCACTCTGCACTCTAGTCCGGCTCTGCTTGGCAAAAAGTATGCAAAATATTATTTCACACCAAAGAAAATCTTTCGCAAAGAAGAAATCTACAGGGTGCCAAAGACTCAATTGATTTTGCCGCACGAGCGCCTTGATCCATTGAATATCCCGGAGCCTTCGGCGCCAACTGCAACTGAATCAGGCCTCCTTGAACAGTTAGCTTCCGCTGTCAATCATGAGCAGTCAACATCCGGCCGACCCTTTGCCATAGTCCACCTGGTTGGCAAGCAGTACAAAGTGTCCGAAGGCGATCTAGTTCAATTAGTTGGCAAAAGTTTGCTAGCCGAGCTGGGCGACGAACTTGTCTTAGAGAAGGTGCTGGCTCTGGGATTCACAGACTTCACTCTCTATGGCAGACCCATTCTGTCTCGGGATTGTGTCACAGTCCGAGCCACCGTAGTCGAGAAGACCCTGGAGCCGCCAAAAATTCGATTCGAATTTCGTAAGCGACAAAATTTTCGTCGAATGAATATCCATCAAACTAATGCGACTGTGCTGCGTATTGGGTCGATTGAGTTTAATAAGCCAGCGGTTCAACAGGCTCTGTAAATTAAAATTATTGATCAAAGCGTGTTCAAAAAACAGTTAGTTTAGTTGCTATTGCGGTTTGTCTGGAAGTTTTGACTGCGTATTTTTATTGCCTACTAAGAGTAGAAACTACAGCGTTTGCTTTTTGTCGCATTTTTTAATTTATTCATCTAATTGTTTGAAAAATAAACAAATGGATAAATCTTTGCTTGATATATTTCTGTTTCAGTTGCTGAATTATTTTAATTATCAATCATTTTGGAAGAGGTAACGGTGTCCGATTAATGATTATTAATCTAGAGAGATAGCGGTTCCCCCTAAATGATAATTATTTTAGGGAGCTAGCGGTGCCCCGGAATGATAATTAGTTTAGAGGGGGTAGCGGTGCCCCTGAATGATAATTAGTTTAGGGGGATAGCGGTTCCCCTGAATGATAATTAGTTTAGGGGAAATAGCGGTTCCCCGGAATGATAATCAGTTTAGGGGGAATAGCGGTTCCCCTGAATGATAATTAGTTTTGGGGGAATAGCGGTTCCCCTGAATGATAATCAGTTTAGGGGGAATAGCGGTTCCCCTGAATGATAATTAGTTTAGGGGGATAGCGGTTCCCCTGAATGATAATTAGTTTAGGGGGGATAGCGGTTCCCCTGAATGATAATTAGTTTAGGGGGGATAGCGGTTCCCCTGAATGATAATCAGTTTAGGAGGAATAGCGGTTCCCGGAATGATAATTAGTTTAGGGGGGATAGCGGTTCCCCTGAATGATAATTAGTTTAGGGGGGATAGCGGTTCCCCTGAATGATAATCAGTTTAGGGGGGATAGCGGTTCCCCTGAATGATAATTAGTTTAGGGGGGATAGCGGTTCCCCTGAATGATAATTAGTTTAGGGGGATAGCGGTTCCCCTGAATGATAATTAGTTTAGGGGGATAGCGGTTCCCGCTGAATGATATTTAGTTTAGGGGGGATAGCGGTTCCCCTGAATGATAATTAGTTTAGGGGGATAGCGGTTCCCGCTGAATGATAATTAGTTTAGGGGGATAGCGGTGCCCCTGAATGATAATTAGTTTAGGGGGATAGCGGTTCCCGCTGAATGATAATCAGTTTAGGGGGGTAGCGGTGCCCCTGAATGATAATTAGTTTAGGGGGATAGCGGTTCCCGCTGAATGATAATCAGTTTAGGGGGGTAGCGGTGCCCCTGAATGATAATCAGTTTAGGGGGGTAGCGGTGCCCCTGAATGATAATTAGTTTAGGGGGATAGCGGTTCCCGCTGATTCATCGATCCAGGGAATAGTAGTAACTTTAAATGCTTCAGACTCGAGAGATATTCAAAAGTGGCATTGCTCGTTGAAGTCCTGAAATAAGTGTCTGTAATCGCTTTGAACTTGTTGCATGGTTGAATCAAATTAATCAAAATCAATCAATAGAGTCTTGACAGAAGAGAACAGTTATTATAGCCAATAAAGATTGAAGCGCTCACACGATGCTGTCATTTCTGTCTCGTCGAATGTTGGCTGCTCCCGCGCGGCTCTCTCTGCCCCAGCGCTGCCTTAGCGACAAGCTATTCGTCCATCGGGACACGCCAGAAAACAATGTAGACACTCCGTTCGAATTTACACCAGAAAATCTCGAACGAGCTCGAAGTTTGATTTCAAACTATCCTGTTGGACACGAGCGCGCCGCTATGATGCCGCTGTTAGATTTGGCTCAGCGCCAGCACGGCGGCTGGTTGCCGATTTCTGCTATGCACTGCGTTGCCGACATGTTGAAGGTGCCGCGTATGCGAGTGTACGAAGTGGCCACCTTCTACACTATGTACAATCGCGACCCGATTGGCAAATATCATGTACAGATCTGTACTACAACTCCCTGCATGCTGGGCGGCTGCGGCTCCGGACCAATATTGGACACTTGCAAACGGGTGCTGGGGTTGAAGCCGGGCCAGACAGACTCTGAGCGGCTGTTCACCCTGTCTGAAGTGGAATGCCTTGGCGCCTGCGTCAACGCGCCAATGGTGCAGATTAACGACGACTACTACGAAGACCTGACACCGGAGGATACTGAAGCCATCCTCATGGCGTTGAAGCGGGGCGAGAAGCCGCCGAAACCCGGGCCGCAGTCTGGCCAGGACTGGCGGCACTGCTGCGAACCCAAGGGCAGTTTGACCTCGCTGACCGAACCGCCTAAAGGTCCTGGATTTAAAGTTCTGCCCGAACTTTGAATCTTTATTTATCTGCTTATCAATGACCTGTCAGCAACACGTTAATCAACTTATTCAATTCAATTTAGTGTCAGATAAGAAACAGTTAGAATAAAACTAGAATTAAAACTTGTTTGTCAGCAGTACTACAATTAGCTACTTCTCTTGTATATTTCAATTGTCTAGTTTAATAGAGATATGTTTATATTTAATAAAGATTAGACCGACACGCATCGTTTCGTAACTATATGCTAAATATAGTAATATTATTACTGACAATATGTAATGTGATATGTGACTTTTGCTTACTTTCGGTGTGTTAAAATTAAAGCCATCGTAATTTCAAGGTCAGTTACAGGTCACTCTATAGGCTACGAATTAAGGTCGGATTAATGGTCAGTTAAGGTCACACTTTAAGCTACGGGTTGAGGTCGGATTAAGGGTCAGTTAAGGTCACACTTTAGGCTACGGGTTGAGGTCGGATTAAGGGTCAGTTAAGGTCACACTTTAGGCTACGGGTTGAGGTCGGATTAAGGGTCAGTTAAGGTCACACTTTAGGCTACGGGTTGAGGTCGGATTAAGGGTCAGTTAAGGTCACACTTTAGGCTACGGGTTGAGGTCGGATTAAGGGTCAGTTAAGGTCACACTTTAGGCTACGGGTTGAGGTCGGATTAAGGGTCAGTTAAGGTCACACTTTAGGCTACGGGTTGAGGTCGGATTAAGAGTCAGTTAAGGTCAGATTAAAGGTTAGCTAAGGTCACACCATATGCCATAAATTAAGGTTGCATTAAGTGTCAGTTAAGGTCACACCATAGGTTTTTAAACAGAAGAATCAATATAGATCTGCATGTTGCTATCCTCTTCACATGGTTATTCGTTGCATTCATGCTAATACCTCGCCGCTATCATGTCGCAAAAGCACTCTCAATCGATGATAAAATTCCTGGTATTTGCTTTAGGAATTTTTATTAGTTATTTTGTCTACGGATTGTTGCAGGAGAAAATGTGAGATTTTTCTATAACTGATAAAAATGCTTTATATTTATGCAATAAATATGTTTATTGCTGCTAGCTAAAATTTAACTATAATTTCATTTCGCAGCACAAAGACTGAGTACGGTCTGGACAAACAGACTTTTACGTTCACCTGCAGTATGGTGCTTATTCAGTGCGCCATTAATGCGGCATTCGCCGTGATTGGTGAGTCTAAGTGTATTTGTGTGTGTTGGGGATCTTTGTTTCTTTTGAAATTGTGCTTCTCATTCTTTATTTCTGCTATATTATTGTCAGACTTTATTTCTAATGTTGTTCAGTCTTTGTTTTTGATGTATGCCGGTCTTTGTTTCTGATGGTAGGCGGCATTTGTTTCTTATGTGTGTCGGGTCTTTGTTTCTGATGGTTGGCGGCATTTGTTTCTTATGTGTGTCGGGTCTTTGTTTCTGATGTGTGACGGTCTTTGTTTCTGATGTGTGTCAGTCTTTGTTTCTGATGTGTGTCAGTCTTTGTTTCTGATGTGTGTCGGTCTTTGTTTCTGTTGTGTGTCAATCTTTGTTTCTGATGTGTGACGGTCTTTGTTTCTGATGGTAGGCAGCATTTGTTTCTTATGTGTGTCGGGTCTTTGTTTCTGATGTGTGACGGTCTTTGTTTCTGATGTGTGTCAGTCTTTGTTTCTGATGTGTGTCGGTCTGTTTCTGATGTGTGTCGGTCTTTGTTTCATGTCTTTGTAATAGTTAATACATAGATTTCCTGCATTCCAGTTCCCGTGGTAATTTCATCTGGATCTTCATCGGCTGACAGCACCTGGCGAGTTCCACCGTCAGCCTCCGTGTATTCATTTGCACTGGCTGCGTTCACCTACATCACCGCAATGTGGTCTAGTAATGCCGCACTTCAGTTCGTATCTTATCCCACACAGGTGAGCTCAATACTTATGGATTTATAATTCAGTCATTTTAGGAAAGGCAAATGAAATGCAGAGAGATCAGGGTGTGGGGTGCAGGGAGATCAGGGTGTGGGGTGCAGGGAGATCAGGGTGTGGGGTGCAGGTAGATCAGGGTGTGGGGTGCAGGGAGATCAGGGTGTGGGGTGCAGGGAGATCAGGGTGTGGGGTGCAGGTAGATCAGTTGTGGGGTGCAGGGAGATCAGGGTGCAGGGAGATCAGGGTGCAGGGAGATCAGGGTGCAGGGAGATCAGGGTGCAGGGAGATCAGGGTGCAGGGAGATCAGGATACACGGGAAAAGGTACAAAGCCTGTGCCTCTACCAATCGACATCCCAGGTGCTGGGGAAGTCATGCAAGCCGATCCCAGTGATGCTGTTAGGCCTGCTATTCGGCAAACGCTATCCAATGATAAAATACCTGCTAGTGCTGATCATTGTTGTTGGCGTATCGTTATTCCTGATGAAAGACAGCAAAGGCACAGGCCCGGACACCGATCACAGCTTTGGTTTTGGAGAGTTTCTATTGGTAAGTTAATGCTTGTTGTGTTTTTTTTCAATTGGTTTCAATAATTGGAAACCTGTCTTGAATTGTTCATATTTCCTATTGACAATCATTTCAGCTGGTCTCTCTGCTATGCGACGGACTCACTGGTTTAGTGCAGGATCGAATCTGTTTAAAGCATAACTCAGTGTCCAGCTTTGCTATGATGTTCCAGATGAATTTGTGGTCTACTATCTATCTGTTTGTTGGTAAGCTTTATTGCTCTCTATTTCATTGAAAATTTTGAGGCACTTTTGTTTGCAAAGCACTGCTTCTTCTGTTAGCAAAGCACTGCTTCTTCTGTTAGCAAATCACTGCTTCTTCTGTTAGCAAATCACTGCTTCTTCTGGTAGCAAATCACTGCTTCTTCTGTTAGCAAATCACTGCTTCTTCTGTTAGCAAAGCACTGCTTCTTCTGTTAGCAAATCACTGCTTCTTCTGTTAGCAAATCACTGCTTCTTCTGGTAGCAAAGCACTGCTTCTTCTGGTAGCAAATCACTGCTTCTTCTGGTAGCAAAGCACTGCTTCTTCTGGTTGCAAATCACTGCTTCTTCTGGTAGCAAATCACTGCTTCTTCTGTTAGCAAATCACTGCTTCTTCTGGTTGCAAATCACTGCTTCTTCTGTTAGCAAAGCACTGCTTCTTCTGGTTGCAAATCACTGCTTCTTCTGGTAGCAAAGCACTGCTTTTTCTGCTTATTTTGCCTTTAAAATCACAGTTTTTGTCAAAAATTGACTACCCGACAATTCAATTAAGGATTCTCTCCCTTCTGTCACTGTTTTAGTTGCCGTAGCAACAGGCGAACTGCCTCAGTTCGTCGCATTCGTCGTGCAATACCACACCGTACTGTGGGACATCCTGCTGTTTAGCCTGTGCAGCGCCCTCGGCCAGCTGTTCATCTTTGCCACCGTGGTTAATTATGGCCCGTTGAACTGCTCCTTGGTGACCACTACTCGAAAGTTCTTCACCATTCTCGGCTCCGTGATTCTGTTTGGTCACCCGCTGACTAACAGGCAGTGGCTTGGCACCTGCCTGGTCTTTGTTGGCCTTTTTGGCGAGTCTCTGGTTAAGAGGAAGCCGAATCTGGTTGCTCCTGCTGCTTCTGCTGACGCTGCGGTTGCTAATGGCAATGGGAAGAAAGCTCAATAGAATTTTTTTAAGTGTTTAGAACTTTAAGATTTTAATTGTTCTTCTATAGCTTTGTGTGTCTGTCTGTCTGTCTGTCTGTCTGTCTGTGTCTGTCTGTCTGTGTCTGTCTGTGTGTGTGTGTGTGTGTGTGTCTGTCTGTCTGTCTGTCTGTCTGTCTGTCTGTCTGTCTGTTTGTCTGTCTGTCCATCTGTCTGTCTGTCTGTCTGTCTGTCTGTCTGTCTGTCTGTCTGTCTGTCTGTCTGTCTGTCTGTCTTAGTGTCTGTCTGTCTGTCTGTCTGTCTGTCTGTCTGTCTGTCTGTCTGTCTGTCCATCTGTCTGTCTGTCTGTCTGTCCATCTGTCTGTCTGTCTGTCTGTCTGTCTGTCTGTCTGTCTGTCTGTCTGTCTTTGTGTTTGTCTGTCTGTCTGTCTGTCTGTCTTTGTGTTTGTCTGTCTGTCTGTCTGTCTGTCTGTCTGTCTGTCTGTCCATCTGTCTGTCTGTCTGTCTGTCTGTCTGTCTGTCTGTCTGTCTGTCTGTCTGTCTGTCTGTCTGTCTGTCTGTCTGTCTGTCTGTCTTTGTGTTTGTCTGTCTGTCTGTCTGTCTGTCTTTGTGTTTGTCTGTCTGTCTGTCTGTCTGTCTGTCTGTCTGTCTGTGTGTCTGTCTGTGTTTGTCTCTGTCCGTCGGTCTTAACAGCTGTTTTTCTCTCTATCTATTATATGTATTCAAATTTGTATTGTATAAATCCTTTCAACTCAATATACCAGCATCAATATTTAGCCTGTGTTCTTGTTCGGATTTTCAAAAAATCCCGATATACTCACTATCAATCTATTATAAATTTACTGCTACCGATAAGTAGTGCTGTTTGCTTGTTTCGTATATTACTTTGTGTTTTCACAGGGTTATCTTAGTCAAACTTATAAAGTTTCTGGCTGTTAGAGATATTTAGGATCTTCCAATCAAAAGATTTTGAATCCCTAGTCAGACACTCGACTCGATAAGGCGCATTAGTCGAATTTTTAATCCTCGATGTTTTTATTTACGGTAATTAACAATTAATTTGGTAAGCTTTATTGCTCTCTATTTCATTTGCATCTTTACTACTAGCGCGTCTTGACGTTTAAGTAGTTACAGTGCGCATCGATGCGAAAATTAAATGATTTTACATCTAAAAAGAAGTTTGTCGGATCATCATTCTCACTAATTTTTTGTTTTTTATTCAGTTTTTAGTTGATTGGTGTTTGATAAATTAAACGTTTTTTAAATGTTTTATGATGATGCAAATCTGCTTCTTAAGCGGAGCTATAGGGATCAGCTTAGCTGAGAAAGACCAGCCTCCCAGATCCTCAGTTTCTGGGCCAGCTTCCCAGAGCGTCAGTTGCTGGGCCAGCCTCCCATAGTGCTAGTTGCTGGGCCAGCCTCCCAGATCCTTAGTTGCTGGGCCATCCTCCCAGAGTGTCAGTTGCTGGGCCATCCTCCCAGAGTGTCAGTTAGCTGGGCCATCCTCCCAGAGTGTCAGTAGCTGGGCCATCCTCCCAGAGTGTCAGTAGCTGGGCCATCCTCCCAGAGTGTCAGTTGCTGGGCCATCCTCCCAGAGTGTCAGTTTTCTGGGCCAGCCTCCCAGAGTGTTAGTTGCTGGGCCAGCCTCCCAGAGTGTCAGTTGCTGGGCCATCCTCCCAGAGTGTCAGTTTGCTGGGCCAGCCTCCCAGAGTGTCAGTTTGCTGGGCCAGCCTCCCAGAGTGTTAGTTGCTGGGCCAGCCTCCCAGAGTGTCAGTTGCTGGGCCAGCCTCCCAGAGTGTCAGTTTGCTGGGCCAGCCTCCCAGAGTGTCAGTTTGCTGGGCCAGCCTCCCAGAGTGTCAGTTGCTGGGCCAGCCTCCCAGAGTGTCAGTTGCTGCTAGGCCAGACTCACAGAGCCTCATGAGCTTCATGTTAACTTCGCTAAGCTGATCCCTGCCATAATAAACGAATACGCTACTGCATATATTCCGCTATTGCCAAAGAAAATAATTATCGTTGTATTTTGTGCCTCCTGCCAGTTTAGTTTATCGGTAATTTTGTGCAAAAAGTGCAAACTTTATCTTTTGCAAACAGTGTTTCATTTTCCTTTGTGCTTTTCCGCAATGTCTCTATTTATAAACCAATGGCTGTTAAATGCACATTTAAAAGCAATGCCGTAGTTTTCAACTCTTGCTATATAAAAAGAAAAAAACTTTGATGTAAGTACTTTCGACCTTGCGTAAGTAGCATTAAGGAAATTCTGCTACCGAAAGTTGCTTATCAATGAAAAAGCGTTGCATAATTTTTCCACCAATATTTTCTCTAATGCCGCTTGTTATTGCTAATGCGATCGACATATTGTCTTGCTGTTTGCAAACATGTGTGCTTTGCAAGTTTTGCCCGCTAGAAGAATGTTTAATAAAGAGTGCGTTATTTTGTTGTCTGCCAAAAATGTTCGCCTTGTCTTTGATTTGTTTTAGTTAATCTCTCGTTGATTAGTGATTAGTTTCTTTTGATTTTGTTGTTGGTGTTTCATTTCTTGAGTATGCTGTTGTTTTGCTTATGAATTACTTGTGTTTAACTTAAATGCTACTATTTATTGGTGTTCAATTTTCAGTCTATTATTGCTTTTCTGTGTTACGTGAAGTGGATAATTCAAAATCAAAAACGTTTATTTAAGTTTGTGGTTGAACAAGAATATATTGCTTCTTGCTGCAGCTGCTTTAGCTGTCTGTTAAATGTTTTATTGACAAAATGAAATTTAATTGTGCGTAAGAAATCAGTTATTGACTCTTTAGTCAGCTTTTATTATTTTCACCGGACTGACTAATTGGCGTGAGCTGTTGGGTGGTGGGCGCTGGGCGCTTAGATTTTAAGTGACATTTCGCTGAGAATATGGCAGCTGAAATTTCCTTTCCTTCCTCGGGGCTTGCGGCCTCAGGAGCAGAATGAACAGCCAATGAGAAAGCAGCAAGGAGAGAGTTCAAAGTCAGACGGACAAAATTCAGCCTAGAAGACAGCTCCAATCTAGCTCAGCCAATGAGAGAGCAGTAAGAATAGAGTTCAAAGTCAGACGGACAAAATTCAGCCTAGAAGACAGCTCCAATCTAGCTCAGCCAATGAGAGAGCAGCAAGGAGAGAGTTCAAAGTCAGACGGACAAAATTCAGCCTAGAATACAGCTCCAATCTAGCTCAGCCAATGAGAGAGCAGCAAGGAGAGAGTTCAAAGTCAGACGGACAAAATTCAGCCTAGAAGGCAGCTCCAATCTAGCTCAGCCAATGAGAGAGCAGTAAGAAGAGAGTTCAAAGTCAGACGGACGAAATTCAGCCTAGAAGACAGCTCCAATCTAGCTCAGCCAATGAGAGAGCAGCAAGGAGAGAGTTCAAAGTCAGACGGACAAAATTCAGCCTAGAAGACAGCTCCAATCTAGCTCAGCCAATGAGAGAGCAGTAAGAAGAGAGTTCAAAGTCAGACGGACGAAATTCAGCCTAGAAGACAGCTCCAATCTAGCTCAGCCAATGAGAGAGCAGCAAGGAGAGAGTTCAAGGTCAGACGCAAGCGGTGCAAGAGGAAAGTCAAGCTGTTTATCGGCCTTGCTGGGGGCTGCCACCCCTTTTCTCTCTTGCTCGCTATGCAACACGTACTGAGAGCGTAGTAAGATTTGGAATTTTCAAGTTTGTCTGCAAGCTTCAGATTAAAGTTCCTTTACTTTCAATATTTTCGAATAAGGGACGGCCTGGAGTTGGTTTAAAATGGTTAAAACAGTTTAATTTAATAATTTTCAATTGTACTACTATAAAAGCGAAAACGTTAATTTTTCTACTAAAAAGGAGTACATCAGCGAATTTTTGCCTAGAAACCCAGATATTCGCGTATCTTTTTCGCCAACTGATAGTAGTAGTAATTATATTTGACTTAATTTTTTCACAAAGCACAAAAGATGCATATATTCAGCATGCTACTCACGTAAGTAGTAGCGTAGCGTTACCTAAATAAGCATGTCATCCGTGATCGCGTTTCGGATTAGCGAATCAGGCTAAACCACAGGGCTGCAATGCCATTGATTGGCCTGAAATTTGGCATGAAAGTCCCATCAAACGCGATAAGTCCTGCACTTCTCTACTGACCAGCGTGAGTCGCATTGGCTATAAGCCAGTAGTTATTGGCTGTTCAAGATTGCCGCTTCTCGCAAAGCATTTTAAGCTGAATACGCTGGGTCAAGTTCTCAACTTTAGTGATAGCTTTGGAGACACTCAGGTAAGTCACTCTGTAGCCTCTTGACTGACTCTCATCTGGCACCTGCACCTGTCTCCGCTCAACCTCTGCACCCTCTCTCTCTGTCCTCTCTCCCCCTCCCCCACTCCCTCTGCCGCCTCTCCCTTTGCCCCATCTCCCCCCCTTTCCTCTTTCCTCTGTCCACTCTCCTCTGCCCCATTCATTCTGCCTCCTCTCCTCTGCCCCATTCATTCTGCCTCCTCTCCTCTGCCCCATTCATTCTGCCTCCTCTCCTCTGCCCCATTCATTCTGCCTCCTCTCCTCTGCCCCTCTCCTCTGCCCCCTCTCCTCTGCCCCCTCTCCTCTGCCCCCTCTCCTCTGCCCCCTCTCCTCTGCCCCCTCTCCTCTGCCCCCTCTCCTCTGCCCCCTCTCCTCTGCCCCATTCATTCTGCCTCCTCTCCTCTGTCCCTCTCCTCTGCCCCCTCTCCTCTGCCCCTCTCCTCTGCCCCCTCTCCTCTGCCCCCTCTCCTCTGCCCCCTCTCCTCTGCCCCCTCTCCTCCTGCCCCCTCTCCTCTGCCCCCTCTCCTCTGCCCCCTCTCCTCTGCCCCCTCTCCTCTGCCCCCTCTCCTCTGCCCCTCTCCTCCTGCCCCCTCTCCTCCTGCCCCTCTCCTCTGCCCCCTCTCCTCCTGCCCCCTCTCCTCTGCCCCTCTCCTCTGCCCCCTCTCCTCTGCCCCTCTCCTCTGCCCCTCTCCTCTGCCCCCTCTCCTCTGCCCCCCTCTCCTCTGCCCCCTCTCCTCCTGCCCCCTATCCTCTGCCCCTCTCCTCTGCCCCCTCTCCTCTGCCCCCTCTCCTCTGCCCCTCTCCTCTGCCCCCTCTCCTCCTGCCCCCTCTCCTCTGCCCCCTCTCCTCCTGCCCCCTCTCCTCTGCCCCTCTCCTCTGCCCCCTCTCCTCCTGCCCCCTCTCCTCTGCCCCCTCTCCTACTGCCCCTCTCTTTGCCCCCTCTCCTCTCTCTCTCTCTCTCGTATACTGCCCGAAGGGGGGGGGCTACTACCTGGCTAGTCCCATTTACTAAAAATGAATTTTCTGTCTCTAGGTAAGAGTGCGATTTGATTTCAGAAAAACGGCTCAACCGATTTTCATAAAACTTGCACCGTTCGATCAGAAATTTTCTGGTGACGGTTCATGTGTCGTGGCTAAGAAATTGCTCAGTACTAAGGGGATGAAATATTCGGGAAACATACGCTCGTAGTATCTAATTGTTACCATCCAAAAGCACTAAAAATGAGTCACTAGATGTCTTTCCAAATGAATATTTTTCAGAGTAAAAGAATAATTCAGAAACACAAGAGCAGAGAAAAAAATTTCGCCTTTTTAATCGCTTTTGTTACACCCCCCCCCTATCCTGCCAAATTCTGCTTAATAAAGCTCTAAACAGATTCCTAGCGTAGCCCTGCATTGCTGCTGGATAATTGGAAAGCAGGAGAAAAAGGCTTAAAGCTTTTTCGCAGCAAAACAGCCAGACTTACGGCAGACACATGTGGCCTAAAATGAGATTCATTCATGGGTTTCAGCAGTATTTAGCGGTGCATGCCTTCATTGTTCTGCAAATATACTGGTATTTTGAGCTACCTAAACAGAGCGCTGAAATTCGATTTGAATCTCAAACTGCACTATAGCGGCTTGCTAATTGTCATAGCAGTCCCTAGAATTCACTATAGAAATCACTCTGGGAGTCACTATAGGAGTCACTCTAGAAGTCAATCTACGAGTCACTCTAGGAGTCACTCTGGGATCACTTAAGGGATCACTCTAGGGTCACTCTGGGATCACTTAAGGGATCACTCTAGGAGTCACTCTGGGATCACTTAAGGGGTCACTCTAAAAATAACTCTAAGAATCACTCTAGCCATCAATCTAGGAATCACTCTAGGAGTCACTCTAGGAATCACTCTGGGAGTCACTCTAGAAGTCCCTTTAAGAGTCACCCTAGGAGTCACTCTAAAAATAACTCTAAGAATCACTCTAGCCATCAATCTAGGAATCACTCTAGGAGTCACTCTAGGAATCACTCTAGGAGTCACTCTAGAAGTCCCTTTAGGAGTCACTCTAGGAGTCACTCTGGGATCACTCTAGGAGTCACTCTAGAAATCCCTTTAAGAGTCAATCTAGGAGTCACTCTGGGATCACTTAAGGGGCCACTCTAGGAGTCACTCTAAAAATAACTCTAAGAATCACTCTAGCCATCAATCTAGGAATCACTCTAGGAGTCACTCTAGGAATCACTCTAGGAGTCACTCTAGGAATCACTCTAGGAGTCACTCTAGGAATCACTCTAGGAGTCACTCTAGGAATCACTCTAGGAGTCACTCTAGAAGTCCCTTTAAGAGTCACTCTGGGAACTCTGGGAATATCCCTAGCTATTTCTCGTCCCCTGTTTCTCATTCCCTGCTTCTCATCTTTATCACTAATTAGTTACTCAAACGCTGAGTAGCATCCTTCCCGTCATTATCATTAGGGAACCCCAATATTTTGTTGGTTCACAATCGGACTTCTTAGAATATGTTTATAAAACATTCAGCTCGCATTCTCGCATGCCAGGGCGCTCGCACATCGCCGCGGCTCGACAACTGTTGAAATAGCATCGAATCACGCCACCAGCATAATTTAACAGCCATGAAAATCTCTCGCCGCGTAGCCGCCCAGCTTCTGCTAATCTTCATCGCCCAATCAGCGCTGATGTACAGGGAAACTGAAAGCATGAAACTCCTGCAAGCTGGTGAGGATCTGGCTTTCTTACATTTTATCGCGCCTTATAAAGTCATTTTCACTACATATCGGTTACAAGAAGTCCGAATTCCAAAATGTATTTTTCGCCTTTTAAAAAATCTAGTGTAAATCTATCGGCAGGTAAACATCAGAGATCCCGATTTGTTTGCATGGTTTAGAATTTTTTTACGCTGCATATCATCTTAGTAGATCTTTGCATTTGTGCGCCTTGTAAAGGTATTGACGCTACATATCGGATACAGAAAATACGAGTTCCAAAACTTATTTTCCGACTTATAAAGGTACTTACGCAGCATATCGGCTAGTAAAGATTGAGATTCCTATTTATTTTCACGGTTTATAAAGATTTTTACGCTACATATCGGTTTATTAGTCCTCTACATCTGTGCGCCTTGTAAAGTTATTGACGCTACATATCGACGGTTTTCGACTACGCAAACAGCTCTGCAGATTGTCCTTTTGGCAAGAAAACCTTAACGACTTTCTAAGAGTAAATTGTAGATCTGATTCTTCTGAACTTCTCTGAGCCTAGCTTCACAAACAAAGATTAGAGGACCAAAAGAGGGACAACGCAAGGACGCAGCTGCGAGGCGAGAAAGTTGAGGCTGTAAAATGTAGCAGCCAGAAGGCTAAGACGGAACTCAAAGGAAGAAGAAGCCTCCTTTTCTGCTGTCAGTTGCTGCGTGACTTGCATCGTGTCGTCACAAGGTCTGTCTGGGACTCGGTACTTAGAAGCGGGGAGCGGGGACATTTCGGATTCTAAATCTAACAATTTGGCTGCAAACAGAGCAACGCCTTCTATGGAAACTCGATGAGCTTATTCAGACCTCGGTCATTATCAGTTGATTATCCAATATTTGCCTGAGCACGAGTCCGAAATTTATGCGGACGGCCTATTTTCGGACAGCACAGACTCCTCTACGAGGTTCTCGTATACATGACATCCTATCAGTTCGTTTGCGTTATACGTTGAAAATATTTTTATTATCGCACGGAATCGAACCCGGGCACTTGCGTTTAGAGTCGGACGCGTTTACCGCTGAGCTACTGCGGCCCCCTCCTTCTAGGCAGTTTGACAGGCTATTTAAAGTTCTTAAAGCCCCAAACACCTCTAAACATCTCAAAACACCTCTAAACACATCTAACCACCTCTAAACATCTCTAAACACCTCTAAACATCTCTAAACACCTCTAAACACATCGAACCACCTCTAAACATCTCTAAACACCTCTAAACATCTCTAAACACCTCTAAACACATCGAACCACCTCTAAACATCTCTAAACACCTCTAAACATCTCTAAACACCTCTAAACATCTCTAAATACCTCTAAACACCTCTAAACATCTCTAAATACCTCTAAACACCTCTAAAAACCTCTAAGCACCTCTAAACATCTCTAAACACCTCTAAATATCTCTTAACATCTCTAAACACCTCTAAACATCTCTAAACACCTCTAAACATCTCAAAACACCTCTAAACATCTCTAAACACCTCTAAACATCTCTAAACACCTCTAAACACCTCTAAATATCTCTAAACACCTCTAAACATCTCTTAACATCTCTAAACACCTCTAAACATCTCTAAACACCTCTAAACATCTCTAAACACCTCTAAACATCTCAAAACACCTCTAAACATCTCTAAACACCTCTAAACATCTCTAAACACCTCTAAACATCTCTAAACACTTCTAAACATCTCTAAACACCTCTAAACACATCTAACCACCTCTAAACATCTCTAAACACCTCTAAACATCACTAAACACCTCTAAACACATCTAACCACCTCTAAACATCTCTAAACACCTCTAAATATCTCTTAACATCTCTAAACACCTCTAAACCTCTCTAAACACCTCTAAACATCTCAAAACACCTCAAAACATCTCTAAACACCTCTAAACATCTCTAAATACCTCTAAACACCTCTAAACATCTCTAAACACCTCTAAATATCTCTAAACACCTCTAAACATCTCTTAACATCTCTAAACACCTCTAAACATCTCTAAACACCTCTAAACATCTCAAAACACCTCTAAACATCTTTAAACACCTCTAAACATCTCTAAACACCTCTAAACATCTCTAAACACCTCTAAACATCTCTAAACACCTCTAAACATCTCTAAACACCTCTAAACATCTCTAAACACCTCTAAAAACCTCTACTGCAGGCGCTGCCTACAAGCGATTTCTGTACTACTCGAACGGCAACTGCGAGACATTCGATATACGATGCTTCAGCCAGCGCGACTGCCAGATGGCTTACGGTCCGGGGTATCAGTGCGTGATTCTGAGATGCTCACTGAGCTGCCAGCTGCTGCCATCTGACAGAGGCCGCATTGCCTGAGTCAGTTCGGCATCAACTCAAACTAAAATGATTTCAGGACCAATGCAACAACTTCGTCTACATTTAAGTAGGGAATGGTTCAACATGCTGCCAACTCTGAACAAATTAAAACAATTTCTTCATTTTATCGGCTACTAATCTCTTTTGGAGAAATAAAAATAAAGACAAAGGGTTCGATTGGAATTGAATTCTTGGTTAACCACATTTCAGAGCAAGACTACATTCTACTCTCATTGCATTCTATTCTGTACTATCATTGCATTCTATTTTCTACTCTCATTGCATTCTATTCTCTACTCTCATTGCAATCTATTCTCTACTCTCATTGCATTCTATTCTCTACTCTCATTGCTTTCGATTCTCTACTCTCATTGCATTCTATTCTCTACTCTCATTGCTTTCGATTCTCTACTCTCACTGCATTCTATTCTCTACTCTCATTGCATTCTACTCTCTACACTCACTGCATTCTATTCTCTACTCTCATTGCATTCTATTATCTACTTTCATTTCTACTCTCACTGCATTCTTTTCTCTACTCTCACTGTTTTCTATAAAAAATCTACAAACCGAAATGTTAATATCATAACAGCAGAGTGGAGCACTGGAGATGGACGCAGATGGATGGAAGCGGAGATGAAGACATGCAGGAGACTGATACAGTGTCAGTGAGGAATCCAGAATTTTCGGGAACACAGCCCCGCACTGGCGCACAGAAACTCGAGAGCAGTCATGCTGCACCGAATGCAGTTGCGCTCGCTCTGATATTCAGAAATTCAAAATAACAAACATATTGTTCTGTCTTGAACTAATTCCCACCACCTGCAGCAGATTAGGTGTATGATAGAAACATTTTCTCTGTCTTTTTAGCTTTCCTTGCTAGGTCCTAGTTAACTAAGACTTAGTTAACTTTGTTAGTTCGTTATTTTGCTGGGTAGCTAGCTAGTTACTTAGTTAGTTAGTTAGTTAGTTAGTTAGTTAGTTAGTTAGTTAGTCAGTCAGTTAGTTAGTTAGTTAGTTAGTTAGTTAGTTAGTTTGTTTGTTTGTTTGTTTGTTTGTTAGTTAGTTAGGTTGTTTGTTAGTTAGTTAGTTAGTTAGTTAGTTAGTCAGTTAATTAGTTAGTTAGTTAGTTAGTTAGTTAGTTAGTTAGTTAGTTAGTTAGTTAGTTAGTTAGTTAGTTAGTTAGTTAGTTAGTTAGTTAGTTAGTTAGTTAGTTAGTTTGTTTGTTTGTTTGTTTGTTAGTTAGTTAGGTTGTTTGTTAGTTAGTTAGTTAGTTAGTTAGTTAGTCAGTTAATTAGTTAGTTAGTTAGTAAGTTAGTTTGTTAGTTAGTTAGTTAGTTTGTTTATTTGTTTGTTTGTTAGTTAGTTAGTTAGTTAGTTAGTTAGTTAGTCAGTAAGTTAGTAAGTCAGTCAGTTAGTTAGTTAGTCAGTTAGTTAGTTAGTCAGTTAGTTAGTTAGTCAGTCAGTTAGTTAGTTAGTTAGTTAGTTAGTTAGCTAGTTAGTTAGTTAGTTAGCTAGTCAGTTAGTTAGTTAGTTAGTTAGCTAGCTAGTTAGTTAATTAGTTGGTCAGTCAGTTAGTTAGTTAGCTAGTTAGTTAGTCAGTTAGTTAGTTAGTCAGTCAGTTAGTTAGTTAGTCAGTTAGTTAGTTAGTCAGTTAGTTAGTTGGTCAGTCAGTTAGTTAGTTAGTCAGTTAGTTAGTTAGCTAGTCAGTTAGTTCGTTAGTTAGTTAGTTAGTTGGTTAGTTAGTTAGTTAGTTAGTTAGTTAGCTAGTTTGTTAGTTAGTTAGTTAGTTAGTTAGTTAGTTAGTTAGTTAGTCAGTCAGTCAGTTAGTTAGTTAGTCAGTCAGTTAGTTAGTTAGTTAGTTAGTCAGTTAGTTAGTTAGTTAGTTAGTTAGTCAGTCAGTTAGTTAGTTAGTCAGTCAGTTAGTTAGTTAGTTAGTTAGTTAGTTAGTTAGTTAGTTAGTTAGTTAGTTAGTTAGTTAGTTTGTTAGTTAGTCAGTCAATCAGTGAGTGAGTGAGTGAGTGAGTGAGTGAGTGAGTGAGTGAGTGAGTGAGTGAGTGAGTGAGTGAGTCAGTCAGTCCACTGCTCCCAGTCGTTAGCTTTTGTGTCTCCCACGCAAGCACTTTAACTGTCGCCCACGCAGGTAGGAAATATTTTAATTCAGCCGCAGAAAAAATATAATTTCGATAGCTTGCAGCGAATTTCTGTTGTCAATCGATCAGAGAGCCTTTCTATCTTTGATTTTCAAGCTGGCATGCATAGGTTATGAATATAGATCCATCTGCAAATAAGCCAATAGTCTCACCTAGCACAACCGACAAAGAGGAGCAAATTTTCACGCGCCGAACTCTTCTCAAGTGCTAATAATATAGCTCGTAAGAGATTCGAGTCACCGCAGTGCCGGCCATATTTGCTGATTGTGTGGGAGTGAAGCCAGAGGCGCGAGTTGGTTGCATAGAGACCTCACCTTGCCCCACCCAATTACAAGCTTATAGCGTCAACTTTACGCTGCCCAGGGTCGGTCAGGCGCACAATTAAGATAATTAATTGAATAGGCTCGAAAGTGCTAGACAATATAATAATGACTTTGTCCACTTTGCAATGCTGAGAAGTAGAAAAAGAACTTTTCTAGCAATTATGGGTGACTAAATGAATATCTGTTTGAAATTTATCTTTCTTTATCTAGAAAACAAAACCAGTCTCTCATTCCCATCTAGACAAAGGCGAGGTGTAACTGGCGTTAGATTTTAACATGATTTTCCTATCTTATATAATTATCTAAAGCTTAATTAGGAAGATGACATAGTGGTGTACATTGTGGTGGGTGGCTGGGGGCTGGTCGGGAGCGAGTGTACATTGGGGTGGGTGGCTGGGGGCTGGTCGGGAGCGAGTGTACATTGTGGTGGGTGGCTGGGGGCTGGTCGGGAGCGAGTGTACATTGGGGTGGGTGGCTGGGGGCTGGTCGCGAGCGAGTGTACATTGGGGTGGGTGGCTAGGGGCTGGTCGTGAGCGAGTGTACACCTCACCTCACCCACACAATAGGGTGGGTGGCTAGGGGCTGGTCGGGAGCGAGTGTACATCGGGGTGGATGGCTAGGGGCTGGTCGGGAGCGAGTGTACATTGGGGTGGGTGGCTAGGGGCTGGTCGGGAGCGAGTGTACATTGGGGTGGGTGGCTAGGGCCTGGTCGTGAGCGAGTGTACATTGGGTTGGGTGCCTGGGCGTCAAGCTTTAAGAGTACTTGAAGGTTTTACAGCCGAATAAAAAAACAAAAAAGCGAAAAATTAGCAGCCAGCCACATTTTAGTAGATTTAGCACCATAATTGCTTTGGGGAAATATGCACGTAAATGTTTGTTTTGCTTCAGTATATTTTTGGTATTATTTTAAACTGGTTGCTTAAATGCATTAAGCTGGTTAAAAGCGATTAGAAACAGTGCAGAGAAATGCTTAATTATTGATTGAGAAAGAAACAAATTGCAATCGACAGAAACCAATATTAAATAGGTTGGACATAGATTATAAAAAGTAAAAGTGGATAGCAATTGTAATTGCAAAAGCCAAAATGCATAATATTGCTAATAGTAAATTTGTTGGAAAGAGAAGAATGAAAATAACGATATTTAATAAACCAATGATTGCAAAGCCCTAGTTTGTACAAAAATCAATAAAAGAGAACAATAGTTCAATTGAATAAGAAGATGCGTCAGGATCCCCATCAAGGTCAGTAGGAGGATGGGTCAGGATCCCCATCAAGGTCAGTAGGAGGATGGGTCAGGATCCCCATCAAGGTCAGTAGGAGGATGGGTCAGGATCCCCATCAAGGTCAGTAGGAGGATGGGTCAGGATCCCCATCAAGGTCAGTAGGAGGATGGGTCAGGATCCCCATCAAGGTCAGTAGGAGGATGGGTCAGGCTACTGACCCACGAACTTTCTCTCCTCGCCCCTAGCCAGCAGCACGTCCCTCTCCAGCGTGGGCCCCTTGCGCTCGGTAGCGAAGCTGGTCTTCTCGTAGCTCTGCCCGCCGCAACGGCGGCACGGCTCGGTTGGATAGCGGCAGTCCAAGGTGAACGTCGTCTGCTTGCAGTCCTTGCACCTGGTGAAATTAGGTAGTGTAATTAGGTCATGATCCACAAAATACCAAAGCGATTTAAATTTTGTGATTATATATGAACTTTTTGTGCCGATCCCGCATCGAGAGTCCCGATCCCGCATCTAGAGTCCCGATTCCACATCTAGAGTCCCGATCCCACATCTAGAGTCCCGATCCCACATCTAGAGTCCCGATCCCACATCTAGAGTCCCGATCCCGCATCTAGAGTCCCGATCCCACATCAAGAGTCCCGATCCCGCATCGAGAGTCCCGATCCCGCATCGAGAGTCCCGATCCCACATCAAGAGTCCCGATCCCGCATCGAGAGTCCCGATCCCGCATCGAGAGTCCCGATCCCACATCTAGAGTCCCGATGCCACATCTAGAGTCCCGATCCCACATCTAGAGTCCCGATGCCACATCTAGAGTCCCGATCCCACATCTAGAGTCCCTATTCCCATAAAGAGTCCCGATGCCACATCTAGAGTCCCGATCCCACATCTAGAGTCCCTATCCCCATAAAGAGTCCCGATCCCACATCTAGAGTCCCGATGCCACATCTAGAGTCCCGATCCCACATCTAGAGTCCCTATTCCCATAAAGAGTCCCGATGCCACATCTAGAGTCCCGATCCCACATCTAGAGTCCCTATCCCCATAAAGAGTCCCGATCCCACATCTAGAGTCCCGATCCCCATAAAGAGTCCCTATCCCCATAAAGAGTCCCGATCCCCATGAAGAGTTCCGATCCCCATGAAGAGTCCCGATCCCCATGAAGAGTTCCGATCCCCTTGAAGAGTCCCGATCCCCATGAAGAGTCCCGATACCCATGAAGAGTCCCGATCCCCATGAAGAGTCCCGATACCCATAGAGTCCCGATCCCCATGAAGAGTCCCGATCCCCATGAAGAGTCCCGATCCCCATGAAGAGTCCCGATACCCATAGAGTCCCAATCCCCATGAAGAGTTCCGATCCCCATGAAGAGTCCCGATCCCCATGAAGAGAGTCCCCGATCCCCATTAAGAGTCCCGATCCCCATGAAGAGCCCCGATCCCCATGAAGAGAGTCCCGATCCCCATGAAGAGCCCCGATCCCCATGAAGAGTCCCGATCCCCATGAAGAGTCCCGATACCCATAGAGTCCCGATCCCCATGAAGAGTTCCGATCCCCATGAAGAGTCCCGATCCCCATGAAGAGAGTCCCCGATCCCCATTAAGAGTCCCGATCCCCATGAAGAGCCCCGATCCCCATGAAGAGAGTCCCGATCCCCATGAAGAGTCCCGATCCCCATAAAGAGTCCCGATCCCCATGAAGAGAGTCCCCGATCCCCATTAAGAGTCCCGATCCCCATGAAGAGCCCCGATCCCCATGAAGAGAGTCCCGATCCCCATGAAGAGTCCCGATCCCCATGAAGAGTTCCGATCCCCATGAAGAGTCCCGATCCCGATGAAGAGTCCCGATCCCCATGAAGAGTCCCGATCCCGATGAAGAGTCCCAATCCCAACGGCAAGCAAGCATGAGTCTCACTTGAACGGCCTCTTCACCGCAGTAGTCCAATTCAGCTGGTGTCCCTCTCGTTTGCACCTCTCGCTAGGCTGCTGACACCTCACTCCGCACTGGGCGCAGTCGGCTACCCGAACTTTCCTCTCCGTGATGGTGGCCAATTTAGCTTCGACTTGCTCCTTTCGCTCCAGCGTATTGAAATAGCTGTCCTGCTCTTTGCTGACGCGATCGCTAGCTAATTCGGCGTAGGCAGACGATTGCGACATTAGACGAAGGAATTCCGGCGATTCAGTATCGATGTTGCCTAACAGTCGGTGTTGCCGAGCAGGCTTGCTAACCGTTGAGGCTTGAGTCTCGGCGGCGTCTCCAACGGGATCTTCGTTGAGTCGCTGGTTGAGTTCGGCTAGACGGCGCTGGCTCTGCTGCTGTTGGAGCTGCTCCATGCCGCCCGCTGCTCGCATCTGACAGAAGGGGGGGGGGTGAGACGGAGCTACTCTGTTGTAAGCCTGATTGTGCACTGTTTTGGGCGTTTCTGACACTAATTATGAGGGTTCCATATCTCATTTGGGACGTCTGACATCTTATTAGGCGCGTCTGTCATCTTAATCTGAGCGTCTGACACCTTATTTGGAGCGTGACACCTAATTGGGAGTATCTGACACCTAATTGGGAGCATCTGACACCTAATTGGCAGATTATCTGACACCTAATTGGGAGTATCTGACACCTAATTGGGAGATCTGACACCTAATTGGCAGATTATCTGACACCTAATTGGGAGTATCTGACACCTAATTAGGAATATCTGACACCTAATTGGCAAATTATCTGACACCTAATTGGCAGATTATCTGACACCTAATTGGGAGTCTCTGACACCTAATTGGGAGTATCTGACACCTAATTAGGAGTATCTGACACCTAATTGGGAGTATCTGACACCTAATTGGGAGTATCTGACACCTAATTGGCAGATTATCTGACACCTAATTGGGAGTATCTGACACCTAATTAGGAATATCTGACACCTAATTGGGAGTATCTGACACCTAATTGGCAGATTATCTGACACCTAATTGGGAGTATCTGACACCTAATTGGCAGATTATCTGACACCTAATTGGCAGATTATCTGACACCTAATTGGCAGATTATCTGACACCTAATTGGCAGAGTATCTGACACCTAATTGGGAGTATCTGACACCTAATTGGCAGATTATCTGACACCTAATTGGCAGATTATCTGACACCTAATTGGCAGATTATCTGTCACCTAATTGGCAGATTATCTGACACCTAATTGGGAGTATCTGACACCTAATTGGGAGTATCTGACACCTAATTGGGAGTATCTGACACCTAATTGGCAGATTATCTGACACCTAATTGGCAGAGTATCTGACACCTAATTGGCAGATTATCTGACACCTAATTGGGAGTATCTGACACCTAATTGGCAGATTATCTGACACCTAATTGGCAGATTATCTGACACCTAATTGGCAGATTATCTGACACCTAATTGGCAGATTATCTGACACCTAATTGGCAAATTATCTGACACCTAATTGGCAAATTATCTGACACCTAATTGGCAGATTATCTGACACCTAATTGGCAAATTATCTGACACCTAATTGGCAGATTATCTGACACCTAATTGGCAAATTATCTGACACCTAATTGGAAAATTATCTGACACCTAATTGGCAAATTATCTGACACCTAATTGGAAAATTATCTGACACCTAATTGGCAGATTATCTGACACCTAATTGGCAGATTATCTGACACCTAATTGGCCAGCACGAGTTATCTGACCCCTAATTTAAGACATTAAGTCTAAAGTTTTTCAGCACTTTTGGCTTCTTGGGGCGTCGGAATGTCGCTAATGCAGAAAAGAGAAAATGGCAACTTGCTTTTGTCGCAATAATTAATGGGGAACAAACGTCTGGGTGTGTAATTTATGAATAAAGGCGAGCAGCCTATGCTATAAAAGGTAAGTTGTAATCATTGTTTTCATAGGCAATAAGATTATAAGATGTAGAACAGAGTTAAAAGAGAAAACGAAAAATAAAGTTGAATAGGAAAACTATCGGTAATATACTTTTTTGCTACTTATGAGTAGCAAGTAAAAAACTCTTGCTTTTAGAGAAAACACGTATTATATGCATTTCTTCGAAGTCTATGGAGTAACGTGGGTGCCTGTGAAGTGAGGTGGGTGCCTATGGAGAGAGGTGGGTGTCTATGGAGTGAGATGTGTATCAATGGAGAGTGTTGAGTGTCTATGGAGAGAGGTGGGTGTGTATGGAGAGAGGTGGGTGTCTATGGAGAGAGGTGGGTGTCTATGGAGAGAGGTGGGTGTGTATGGAGAGAGGTGGGTGTCTATGGAGTGAGGTGGGTGTCTATGGAGTGAGGTGGGTGTCTATGGAGTGAGGTGGGTGTCTATGGAGTGAGGTGGGTGTCTATGGAGTGAGGTGGGTGTCTATGGAGTGAGGTGGGTGTCTATGGAGTGAGGTGGGTGTCTATGGAGTGAGGTGGGTGTCTATGGAGTGAGGTGGGTGTCTATGGAGTGAGGTGGGTGTCTATGGAGTGAGGTGGGTGTCTATGGAGTGAGGTGGGTGTCTATGGAGTGAGGTGGGTGTCTATGGAGTGAGGTGGGTGTCTATGGAGTGAGGTGGGTGTCTATGGAGTGAGGTGGGTGTCTATGGAGTGAGGTGGGTGTCTATGGAGTGAGGTGGGTGTCTATGGAGTGAGGTGGGTGTTTATGGAGTGAGGTGGGTGTCTATGGAGTGAGGTGGGTGTCTATGGAGTGAGGTGGGTGTCTATGGAGTGAGGTGGGTGTCTATGGAGTGAGGTGGGTGTCTATGGAGTGAGGTGGGTGTCTATGGAGTGAGGTGGGTGTCTATGGAGTGAGGTGGGTGTCTATGGAGTGAGGTGGGTGTCTATGGAGTGAGGTGGGTGTCTATGGAGTGAGGTGGGTGTTTATGGAGTGAGGTGGGTGTGTATGGAGTGTGGTGAGTGTCTATGGAGTGAGGTGGGTGTCTATGGAGTGAGGTGGGTGTCTATGGAGTGAGGTGGGTGTCTATGGAGTGAGGTGGGTGTCTATGGAGTGAGGTGGGTGTCTATGGAGTGAGGTGGGTGTCTATGGAGTGAGGTGGGTGTCTATGGAGTGAGGTGGGTGTCTATGGAGTGAGGTGGGTGTCTATGGAGTGAGGTGGGTGTCTATGGAGTGAGGTGGGTGTCTATGGAGTGAGGTGGGTGTTTATGGAGTGAGGTGGGTGTGTATGGAGTGTGGTGAGTGTCTAAGGAGTAATCTGGGTGTCTTTAAAAGCAATACCGGTATTAAATGAAAGAAAACTGAATACTAATAGAGATATTGCTTACCTTCTTAATTGCCTTCAACTTGGCAATCTCTCCAACAGACATCACAGTCGGTTTGGGCAGCACCGGACCAGCCTGATTACTTGGACAGGTGTCGTTCAAATCGACGATGTCGCCAACCCCACAGCCTCGGCCGAGAGTTGGCCGAAAATCTCGATTCATTCCGGCCGCAAATTCTGAGAATGCCAAATTTGTGCCGCTGCTAGGATCCGGCATGCCGACCCGGCTGATGCCGGAAAATGGAACCGAAGAAGATTGGCTCTGTTGCTGCGACTGGTTTTTCTGCTTCTGTGTCGTGACTGACACTTCAATAGACCGACGCAGCATTCGAGCACCGGGCGAATTGCTGGCCGAAGCGTTCTGCTGCTGCAGGAAGGCTCGAATTCCGCTGACGCCACCGCCGCCGCTTGTCGCGGAGGCCTGCGACGTTGACAAGCTTGACGAAGGAGACTGGCTAAATTTGATGCTGCTGTTGTTGTTGCTCTTCAAAAATGTGACGCCAATCGGACTGGCGGCTGCCGCGGCCAACGGCTTGTGGGGCTGTGGGAAGAGAAATTGAGTGGGGTGGGTATTTTTGGAGTGAGGTGGGTGTCTGCGGAGTGAGGTGGGTGTCTGCGGAGTGAGGTGGGTGTCTGTGGAGTGAGGTGGGTGTCTGTGGAGTGGTGGCTGTCTGCGGAGTGAGGTGGGTGTCTGCGGAGTGAGGTGGGTGTCTGCGGAGTGGTGGGTGTCTGCGGAGTGAGGTGGGTATTTGCGGAGTGAAGTGGGTGTCTGCGGAGTGAGGTGGGTGTCTGTGGAGTGGTGGCTGTCTGCGGAGTGAGGTGGGTGTCTGCGGAGTGAGGTGGGTGTCTGCGGAGTGGTGGGTGTCTGCGGAGTGAGGTGGGTATTTGCGGAGTGAAGTGGGTGTCTGCGGAGTGAGGTGGGTGCCTGTGGAGTGAGGTAAGTGTCTGTGGTGTGAGGTGGCTGTCTAGAGAGTGAGGTGGGTGTTTGTGGAGTGGGGTGGCTGTCTAGGGAGTAAGGTGGGTGTTTGTGGAGAGTGGGTTGTCTAGGGAGTGAGGTGGCTGTCTAGGGAGTGAGGTGGGTGTCTGCAGAGTTGTGTGGATATCTGCGCAGTGAGAAGGGGGGTCTGAAGAGCAACGTTAGAAGCTACGGAATGACTAAGAAGGCTAGGAAGAGTGGTGGATACTCGTACCCTCAAAGCGGTCCCTCACCTCGCGATACTTCCTAGGCTCCACTCCAACAAAGGTGGACGCCACATCCGACCGTTTGCTAGCCAGCCTCCTGTACTCCTGACCAGCGTGATACTCGCACACCGGACACACGGCCAAATTAACGGCATTCTGGCAGCGGCCACCCTTGTTTACGGATTTAGTCGGCCGGCCGCAGACTCCATAATCGGCTGCTTTGCCCAGGATAAGCAGCTGCTGCGGATTGTCTATGGCCAGACTCATTCCTGAGAGATGGTTTTTTAATATGGAATCTTATGTCTGATATCTAGGAGACAATGACTCAACATTTAATCTATGATATCTAACCTTAACTATGTCTGCACCTCTACCTTTGACGGCTCACCTTCGATCTATGAGACCGCACTATCCAACCTAACTCCTATGTAATCTCAACTAGTGACCTATGAGATATTTGAACCCTTTAATCTAGGAGGTCTTAACCTATCATCTATGAGATCTTATTTATATCCGCTAACGTTAGAGATCTAACTTTTTATTGATGAGATCTGAACCTTTACTTATTATATCTCACCCTCTATCGATGAGATCCCAACTTATGATCTATGAGATCCCAACTAATGACCTACGAGATCTCATCTTATGATCTATGAGATCCAACTAATGACCTACGAGATCTCATCTTATGATCTATGAGATCCAACTAATGACCTACGAGATCTCAACTTACGTTCTATGAGATCTCGATTTATTATCTATGAGATCTCAACTTATGATCTATGAGATCCCAACTAATGACCTACGGGATCTGAACTTATGATCTATGAGATCCAACTAATGACCTACGAGATCTCATCTTATGATCTATGAGATCCAACTAATGACCTACGAGATCTCAACTTACGTTCTATGAGATCTCGATTTATTATCTATGAGATCTCAACTTATGATCTATGAGATCCCAACTAATGACCTACGGGATCTGAACTTATGATCTATGAGATCCAACTAATGACCTACGAGATCTCATCTTATGATCTATGAGATCCAACTAATGACCTACGAGATCTCAACTTACGTTCTATGAGATCTCGATTTATTATCTATGAGATCCCAACTAATGACCTACGGGATCTGAACTTATGATCTATGAGATCCGACTAATGACCTACGAGATCTCACCTTCAATTGATGACATCTTAACTCACCCATGATATCTCATCCCTGATCTAGGTAACAACAATCGAAACGAACCTGAACTGCCGCTACTGCCAGCCCGAGCCGGCAGAATGCGCGGCTGCAGCACCGCCACTGCCAGCCCCGTGGCCGCCTCCTTCCAGTGCGCCTCGTGCACTTTGCCGAACAGGAACAGGCCCGCAGGCTGCTGGTCCAGTCGATCTAAATCTGCCAGACGCCAAATCGAATACGAAGATTTACTACTGCCAGACTGCCGCTTCTGCTGCTGCTGCTGAACTGCTCCAACCAGCACGGCAACCAGCACCGGCTGCACACCATCGCTGCGGCACTGCTCCAACTGTCTGCCCAGCTGGTCTGCATTGGTTGCCATGGCAACTAGGCGTCTGCCGCGCATCAACCGTTGCTCCCAGTCTAATGAGGACACTTTCAAACGGGTCAGGCGGAGTCGAGTACCGGCAAGGACTGTGAAGTCGCCTGGATCGGAAGCTGTGCTGGATTTTCGAGTTGAAAAATCTGATTTGATTGCGGCCACGAGAGATTCTCGTTTGGCTTTCAATTCTTCTGCTAGGGATTGCTGCTTCTGCTCTGATTGTTGCTGCTGTTTTGTTTCTGAAAGAGAAACGGTTAAACTTGCTCGAGCAGAGAAAAAAAAATAAGTATTGGCGCGCCTGTGTGTTCATAATAATAAATAATAATAATTACACCTGCCCTAATTGGGCCAGATGTGCAACCGACAGCTCAGCCGCAGCTATTGTGCGGCGCATCTGAAGGCTGCGTACGGCTGTTCAGTCCAAGGACTGGGGGGTCGCCACACACATCCTTAATTACCTCAGCTATGCTCAGCTAATGCGCTAGGATGTCCCCACAGTCCTCCTGTGAATAATAATTATTTAATAATACATTTTTTCTGACGTTAAGGTCTCTATTAAAAATCTATTTCGATACATATCGGTAGCTAGGGTAAGCTACAGCGGGAATAAAAAAAAGAGCTCTATTTCTAATACCTTACTGAAGGGTTGCAGCCTAGTGGTTAGAGCGCCGGACTCACGACTGAAAGGTCAGGGGTTCGATTCCCGACCCACTCGGAACAATTTGCGTCCTTAAGCAAGACACTTAACTCTGCATTGCTTCAATTCACCCAGCTGTAAAATGGGTGATTGAGGGTGTATGGCGACCCCCCAGTCCTTGGACTGAACAGCCGTACGCAGCCTTCAGATGCGCTGCGCAATAGCTGCGGCTGAGCTGTCGGTTGCACATCTGCCCATTAGGGCAGGTGTAATCAGTTATTCTTTTTATTATTTACTGAAGAATTACTTTAAATTTTTTTATACTACTCATTATTGAATTTCTATCGTAGTAGTGCGAAAGGACATTACTCTCTAATTAAAGCTATCGGTGCAAAGACAATCTAAAACCAATAAAACTTATTTTTGCTTTGCTATCAAACCTTTATCCTCCGCAGATGCCGAAGCCTTGGCGCTAATACTGTCGTTCAATCTCCGGTCCCTGCTTCTATCCTGGGACTCTTCCTCCAACAGTCGCATTCGTTTGTAAACCAGCTGTCCAAACTCTGAAAACGCCTCCCCCTCATCGTCGATGTTTCGGTCATCCGAGTCGAAAGCGGCGGCGTCGGCGGCTTGCCGCTTCTGCGGTCGCCTGGAGACGGTCCCGTCATCGTCTAGTTCGTCGATGCCCCGACGTTCACCATTGTCAACGCTTGAGCCTCGTGGCAGATAGGAGCCGCCGCGTCTCTCCAGCTCTTTATTGACTTTGTCTATTAATCTACTGGATGAAGCAGCTGAGGCTGAAGACGAGGCGGGAGACGGGCTATTGAGAAAAGATTCAATGCCGATATCTGTGTAGCCTGACGAACTTTGTTGCAAATTTTTCTGCTTCTCCAATTGTCTGGCTTTGAAATCTTCCATGCTCTCCTCCTGGATGCAGTCCCAATCGGAGTCAGAGTCGGAGTCAGACTCGTCGTCTGATGGCGCGGATTTGCGCGCCTCATCATCGCACTCGGAAGCTGGATTGTGCTGCTTCGACATCAGGAAATTGAAGTATTGTAATAGTGAAGCATCACTTTCAATTCGTTCTATGCCGCTTTTGATATATATCGCTCCTTGATCTATGCCGCTCTTTGATCTATACTGCTCCTTGATCTATGACGCTCTTTGATCTATGCCGCTCCTTGATATTTGCCGCTCTTTGATCTATACCGCTCTGATCTATACCGCTTTGATCTATACTGCTCCTTGATCTATGACGCTCTTTGATCTATACCGCTCTGATCTATACCGCTTTGATCTATACTGCTCCTTGATCTATGACGCTCTTTGATCTATGCCGCTCCTTGATATATGCCGCTCTTTGATCTATACCGCTCTGATCTATACCGCTTTGATCTATACTGCTCCTTGATCTATGACGCTCTTTGATCTATGCCGCTCCTTGATATATGCCGCTCTTTGATCTATACCGCTCCTTGATCTATGACGCTCTTTGATCTATGCCGTTCCTTGATATATGCCGCTCTTTGATCTATACCGCTCTTTGATCTATACCGCTGTTCGATCTATGCCGCTCTTTGATCTATACCGCTGTTCGATCTATGCCGCTCTTTGATCTATACTGCTCCTTGATCTATGCCGCTCTTTGATCTATACTGCTCCTTGATCTATGCCGCTCTTTGATCTATAATGCTCCTTGATCTATGCTGCTTTTTGATCTATACCGCTCTTTGATCTATACCGCTTTGATCTATACTGCTCCTTGATCTATGACGCTCTTTGATCTATGCCGCTCCTTGATCTATACCGCTCCTTGATCTATGCCGCTCTTTGATCTATACTGCTCTTTTATATATACTTCTCCTTGATCTATGCCGCTTTCTGATCTATAGCACTCTTTGATCTATGCCGCTCTTTGATCTATACCGCTCCTTAATCTGCTCTATGCCGCTCTCCTTGAAATGCTCTATGCCGCTCTGATTTATACCACTCTTTGATCTAAGCCGCTCTTGACTTATACCGCTCTTTGACCGATATTAGTATTTTATCTACGCTGTTTCTACAATAATTTCAGCAGCTCTTCGATCCATGCCGCTAATCATCTTATCAACAGATGATTTATAATGCTCTAAATTCCGTTTTAACTATGCTGCACTCTTTCGGCTGACAAAAAGAACACAGAAGCAGAAACACGCGGAATTAATTAGCATTGCCAAATATGTATATTAGATATTATTTATTTATAAATACGAAAATGATAAGTTTGAGAATTTGGTATAACTCATATGACATATAATACTACATAAAAGAATATTTGCATCTTTTAATACTACTTGTATAATCCATAGTGAGTAGTCAACGTTTGGAACTTCTGTTAGAAAAAATCAGGCGTTTATATGCGAGAGATAAAAATGTTGCACAATACGCAGGGGTAAGTTAACTAATCAACTTGCAACCACGATAGTGCATAGAATTTAACACAGCAGTGGAAAAACAACAACAAACTAACACTACTACTAATAGTAGTAAAATAAGTTAAAAGAAACAACTATTGATAGAAAAAATATCACGAATTTTAGCTAATTGACAAAATCGATCTAATAATAGAAAAACAAACGACTAGAACATAAAGATTTCAGTGTACTACTTTAGGTAGTATGCATTGCATCAATCTAAATAAGCTCTACGTGTATACGGATAAAGTGTAAAAAACCTCATTTAAATTTCTCGTTAAAGACGAATTTGAAACACAGGAAAGCAGTAAATAGAAGAAAAAAACAAAATAACAATGTCAATACAAAGCTATAAGCTGACTTATATTTCAGCATAAATCACTTTTTCAGCAGTCGCAAAAAAGCAGAGGTAACAAATGCGACATAAAAGTAAGCGACTGCGCGTGTTCAATAAAATTATCTTATATGCCATGGGGCGCAACATTTAGGATGCAAGATTAACAAAGGATTAGTAAGGAACATGTTGGTAGCAATGTTTGAAAATATTGGGATCATTCAACAACCGCGGGGATTAAGCTACAGGGATCTGGGAGAATAGGGGATTAAGCTACAGGGATCTGGGAGAATAGGGGATTAAGCTGAAGGGATCTGGGAGAATATGGGATTAAGCTGAAGGGATCTGGGAGATTAGGGGATTAAGCTACAGGGATCTGGGAGAATAGGGGATTAAGCTACAGGGATCTGGGAGAATAGGGGATTAAGCTACAGGGATCTGGGAGATTAGGGGATTAAGCTACAGGGATCTGGGAGATTATGGGATTAAGCTACAGGGATCTGGGAGATTAGGGGATTAAGCTACAGGGATCTGGGAGATTAGGGGATTAAGCTACAGGGATCTGGGAGATTAGGGGATTAAGCTACAGGGATCTGGGAGATTAGGGGATTAAGCTACAGGGATCTGGGAGATTAGGGGATTAAGCTACAGGGATCTGGGAGATTATGGGATTAAGCTACAGGGATCTGGGAGAATAGGGGATTAAGCTACAGGGATCTGGGAGATTAGGGGATTAAGCTACAGGGATCTGGGAGATTAGGGGATTAAGCTACAGGGATCTGGGAGAATAGGGGATTAAGCTACAGGGATCTGGGAGATTAGGGGATTAAGCTACAGGGATCTGGGAGATTAGGGGATTAAGCTACAGGGATCTGGGAGATTAGGGGATTAAGCTACAGGGATCTGGGAGATTAGGGGATTAAGCTACAGGGATCTGGGAGAATAGGGGATTAAGCTACAGGGATCTGGGAGAATAGGGGATTAAGCTACAGGGATCTGGGAGATTAGGGGATTAAGCTACAGGGATCTGGGAGATTAGGGGATTAAGCTACAGGGATCTGGGAGATTAGGGGATTAAGCTACAGGGATCTGGGAGATTAGGGGATTAAGCTACAGGGATCTGGGAGAATAGGGGATTAAGCTACAGGGATCTGGGAGAATAGGGGATTAAGCTACAGGGATCTGGGAGATTAGGGGATTAAGCTACAGGGGTCTGGGAGATTAGGGGATTAAGCTACAGGGATCTGGGAGAATAGGGGATTAAGCTACAGGGATCTGGGAGAATAGGGGATTAAGCTACCTGGATTTGGGAGAATTGGGGGATTATTAAGCTAGAGGTATCTGGGGAAAATCAAAGTAACTCAAAAGTAAAAAGTAGAAAAAAGGTGAAAATCTGCAGATAACAACAAGCTCAAGAACAACGGACACTGACTAGAGTAACAAGTTCAATTTACAAAAAAAGCTCAAGCTCAACTGTCGTCGCTGAAATCGTCATCCGACTCCTCGGACCGCAGGACCTGCATTTTCCACCAGGCCTTCACATCCTGACAGCCGCTGTGCACAAAATGAGTGATCGACCGTTTCTTGGAGGCCAAGTGTCGGTGCCTCGCAGAAGAGCCGTCTTGATCATTATCGTCGGAACCTTCCGACAGCTCTGGGATGTTGTTAACGCCGCCTCCGCCACCGCTGCCGCCGCTTCTTGTAGCTTTCAACGAACGGCGTCGCTTAGTTCCCATGGCAACACTGGTCGGATCGTTCAAAGCTCCAACGGCATTCTGGCCGGTCGAGTCGAGGCCGCCAGTCTGAGACAGGCAGGTTGGCGATGAGCTGTCAATACCGGGCGATCGCTGATCGTGCTGATGCTTCTGCTGCTGATGCTGATGGTGGTGGGGATGAAAATGATCGTTGATGGCGTTGACTCCGTGAACGTGATCGACGCTTAGAGTCGCTCCGGCTATGGTCTTGCCAACGACGCTGGCTGCTGCGGTGGATGATGAGCCCGCGACTGCTGCCGCTGCTGACGGGGCTCCTAGGAAATTGGATTGGGATTTAGACATTAAACACCTAGGAATATCGGACTTCTCAAATTCTGGAACTTCTAAAGGGATTTCTAAGGATCTGAGCTGCCTGGGGATGTGGGATTTCTGGGAATGTGAGATTTCTGGGGATGTGGGATTTCTGGGGATCTGTGATTTCTGGGAATCTGGGATTTCTGGGGATATGGGATTTCTGGGGATATGGGATTTCTGGGGATCTGGGATTTCTGGGGATGTGGGATTTCTGGGGATCTGGGATTTCTGGGGATGTGGGATTTCTGGGGATGTGGGATTTCTGGGGATCTGGGATCTCTGGGGATCTGGGATTTCTAGGAAAATCAACGCTGCATCCATTGTAGCTAAAAACTCACCTGTCGAAGCAGCTCCACTCGCAGCAGCTGTCGCCAAAGGAGACACTCCACTTCCTCCTCCTCCGGCGGCAGTAGTCGATGCGGCGCCACCGGCGGCGCTAGAATCGCCGCTAACCGCGCCAACGCTGGACACTTTGCGAGCACCGCGCGAGCCGATCGGCAAAGAGGACGCAGTGGTGGCGGCAGCGGCGCCAGCGGCCGAAGTGTTCGAAGCTCCGACGGTGCCAGCGGACGCAGTGGCACCGGAGACATCTTCGTCGACACCTCCAGCGGCGGCGGCGGCAGCGGCGGCAGCGCCAAAACCGCCTGGATCGGTGGTGGCTCGGATTTGGCCAATGATATTAGTCAGGTTGGTCTCGTTAGCTCGGCGCCGCTTAAAGCAGGAGTCCAGCCAGTCTTTGATGGTCTGCTTGGCCACCTCCTCTTCGATGGTGTATTCCAGATCTTCGCGCTCCATCAGCTCTTCCAGTTGGAGGCTTTTGCGAATGTCTACAGATCTGAGGGAGGGGTGCGGGATGCGGAATACATGTAGATATTGGGATCTGCTTGGGGATTTTTGCATATGGGAGATCGGGATGTCGCGGGATATGACAAATGGGATACGGGGATGTGGGATACGAAATATGCGATATGGGATATGGGAATATGCGATATGGGATGTGGGATTTGGGATGTGGGATATGAAATATGCGATATGGGACGTGAGAAATGGAATATAGGAATCGTTATGTCGAATATGAGATATGAGATATGGAATACGGGATATGGGATATGGGATATGGGATATGGGATATGGGATATGCGATACGGGATATATGGGATACAGGATACAGGAGATAGGATATGGGGTATGGGGCACGGGAGATGGGATATGTGATATGGGGCACGGGAGATGGGATATGTGATATGGGGCACGGGAGATGGGATATGGGATATGGGGCACGGGAGATGGGATATGGGATATGGGGTACGGGAGATGGGATATGGGCTATGGGGTACGGGAGATGGGATACGGGATATGGGATATGGGGTACGGGAGATGGGATATGGGATATGGGGCCCGGGAGATAGGATAGGGGATATGGGGTACAGGAGATGGGATATGGGGTACGGGAGATGGGATATAGGGGATACGGGATACGTTATAAACAGATACGGAAATGCGGTTTCGTTACTTTGTGAAACATACAATCATGATTTATCTATGATAATACAATGGCAAGCGATAGATGAGTATTTATATAAAATGCTTACCTATAAGCCAGCATATTTAGTACATCGTGAAACGATATATCCCAGGCCCGTGCTGCTTTTCCAACTCGTAAATCATGTACTTAAACAGCTGTTTAGTCTCCGGCTTCTCAAGAT
>NIVC01001279.1:132500-202810 GCA_002269645.1 Macrostomum lignano
TTTAGCTCGTATCTAATCTCAAATCTTTCTAATCTTAAATCTATCTAATCTCAAATCTATCTAATCCCAACTCTATAGAATCACAAATCTATCTAATCTCAAATCTATCTAATCCCAAATCTATCTAATCCCAACTCTATCTAATCCCAACTCTATCTAATCCCAACTCTATCTTATCCCAAATTTATCTAATCCCAACTCTATCTAATCCAAAATCTATCTAATTCCAAATTTAGCTCGTATCTAATCTCAAATCTTTCTAATCTTAAATCTATCTAATCTCAAATCTATCTAATCTCAAATCTATCTAATCTCAAATCTATCTAATCCCAACTCTATAGAATCTCAAATCTATCTAATCTCAAATCTATCTAATCTCAACTCTATCTAATCCCAACTCTATCTAATCCCAACTCTATCTAATCCCAAATCTATCTAATCTCACTTCCCAAATCTATCTAATCTCACTTCCCAAATCTATCTAATCCCAACTCTATAGAATCTCAAATCTATCTAATCTCAAATCTATCTAATCTCAAATCTATCTAATCTCAAATCTATCTAATCCCAACTCTATAGAATCTCAAATATATCTAATCTCAAATCTATCTAATCTCAACTCTATCTTATCCCAAATCTATCTAATCCCAACTCTATCTAATCCCAAATCTATCTAATCTCACTTCCCAAATCTATCTAATCCAAAATCCTAATCTTAAATCCCAAGTCCATTAGATGGACAACAAAAAAGACAGAAGTTTCTGTTCCAACTTTCAAATCTGCTTAAAGTGAAAATTGTTAAAATAAAAATGGAAACTTACCTTGCGATAAAAAGTACCAACGCACTCCGCTCGGGTTCTCTTGCTTCGATCATTGCAGATACCCAGCCGACCGCCAAATAGGTGCACACCGTAGATAGCAAATATGAATATGAACACGAACAGCAGCACGGATACCATGAAGATCTCGCGGAAGCCTCTAACTAATTCGTACACAACTCGACGCAGCTGCGGCATCAGACAGAAAATTCTCAGGGGCCTGAGACAGCGCAGTACCATGAGCCACTGCTCTAGAGAGCCGGGCTGTACCGTGTTTACGTGCAGCATATAGCACACGTACACTAGGCTGTTCTGTGAAGGCAGTTGGTTAGTTAAGGGTTGAAATAGTTTGCTAGCCAATGAGAAAGTAGATAAGCTGTTTAAGTTACAATAGCGCTCATCCAATCACAAAACAGCTAGGCTATCAAAGCTACAATAGCCCCCAGCCAATCACAAAACAGCTAGGCTATCAAAGCTCAAAAGTCAACCAGCCAATCACGCAACAGCTAGGCTATCAAAGCTACAATAGCCCACAGCCAATCACAAAACAGCTAGGCTATCAAAGCTACAATAGCCCCAAACCAATCACGCAACAGCTAGGCTATCAAAGCTACAATAGCCCACAGCCAATCACAAAACAGCTAGGCTATCAAAGCTACAATAGCCCCAAACCAATCACACAACAGCTAGGCTATCAAAGCTACAAAGTTCCCCAACCAATCAGAAAAGAGTTAGGCTATACTTACCAAGTAGATAAACAAATCCAAAACTCCATCGAAATCCCTAACCAAAGCTTTCGGTGTGAAAAAGAACCCATTAGCCAGCACTTTGAGTATGATCTCAACTGTCATAGCAACAAAGAAAATGTATTCTGCCGTCATTAGCCAGGTTGTATTCATGACGCGATTATCCAAACTTTCAAAAGTCATACAGGTGATAGAGAACACGCTCAGAGTGATCATAGTCCAATCTAAATAAGTGATCATGCCCAGCATTTTCGAGGCGCCTTTGCCGCGCGATTTCAATTCCGATTCGCCGCTGCCGCGATAGCGGGCGTCGACCAGTAGTTGGCAGAAGTCGCTAAAAAGCAAGTAAGCAAAGGTTTTTAAATAGGAATATTGTCAAGTGATTGCTTAGGATTCTCTTATATAACTTTGTCTAAATCTAATTGGCTGTCACAGCATCAATAAAATCTAGCTATATTCTAATTGGTTGAGACCTTCGGACCCTATCTACACTCTGATTGGTTGAGACCTTCTGACCCTATCTACACTCTGATTAGTTGAGACCTTCTGACCCTATCTACACTCTGATTGGTTGAGAATTTCTGACGGTAAATCTATTACTTTTAACCGTATCTAGACTCTTTACATCTGCTTAAAAGTCACAAAAAGCAATTTGCTAAGCCCCTACCGGAACTGGCTCTCCCGTCCGACAGCGAATAGCGGCTTATCAAAGAAGGGATGGTTCTCCCTTAGGTCGGCCTCCTGCTGACTGCGCAACCGCTCGGCCTGTTGCGCCTTCTGTTGCAGCATCTTGATGTCGTAGTCATCGTTCCTCCTGGCGCTAGTCATGTGTACAACTTCGCCGTTCTCGCGGAAGTGCACCGCCTTGTCTGGTTGGACTTTGTTAGCCACAGTCTGGCCTGCGACAATGCCGCCACCGCCGCCACCACCGCCGCCGCCGCCAACAGCCGACGGACCGTGTCGGTTTCGTACTGTGGTCGACCGACGCTCCTGGCGAAGATGGTGCTGAGCGCCTAGCAGGGACACCTGACCGATGCCGCCCCCACCGCCGATGCCGACTTGATCCAAGCAGTTTGCTTCTAATCGCATTCGGTTGCTTTCGCTGAAAATTTAGCGAAAATTTAATTTTTATGAAATGACAGGTAATGAAATTAAAGGTAATGAAGTGACAGGTAATGAAATGAAAGGTAATGAAATGACAGGTAATGAAGTGACAGGTAATGAAATGACAGGTAATGAAATGACAGGTAATGAAATGAAAGGTAACGAAGTGACAGGTAATGAAATGACAGGTAATTAAATGAAAGGTAATGAAATGACAGGTAATGAAGTGACAGGTAATGAAATGACAGGTAATGAAATGAAAGGTAATGAAATGAAAGGTAATGAAATGACAGGTAATGAAATGAAAGGTAATGAAATGAAAGGTAATGAAATGGCTGGAAATGAACTGACAGGCAGTGAAATGTCAGACTCCCGTAGCCAATGTGTGGTCAATATTGCACATATCATTATATCTTTTGGTCAAAGCATTATTTATCACAAAAACGCACGAGTCACGTGCATTTAAAATCAAGCAGTCCAATGCCACCCAATACCCAAATCCAATACCGCCGCTCTAGAGAGTGAGAGACGAGATTCTATCGCTGCAGCGGCTAAGTGCACTTCTTATACTCGTTATAGTTAGCCAGCATTTTTCTCTAGCTAGAGCTCATCATTACTCCTTTCTCTCATCCCAATTCAGATCTCCCTTCACTGCTAGCCATTCGCTAATATAAGCCACTGCCGTTTAGGGAGAGAAAAAAGTACTTTAAAAGCAAGTATTACTGTTCTAACCGTTTTATATATTACTATGGTGCGAATTAGGGCGCAGGAATCTATAAGACCTCTACTATATATATAGTGGCACTTTCTATTAGCTTGAAAAAATTTTATATAGCAACAGTATAGTCTATCCGTAATGTGTATAGATCTTTTTTCTATCCGGCTACAGCAACTACTCTATCTCATCCATACTTTGTAACCTACTCTCCCACCTTCCCTTACAACCTCCTCCATCCTCTCATCCTTTCTTCTACCCTCCCTAACACCCTCTCTTCTACCCTCCCCCTCACCCCCTCTTTTACCTGTTGAAAAAGTAATGTAAATTGTATCTGTGCTAATTATAGTAACTCTCGTTAGATTCCCCAAGTCTTAGAACTTTCTAGAACGATACTGTATAAGTTCGTCTATGCCTAAAACTAAAGCGATTAAACCAGCCTCTGGCACCATCCTCTCTTAACTTTCCCCTTTTGCTCGTTGACTAAGAAACATAATCGATCAGCTACACTACTGCGTTTTTTAAAAAAGCCAACAGGTTATGGGCCCAGCACGCTTCCACTGCGCATAAGTGGTAGCTGATCCAGAAGCCTCGCTCAGACGGAAAGTAGGCTTGTTCTCGACACGAACTTTCCGAAGAAATGGCGGATGATAAGTTTCAAGTCGACAAGCTGGGAAGCGGAAACTGGACTACCTGGAAGATCCAGATCAAGTTCTGTCTTACAGCGAGGAAGCTCTGGGGAGTCGTCGACGGTTCCGTAATTCTCGCAGAGGATGCCACTCAGGAGCAAGAAAACGAATTTCGAGAGCAGCAACAGAGAGCTGTTGCAGTGATCGTTCTTTCAATCAAGAAAGAGTTAATCTATCTAATAACTTCGTGTGGCGAAGATCCACATCGGATGTGGCAAGCTCTCCAACAGCACTTCGAACGAGAATCAACTGCGAATAAGATCTATTTGAAGAAACAGCTTTTCCGGCTGCAGATGAGGGAAGGGACCCGCGTACAGGATCATATACGCCATATGAAGGAGCTGACCGACAAACTGGCCTCTATCAACGCACCCGTCAGTGAAGAGGACCAAGTGGTCATGCTGCTCAGCAGCCTGCCTGAGAGCTACTCTACCTTGGTTACTGCCTTGGAAGCTCGCGGTGATGATCTTACACTGCAGATGGTTCACCAAGCACTCATCAACGAGGAGCAAAAGCTGAGTTAATTAGGTGAGCGAGGGTCTGGTGGTACACAGGGTGGAGAGTCTGCACTGAAGATCCAAAAAGGCCAAGGTCTGCCACGTCGTGTTGTTAAATGTTTCAATTGCGGAAAGATGGGTCACTTTGCCTGAGACTGTCGTTCAGGAGGAGCGAAAAAGTTCGTCAAGGACCACAACGACAAACCTGCACGGTATGTCGCCAAAACAGCCGATGGTGCCGCGACCCGGGACATCGCCGAAACCTCGCTTGATGACGACGGACCTAAAAGTAGCTGCAACGAGACATTCTTTGTGTCGCCCGCGAAGACCAGCTCTGACATACCCACCTGGATAATTGACTCTGGAGCGTCCTGCCACATGACATACTCTAGAGAGCTACTAGTCAACTATAAGCAGTTTGGACGACCTGAACGGGTCAGCCTAGATGATGGTCGAACAGTCGAGGCCTGCGGCAGTGGTCAGGTAAAACTCATGATGCTCCTGCCACATGGCAAGCGTTTCAAGACAGCTGTAACAGATGTACTTCTAGTGCCTCAGCTGTCGTGCAATCTGTTTAGTGTTCGAGCAGCAGCAGCAAAGGATAAAGTGATACAGTTCGGTCACTCAAAATGCTGGATTCGCAACAAGGTTGGACTCCTTGTTGGAAATGGATCTGTTGTTAGCAGAATGTACCAGCTTGACTGTGAAGTAAAATTGCCGGCGAACGCTGCGGCAGTGACAACTGCTGATTCACCAGACACAAGTGCAACTTTATGGCACCAGCGTCTTGGTCATGTCAACGAACACCAACTAAATCAAATGAGCAACAACCAACTCGTGAGTGGCATCTCTAAGTTGCAGACTGCATGTGTAGACTTCTGTGAAGGATGTTTCGAGGGCAAAATGCACTGCAAGCCTCATAGGTCGACTTCCGAAATCCGCTCTACCGAAAGGCTACAACTAATTCACAGCGACATATGCGGTCCTATGCAAACAGAGTCATTTGGTGGAAACAAGTACTTCGTCAGCTTTATTGATGACTACACCTTTTTGCACTCAATTTCATCCAAAGTCGCATTCAATTTAAACAAGCTGGCATTCAAAATCGGCAATCTAAATTTAGCCAACCAAATCTTCATTCAATTTAAGCATGCTCCCATTCCATTTCAGCGAACCACATTCAATTTCGGCAATCTGCATCAAATTCAGCAAAATTTTATTAACTAAACGTAAAACGAAACAAATGTCGTCCAATACATGTGCAGTGTCATAGGGAACTAAAGCATATAATCGAAGTCACGTCAAGTGTGGCCCTTCATTATAGTAACTCTCGTTAGATTCCTTAGAACTCTTAAGGAATTCCTTAGAAAGTCTTAGAACTTTCTAGAACGATACTGTATAAGTTTGTCTATGCCTAAAACTAAAGCGACTAAATCAGCCTCTGGCACCATCCTTTCTTAACTTTCCCCTTTTGCTCGTTGACTGAGAAATATACTCGATCAGCTACACTACTGCGTTTAAAAAAAACCAACACTACCCTCCCTCTGACCCCCTCTTCTACCCTCTCTCTCACCCTCTCTTCTACCCTCCCCCTCACCCCCTCTTCTACCATCCCTCTAACCCCCTCTTCTATCCTCCCTCTCACCCTCTATCTCACCCTCTCTTCTACCCTCCCTCTCACCCTCTCTTCTACCCTCCCTCCACCCTCTCTTCTACCCTCCCTCTCACCCTCTCGCCCTCTCTTCTACCCTCCCTCTCACCCTCTCACCCTCTCTTCTACCCTCCCTCTCACCCTCTCTTCTACCCTCCCCCTCACCCTCTCTTCTACCCTCCCCCTCACCCTCTCTTCTACCCCTGCACACCCTCAATCTACTCTTCACTTCTACACATAATAATCGCATTTTTTGTCGGAACCCAAACAGCCAATTAACTCACTCTACTATGAAATTGATAGCAAATCGTTTCTCTTCGCCTTTCAAACCGCGAACTTTTCGTTTCAACTCCGGCGACAGGGACTCCATGGCTTCGCAGTACTGCAGCTCGTCGGCTGCCGAGTCGGCTCCGGCGAATTGGCGCATGAAACTGTCGCGAATTCTCGGCAACAGAAAGTCGCTTAGCAACCTGCCGAGTTTAATCATCTGCGGTCGGTTGGGAAATTTTTCGAATATTCGCAAGCGCATTGGCAGCTTCTGCTGCGTCTCGGCTGAAATCTCGCGCATCTTGCGCTGCTTCAGCTTCTTGATGTCCTCGTCCAGCTCCAGGTTGTCCAGGATGACGGCCACGAATAGGGACAGGATTATCTGGCATGGTAGTGTTGATGGGTGGGCACTGGTGACTGGGAGACAGACAGACAGACAGACAGACAGACAGAAAGACAGACAGACCGACTGACAGACAGAAAGACAGACAGAGAGACAGACAGACTGACTGACAGACAGAAAGACAGACAGACAGACAGACAGACAGACAGACAGACAGACGGACAGACAGAAAGACAGACAGACAGACAGACAGACAGACCGACAGACAGACCGACAGACAGACAGACAGACAGACAGACAGACAGACAGACAGACAGACAGACAGACAGACAGACAGACAGACAGACAGACAGACAGACAGACAGACAGACAGACAGACAGACAGACAGACAGACAGACAGACAGACAGACAGACAGACAGACAGACAGACAGACAGACCGACAGACAGACAGGCAGGCAGGCAGGCAGGCAGGCAGGCAGGCAGGCAGGCAGACAAACAGACAGACACTAGGACAGACTACCTACCAGGGTAACGAACAGATGATATATAACAAAGTATATAGCAGTCAGTACAACGGGCCCCCGACCCAAGTTCGAACGCTGAACACTGTCCATTGTGTCGTGCATAACGGCCACCCAGCCTTTTTGGGTCAGGATTTGGAACATGCTCATGAATGCCTGCAGTGACGGGATCACAATAAAAAGCAGCGTAAGAAGGATTCCTATATTTGAGTGCTTTGTTAAGTAAATGGGTCTGCAAAAATTCATGTTGTTACATGTCGACGGCTTAGAGTCTGATTGATCCCGTCTGAATAGATTGATCCCATCTGAATAGATTGATCCCATCTGAATAGATTGATCCCATCTCAATAGATTGATCCCATCTGAATAGATTGATTCCACATGAATAGATTGATCCCATCTGAATAGATTGATCCCATCTGAATAGATTGATCCCACATGAATAGATTGATCCCATCTGAATAGATTGATCCCATCTGAATGGATTGATCCTATCTGAATAGATTGATCCCATCTGAATAGATTGATCCCATCTGAATAGATTGATCCCATCTGAATAGATTGATCCAATCTGAATAGATTGATCCCATCTGAATGGATTGATCCTATCTGAATAGATTGATCCCATCTGAATAGATTGATCCCACATGAATAGATTGATCCCATCTGAATAGATTGATCCCATCTGAATAGATTGATCCCATCTGAATAGATTGATCCCACATGAATAGATTGATCCCATCTGAATAGATTGATCCCATCTGAATGGATTGATCCTATCTGAATAGATTGATCCCATCTGAATAGATTGATCCCATCTGAATAGATTGATCCCATCTGAATAGATTGATCCAATCTGAATAGATTGATCCCATCTGAATGGATTGATCCTATCTGAATAGATTGATCCCATCTGAATAGATTGATCCCACATGAATAGATTGATCCCATCTGAATAGATTGATCCCATCTGAATAGATTGATCCCATCTGAATAGATTGATCCCATCTGAATAGATTGATCCTATCTGAATAGATTGATCCCATCTGAATAGATTGATCCCGTCTGAATAGATTGATCCCATCTGAATAGATTGATCCCGTCTGATTAGATTGATCCCGTCTGAATAGATTGATCCCATCTGAATAGATTGATCCCGTCTGAATAGATTGATCCCATCTGAATAGATTGATCCCACATGAATAGATTGATCCCACATGAATAGATTGATCCCATCTAAATAGATTTATATATCTGAATAGATTGATCCCATCTGATTAGATTGATCCCATCTTAGCATTTATGCATGACAACTATGCATATGCATAGCAAAAATATTACAGGCATATTTCACCTATTTTTAATTAATATTTTGTACTATATATTAGAGATTGTACATTAATACTAAATAACTAAAAAAAGTTCGGGCATCAAACGGCAAAGGCTCTCAAATTACATCAAACGAACATTACCTAAGGAGATGCAAGTGTTAAAATTTTTTACAATGAAATAGATTTATAGCCTTGCATGCCAAAAACACACACCTCAATGCATTGAATACAAGTTAGATTATATTTTTTATTTAATTTATTTTACTTACCTATGATGCAAATATCTATCAAGCATAATTTTATTAGAATATAATTTGTTTAAAATAAATGCATTAAAATTGCAAACTTTATACGTCCTCATTAGCAGAAAATATTTTTAAACATTAAAATAGGCGACTTACCTGACCTGAAATAATAATAGAAATTAGTTTATAATGATTATTCATGACATATTTTAACAGTTAAAAAACATTCAGTCTTATTCAACTCTCATACCTTAATCAAAGCAGTTGAGAAAACAAATTTTATATAATTTCAATTTACAGACACTATAAGCAGCAATTCGTAAAGCATATGGACAAGCCTTTAAATTCGATAAATGCATAAATCAACCAAGTTGCTACAACTAAATCGCCATAATCCATAGTGCGTATGATTTATGCAGTGGGTGAAAGCATTTAGCGGACAATTTTGTGCATAAAAATCCGTAATTCATTTTTTTAAAAACGTCACCCAGTGCGTGAAAGCTGTGAGTCGAAAATATTACAATATAATTGCACTAATACTGAAAATATGCTATTATAATAGTAACCATGAAGTAAAAGGTTACCACTGACTCTAGGGCAATGTGAGTGTCCATGATTTAGTATGACTGAGTGTCCATTATTTAGGATGAGTGTCCATGATTCAGGATCAGTGAGTGTCCATGATTCAGGATGAGTGAGTGTCAATGATTCGGGATGAGTGTCCATGATTCAGGATGAGTGAGTGTCAATGATTCAGGATGAGTGTCCATGATTCAGGATGAGTGTCCATGATTCAGGATGAGTGTCCATGATTCAGGATGAGTGTCCATGATTCAGGATGAGTAAGTGTCCATGATTCAGGATGAGTGTCCATGATTCAGGATGAGTGTCCATGATTCAGGATGAGTAAGTGTCCATGATTCAGGATGAGTGTCCATGATTCAGGATGAGTGTCCATGATTCAGGATGAGTAAGTGTCCATGATTCAGGATGAGTGTCCATGATTCAGGATGAGTGTCCATGATTCAGGATGAGTGAGTGTCAATGATTCAGGATGAGTGAGTGTCAATGATTCGGGATGAGTGTCTATGATTCAGGATGAGTGTCCATGATTCAGGATGAGTGTCCATGATTCAGGATGAGTAAGTGTCCATGATTCAGGATGAGTGTCCATGATTCAGGATGAGTGTCCATGATTCAGGATGAGTGTCCATGATTCAGGATGAGTAAGTGTCCATGATTCAGGATGAGTGTCCATGATTCAGGATGAGTAAGTGTCCATGATTCAGGATGAGTGTCCATGATTCAGGATGAGTAAGTGTCCATGATTCAGGATGAGTGTCCATGATTCAGGATGAGTAAGTGTCCATGATTCAGGATGAGTGTCCATGATTCAGGATGAGTGTCCATGATTCAGGATGAGTGTCCATGATTCAGGATGAGTGTCCATGATTCAGGATGAGTGTCCATGATTCAGGATGAGTGTCCATGATTCAGGATGAGTAAGTGTCCATGATTCAGGATGAGTGTCTATGATTCAGGATGAGTGTCCATGATTCAGGATGAGTGTCCATGATTCAGGATGAGTAAGTGTCCATGATTCAGGATGAGTGTCTATGATTCAGGATGAGTGTCCATGATTCAGGATGAGTGAGTGTCAATGATTCAGGATGAGTGTCATATGCATTAAGACCTGTGAAAATGATCACCCTTACATCCAAAACAAATACTGCTTGTTTTTAATCCACCCAGTTACTAATTAACAGTATTTAAAATGCCTAATCAAGAAGCCGCCTTACCATGTGAAAAGTAGAGAACCTCGAGAATCCGTCCATATCGGTAGTGTCCTTAGTAACGGTGGTGCTGACAAAGCAGAACAGCTGCATACTAATAGTGGATGTTATCACTAGCAAACTAATGGTGAACACAATCAGCGATCCCAGCTTCTTCACTGGGCCGAATATTTTGAAGCAGAAATCTTCCAGCATAGGTGAGGCTTTGATTAGTCTAACGATTCGCAGTACCTGGTGAATTTTGGATAGAATATGGCTCACTTTTTAAGCAACATTTTAAGAGGGGGGGGGGAATTATTTTCTTGTTTAGTCTAGCTATCAGATATCAGATTTTATTTTAGACCTCAGCATCCCCTGTGAGCTTTGGCATCAAAGCCTCTCTCTAAGGCATGGCATAACCCTAACTCTCCTTTTGATGCTTGGCCTACAAACAACTCCTAATTGATCCTTGACATCTCAGCAATTCCCCACGAGCCTTGACATCTCAGCAATTCCCCCATGAGCCTTGACATCTCAGCAATTCCCCCACGAGCCTTGACATCTCAGCAATTCCCCCATGAGCCTTGACATCTCAGCAATTCCCCACGAGCCTTGACATCTCAGCAATTCCCCCATGAGCATTGACATCTCAGCAATTCCCCCATGAGCCTTGACATCTCAGCAATTCCCCCATCAGCCTTGACATGACATCTCAGCAATTCCCCCATCAGCCTTGACATCTCAGCAATTCCCCCATCAGCCTTGACATCTCAGCAATTCCCCATCAGCCTTGACATCTCAGCAATTCCCCATGAGCCTTGACATCTCAGCAATTCCCCATGAGCCTTGACATCTCAGCAATTCCCCCCTGAGCCTTGACATCTCAGCAATTCCCTCCCATTAGTCTTTTGAGCTGATTTGGATGCAGCCGTAGCCAGTAGGGCTTAAACGATTACTATTGTCTCGTATGTTAACTAGCAGTCATTGTATTTCTTGTACCCGTATCAAGCGCAGGGGTCCGAGAACTCCAGCATCTATCCTGCAATCGGGTTCTTTGGAAACTTTACAATACCAATTCCGTCCGCTCTAGGTTGGTGTCTCTTTTCAGCTTCCACTCCTCTCTACCCACTTCTCTCCTCTCTACCCACTTCTCTCCTCTCTACCCTCTTCTCTCCTCTCTACCCTTTTCTCTCCTCTCTACCCTCTTCTCTCCTCTCTACCCTCTTCTCTCCTCTCTACCCTCTTCTCTCTCCTCTCTACCCTCTTCTCTCCTCTCTACCCTCTTCTCTCCTCTCTACTCTCCTCTCTACTCTCTTCTCTCCTCTCTACCCTCTTCTCTCTCCTCTCTACCCTCTTCTCTCTCCTCTCTACCCACTTCTCTCCTCTCTACCCACTTCTCTCCTCTCTACCCTCTTCTCTCCTCTCTTCTCTCCCCTCTACTCCTCTCTCTACCCTCTACTCTCCTCTCTACCCTCTTCTCTCCTCTCTACCCTCTTCTCTCCTCTCTACCCTCTTCTCTCCTCTCTACCCTCTACTCTCCTCTCTACCCTCTACTCTCCTCTCTACCCTCTACTCTCCTCTCTACCCTCTACTCTCCTCTCTACCCTCTACTCTCCTCTCTACCCTCTTCTCTCCTCTCTACCCTCTTCTCTCCTCTCTACCCTCTTCTCTCCTCTCTACCCCTTCTCTCCTCTCTACCCTCTTCTCTCCTCTCTACCCTCTTCTCACCTTTCTACCCCCATCTCTCTTTTATCTCCTTTTATCTCTGATCTTATCTATCTTCTCATCTCCTCTGGCTTTTCTCCTATCTCATCTTATCTTCTCACTAATTTCTTCTCTCATCTCCTCTATTATGGATATTTTCTATAATCTTATCTGGCTCGCAGAAATTATCTCGTTTCTTTATATGACCCTTGGATAAAAACGTCTCCAAGCCAATTTATCCAGCATTGCTCGTCTCATCCAACGAAATCAAGTGACACTCACCTGAAAGTAAGTGAGCTGAGTCCAGTACAGACTGGGTATGAGCCTCAGCGAGGTGAAGAGACACAGGATCAGCTCAAACTTATGCAACGAACGTTTCCAATAACCTTTCCAACCGAAACAAAGTACTTTAAACACGGCCTCAATGTCGAATAGGATAGTGAAAATATTTTCAATCACTTGAAATTCGGTCATGCTGGCGGCGTTAACTTGATCTCGATCCACTCTATCGTGATTGAAGTGGACACCTGCGGCTACGAAACTATTGGCTAAGACCAGCAGCATGACTATCACATTGAAACCCGTTGACTTGGCTATGCGAAGGAATACCCGAGGTGCGTAGCCTTTGGGCTGCGATTCGTCAACTGGGACCAGCTTCCACACCTGCGGGAATAATGCGACACACTTCATACAATAGTAATAAAAATCGAGAGAATTCAGGAGAATATTCAGGAGAATGCGGAGAATTCAGGAGGATATTCAGGAGAATGGGGAGAATTCAGGAGGATACTCAGGAGAATGGGGAGAATTCTCAGGATACTCAGGAGAATGGGGAGAATTCCGAAAATATTCAGGGAATGGGGAGAATTCTGAGGATATTCAGGAGAATGGGGAGAATGCTGAGGATATTCAGGAGAATGGGGAGAATGCTGAGGATATTCAGGAGAATGGGGAGAATTCTGAGAATATTCAGGAGAATGGGGAGAATTCAGAAGAATATTCAGGAGAATGGGGAGAATTCTGAGAATATTCAGGAGAATGAGGAGAATTCAGGAGAATGGGGAGAATTCAGGGGAATATTTCAGGAGAATGGGGAGAATTCGGGAGAATATTCAGGAGAATGGGGAGAATTCTGAGAATAACTCAGGCAATAATTCAAATAAAAAAATGAAAAAATGAGCAGAATTTACCTGTCCATCATTCTGCAGAATCTTAGACTCGTCAGAGTCGGCCTCAGCATGAGGATTAGTCCACATCTGCTGAAACTGCACCCGAATCTCCGCAAACGTTTCAATCAGCACGGCAATGAACACATTCTTCACTAGCCAGGCTAGAAAGAAGATCATACTAACAAAGTACACGACGCTCTTCCAGTTATTAAAGGAGGTCAGACTATCCAAGGTGTTGTACATGATGAACACCCAGCCCTCCTGCGAGGCGGCCTGATAGACGGTGAAGAAGCTCATATGGAAATTGTCAAAGCCGGCGTAGCTGGTCTCTCGATTCTTGGCGTCGTTAATAACTACGCAGCGCATGTTGTTCGGACAGCTCTGGTCGCTTGAGCAGCGCGTGTCCGGGATGGCCAGATCCGATAGGGTCACGTTTTGGCTGGCGAAGGTTGATAAAATCATTTTCAATTTTGGCGAATTAACCGCGTTTTAAACACCCCGTTGTGAAATCTAGGTAATAAATCAATGTTTTTTTTAAGAAATCCAGGTGTTGTTAATTAGGCCCTTGCACACTCCTTCTGAAATCAAGGTGATAATTGACCCCCAAGCCAACCCTTATCTTGAAATCAAGGTGATAACTGACCCTAAACCACCCTTATCCTGAAATCAAGGTGATAATTGACCCCCAAGCCAACCCTTATCTTGAAATCAAGGTGATAATTGACCCTAAACCACCCTTATCCTGAAATCAAGGTGATAATTGACCCCCAATCCACCCTTTTTGAAATCAAGGCGATAATTGACGCCCAAGCCCACCCTTATCTTGAAATCAAGGTGATAATTGACCCTAAACCACCCTTATCCTGAAATCAAGGCGATAATTGACGCCCAAGCCCACCCTTATCTTGAAATCAAGGTGATAATTGACCCCCAAGCCACCCTTCTTGAAATCAAGGCGATAATTGGCCCTTAAACCACCCTTATCTTGAAATCAAGGTGATAATTGGCCATAAACCACCCTTATCTTGAAATAAAGGTGATAACTGGCCCTAAACCACATTTATCATGATTGATCCCGTAAACCTGTGATCTGTAGACAATTATATAATACAAATGAAGTCGAGCAGTAAAAATGCAAATAACTCTATACTACTCACTCCGAAGTTGAATTGAGAACGCAATGCCTTTTCAGACTTTCGCCGAAGCACTGCACGCCCAATATGCCGTAGAGTGCCATGAAGAATAGTAGAAACATGGTTACGTTGCGAACCTGCTTGCCAGAGCGTCTGTGATTGGTCAAGGATTAAACAAGGAAAGGTGATTGGTGTTAGTTTAAGATAAGCGTAGGATTAACTCCTGAGAGAGGAAGGGCGTGTGAGAGGGGAGAGAGGAGATAAGAGAGATGATAGGAGAGAGGGAGAGAGGGGGTAGAGAGGGAGAGAGGGGGTAGAGAGGGAGTGAGGGGGTAGAGAGGGAGAGAGGGGATAGAGAGGGAGAGAGGGGGTAGAGAGGGAGAGAGGGGATAGAGAGGGAGAGAGGGGATAGAGAGGGAGAGAGGGGGTAGAGAGGGAGAGAGGGGGTAGAGAGGGAGAGAAGGGGTAGAGGGAGAGCGACAGGGGGGAGGAGGTGGGAGAGGGAGGAGAGGGAGGGAGGGGAGGGAGAGGGGTGGAAGAGAGGAGACGTACAAGAAGAGAGGGAAGTAGGGAGAAAAGGAGAGAGGGAGGGAGAGAGGGAGAGGAGCGACGAAGAGGTAGAGATAGGAGGGAGATTGGAGAAAATAAGGGAGAGGATGATCTCCCTACAATAGATCCAGTAGTGCCTGCCTTGATTAAGTTAAAAGTGACTTCAGCCATAGCTACCACCTACTAACCTTGGCATCAGACAATTAGCAATCGGAAGGCAATACTCACTGCAAGATAGCGGACAGTCGAGTCTTGGGCAGCTGAAACTGAATGACAGCCCGGAATACGCGCAAGAGAATTAGCGGCCTCGGACAGCGCAAGATGGACAGCCAGCCCCAGTTCAGCCAGAATGTTTTAATGGCTACGCAATCCTTGATATTAAGCGGATTCGCGCACTCGGCAATGTATTTGACTTCGAAGCTGTGCAAAGCCACGGAGATCCATAAGAAAATTATCATAGCAACGTCGAATTTGCTCCAAGTCTGCTTGAAGAACGCATCTGGGCCTTTAAAAATACCTTTCAATTTCATTTTTGTTAACATCTCGGCGGTAAAGATCAAAGCGATGGTAACGTCTGTGCCAAAGGTCAGAAAGGCCAACAAAGGAATGCTCTGAAATGTGTTAGGCGTGTTAGCCGACACGGATATTAGGCTGACTAAGGCCAGCACGCGCAGGAATATCCTGGATGTGGGCCGGTACACCCATTCGGTGGAGATGGAACGGGGAGCATCCTCAGTGGCCGCCTGAAGGTCAGGCAGTACAGCGAGGGTTTCGCGGGCAACAACAATGCTCTGCTTTCTGTCACGCTGCTCCCGGTTCAGCATTTTAGTTTATTAATTAAAAAAAGCAAAACTGTTCAAGGCTTAAGCGCCTGCTTGAGGGATTTTTGGATTTTTGTTGAACCCTTAGACTCGAGTTTTGATTGATTGATTAGCTGAAAACACAAGTATTGGAGGCTTAGTTATTATAAAAAGTGCATATAAATAACACCATACTATCAAATGGAAAGATAATATCATTTCTCAACTTTAAATATAAAATTTTAAACTTTGCAGTGATAGTGTAGTCTAAGTGCCTGAATAATATTTGACTTTGCAGTGATAGTGTAGTCTAAGTGCCTGAATAATATTTGACTTTGCAGTGATAGTGTAGTCTAAGTGCCTGGATAATATTTGACTTTGCAGTGATAGTGTAGTCTAAGTGCCTGAATAATATTTGACTTTGCAGTGATAGTGTAGTCTAAGCGCCTGAATAATATTTGACTTTGCAGTGATAGTGTAGTCTAAGTGCCTGAATAATATTTGAATTTGCAGTGATAGTGTAGTCTAAGTGCCTGAATAATATTTGACTTTGCAGTGATAGTGTAGTCTAAGTGCCTGAAAAATATTTGACTTTGCAGTGATAGTGTAGTCTAAGTGCCTGGATAATATTTGAATTTGCAGTGATAGTGTAGTCTAAGTGCCTGAATAATATTTGACTTTGCAGTGATAGTGTAGTCTAAGTGCCTGAATAATATTTGACTTTGCAGTGATAGTGTAGTCTAAGTGCCTGAATAATATTTGACTTTGCAGTGATAGTGTAGTCTAAGTGCCTGAATAATATTTGACTTTGCAGTGATAGTGTAGTCTAAGTGCCTGAATAATATTTGACTTTGCAGTGATAGTGTAGTCTAAGTGCCTGAATAATATTTTGATGTCAATTTCTACTTCTAGTCAGAACCTTTGCAGATACAAGGTGCATTCCTTCTTGCAATGGTATTTGGTTTTTTAATGAGGCTTCTGCTGCTTACAATAGGAACCTGATAAGACAACTGCAAAAAGTTTTTATTATTAAATTTTTATTTATAAGGGTTGAAAACCCCATGCTAATAGTTGAGGATAGTGATTAAAATCTGGTTTTAGGTAACAAATTACATAATATATGAAAAATACAAATTAAAAATGGACAATGGAAGGACTAAATAAGTAGCAAGTAAAAGTAGTACATTGGAAAATTTGAGAGATAGCATGACCTTGTTGAGTTTGTAATTTCTATCATAATAGTAAAATGTTATATAAATTATTGTAATTATAGTATTTTTATATATATTTTTAGGTCACTAGATTTTAGATAAGGTTTTAGAATTATTGCCCATTATACAAAGCTTTTTATCATAACTAATAGTCTATGTTCTGTTTGCTACTTTTTGTTATAGATTTTCTATTATTATTTATGCTATATTATATACTGTTTTTGCTTTTTGCCTTTTTTGTTTTTTTGTCTTTATTTTTTTAATGAATTTTGCAACTTGGGCCTATTTTTTTTACCCCAATTTATATTTCTGGCTAGATCAACTAGGTTATCTAGCAATAATATATATGATATATGTTTAGATAGAATAGCAATAATGCAGATTGCAGAATATGCTACTTTTTATACTTTAACCTTAGGCATTTCTCTAATTAGAATTGTGCAAATTATGTATGAGCTTACTATATTATATTGCCAACATCTAATTTTACAATACATTAGAAATATTAATATATTCTATATTCTGTTTACAAAAATTTGGTGCATAAGTGCTCACAAACTTATACAAATGTCAGGCTGTAGGGTTAGTGTTAGGGTTGGTATTAGCCAGGGTTTAGATTTAGTGTTACATGTAGCTTCAGGGTATAGCGTTAAGATTTGGCTTAGGGCTAGGGTTAGGGTAGCTTACAACTTAGCTTATGTAGCTTATCAAAAATGTTTATCATAGAAGCATCATGCAAAAATAATGGAAGCATCATGCAGAAAACCATGGAAGCATCATGCAAACAAAAATGGAAGCGTCGTGCAAAAAATCATGGAAGCACAAAAACTTGTGAACAAAATATTAAATTAAGGGTTATGGTTAGGGTTAGGGTTAGAAGTTTGACAGGATATTTTTTTAAGATTTCAAGGCTTAGCTACATGTGGCTTATTAAAAAACGTGTATTGCATTTCTTTTGCTCCCCAATGGGGGCAAAGATTGCTAGTAGCTATTCTAAAAAACTATTTATTAATTTTATTACTTATTATTATAGTGATTTTTAATATTCTAGAACTCTAAAAAAGCTTAGGGGCCTACTAAATCAAACAAAAAGTTAAAATGCAAGAATGGACTCTTGAAATGCTAAAGGTCATTTTATTTTTTTAACAATGAGAAAATAATTTTACAAATGATTCCATAGGATAGCCCTTAGTTCATAGTAATAGGCATGGATTACAGTTGTTTTGGTGGCAATCTTTTAGTAACAAGCAAAAGTCATTTCAGTGACAAGAAAAAATATCCTTTTAATGATAGCCATTTTGTTTTTAAACAGAAAATTAGCTAGCAAATCTTAAGGGATTTTGTTTAGCTGAAAACACAGCTAAAATTAAAGTTTAAATAAACCTAAGGCTAAGCCTAAAGTTCTTTAATTTTTTGAAAAGGTTAAGTTTTGCTTTATTTAATTTTGTTTATTTACAATTACAAAGTTGCAGTCTTTTGAATTGTTTTTTAATCCAAATGTGTAATGTCAATTTATACTTTTCTTGTGGTTGGCATTTCATGAGGATTCTCTATATAGGCTTATGGTTTATATGTCTGGAAACTCCAGGACAATTCAAAACAATCTATATAGGAAGAAAACAATATAATTACTTTTATTTGTTTTTTTTAAATATATTAATCTTTTGACAAAACATCTTTTGACAACAATCATTATATCTTAATTTTTCATTAAAAATGCAGTGTGTCTATCATAAAAGCAACTTGTCACTAAAACAACTATTTGTCACCAAAAGTCTGTCACCAAAATGACTTGTCATTGAAACAAATAGTATCCATAGGACCATAGGCATCAACTAGGCCTAAAAAATATGGCTTGTTAGATTAAGCCTATTAATTTCCTATTCATTAAAGCATTAAATAATAGGCCTATATGATTGATACTGGATTATAACTCTGATTAAGGCCTATTATACCAAATTTAAAAATGAATTTTGACAAACTTTAATTTATATTTAAATTTAGTTTATTCAGGCTAGGCCTATCAAATCTAACTTCAAATAGGCCTTATAACAACCAGCTAGCAATAGATTAGGTTGTGTTGAATAAAAAATCCTAGCTAATATTATAATAAACACCATTCTTTACAATGGCCTACTTGTATAGGCTCTAAGTTAGATTGAATTGTGAATTTAATTTATAAAATAGGCCTTAGAAACTTTGTAAAAGATGCTTCTAGTCTAGACATATAAAATAAAACATTTAATGTTACTAATTAAACATTACTAATGGTCTTTCATACAGCTACAAGTATGATTGTCAATCAATCAAAACAATAAGAATTAGGCCCTAGGCATTTAAAGTCTCATAACAGTCAACACCAAATTCTTTGGACTATGGGGTCTGTATGCATGTGTTAATTAATGTAATAGGCCCTAAGATAATTTATACACAGTCGCAGAGTAACACCGCCGGGTCCAAGCTAATCATGTCAATGACAATGTAATTTGCATAGGGATTTATTTAAGTTGAAGTTTATAATAACCAGGACGTTGTAATAATGACGCTGATGACACTTTTCTAATTTTCTTAGACCTTATCAGGTATTATTTTAAATTTTCCTGTCAGTACCATCAGTATCGGATAGCTGTACTAAATTTTCATAATAGTTTATCCATCGTAAAATGTCTGAAATCTGGTCGACGACTCGAACCCTGCTAAGGTTTGCATGTTTTTGTTTCTCTGAAATTTTACCACTTCAAAATAGTAAAAAGTTAAAATATAACGAGGACACGTTAATTGCTTCATGTATATTGTATTTACCTTCGCAATAACAGCTTTTTTTGCTGATCCGATCGTTGTTAGATGATCCGTATTTTGTATCTATATTTCTACGTTGGTTTACTGGTATTATTGGCTTACCGTAATCATGCTTTCCATAGCTGTGCAATGCTCCTTATAGCAAATGAAATAATTTCTAACGCTCGATATACAATGTGTGTTTACAGGAACAACTTACAGTGTAATACTCTATTAGCAACAAGAAGTTGGAGGAGGGATATATATCTCTCGTACCCAAGGACGACTAGCTACTTCGGTAAAAATTTCTCATTGTTTTACTTTTACTTCACTTCTAACTATTGCATGTACAATATTAATTATTATATTAATCAGTACGTGTACATGTGCATACATCCTGCATCTCGTCACTAGTATATATGTAACTGTACAAGTACTCGTGAGCTAGCCAGTAAAGTTATAGGAAACTCGAAAATCATGAAAATTTCCCTGGAGCTGATGGCAGGTCTTTGCTGCGATCAAATGCTCTGCTGTACATGTACTTATAATGAGATTGGAATTACTGTACATGTAGTATTGACTTTTTATAACCCATTGATGTACGCCCAAGGACTACAATTAAGACTAAGACTAAGGACTACTTAAACCCAAGGGGTTTAACGAAATGACTTCAGTGGTCCTTGTGACGCCTTGCCACCTTCTGGGACTGTAATTTGAATGGTCAGCAGCTGTGTTTCGTTTACAGGTGCCCCTCACAATTTTGTCGAGATTAAGTGTAAAGTGTTTTACTGTGCAGCGCGATAATTGTGCTCAAAGTACAGCAGCAATTTCTAAACGGGCGAGTTTCCCAAAGATGATGTCGAGCTTTCTGGCTTTAAGTGAAATGGTTTTGACTAAGCTTGGTCGATGTGTATAGTTTATGTATGGTTTTTGAGAAAATTTCGTCAATGGAAAATACATCATAAGATACAGGATCGATTGAGCAACTGAAATATTAATAGATGAACTTTTAAATTATTGTCGGTCTGCGCGGTGCTATTTCAGAAAAAATAGCTACTACGAGCGTACATGTATATATACGAGTACATACCCTAGCTTGCATCTTGAACGAAATACTACTGCTGTAAGTACATGTATGCATGTCATGCAAAATATATTTGTCTCGCATTTGGAAGAGTTTAGAAGGTGAGCCTTTGTAGCCAGGAAAACTGGTCTTCTACAAAATTTGCACGATTAGCGAGTGTCCGTATAAAGCATCCTTATCTTGTACTTTTAGTTGTCTGTGCATGAACAACATGTACACATACAATTGTCGGGGGATTATTACACATGTATAGTCATTTTTGCCATGCATGCAGATGTACATCAACGCTGTATACACAGAAGGGTGACTTTAAGGATCTTTTACTCGCCATGTACAGCTTAAGCATTCATCTACTAGTAGAAAATAATGTAATGTTAAATCTATGTCAAATACATTCAACACATGCACAGACATATTTGGTCAAGCTGCAGCTACATATAGTAATGCATTCTTTGCCAATGGAAAATGAGCGGTTGCTATGTTATACACACGAAGACCCTTTGACAGAGGGAACTGTCAAATCAGTTCGAATTGATTTTATAAGTGGCACAAAATGATCGAGCGAGTATATTTGAAAGCGTTGCCATTTTTATTATAACATTATGAAAGGAGGCTATTGCTGTGTAGTATAGGCATAATATGCGTCTGCTACAGATGGATAAATCGTATCACTATATTAATGAGCTTTTTTTCAGTTGGGAATGAGGAACAGCAGAAAAAAAACTGAGGATACACAGAAACAAAAAACAAATTAGGGATATGCTAAATTGAACTCGAAAATATGGCATTTAAACAATAATGCATGTTATAATAAAATATAGCATGCCTTAACGTTAAACGACTTAGAATTGCATGGCACATGCGCATGCAATCCCGTTTATGCATGTGTATGGTGACACTTAGGCTACTTACAAGTAGTATACTATAAAATATATTGCAGAAGACTCAAAAAAGATAAGCGCTCAAAACAAGAGAAATTAGCTATAGTTCATTTGCAGCATTATTCGAAACTTGGACAGAACGTGGTAATTTATAGAACGGCGTTTAACATTGTCATAAATGAAGCTACTTGACCTGCTGAATCCCATCATATTGACACAATAGAGCGCATTAGCACAATTTTGTTCGGAAAATTTCTATATTCAACAAAGCAAGTAGTAGGAATTGAATAGAAATATTAGACTACAGAGTAACGAGAATGTAGTTAACAGATTAGAAAGATTAGAAATAAGAATTCATAATTATTTTAGTCATTGTTTCTTGGCGCCTTCTGCCTGCTTTTGGAACTGGCTAGAAGAAGCACACTGGAAACTACTATTGCAAAGCAGAACAAGAAGCAGTTAACAAAACACAACAGGATAAAAATACACAAAACTTAGCATGAAGCAGGAAATAACACGATTGTAATGTTTATGCAACAGAATTCAAAGTAATATGCATAAGTAGTATATATTCATAATTTAACCAACTCAAGTTTGGTCACTGTGAAGAAGCCATGCAAGGGGAAAAACAATTCATACGCCACTAAAGCGTACGACTTGCGTAAACTACAAATAGGCAAGAGCGGAGAATACAAAGAGCATATTCTCTTATTCGGAAATTATAAAAAACGGAAACAAAGCAAAAACAGAAAAAAACAAACTCAATTAAACACTCAAAAAGAACAAGTGAGTAACTTGAAACCACAAAAACTGCTGATGACAAAAATATGAACCATACGAGCGTAACAATTGATAAGCATCCATAAAATAATATAGAAAAATTGATTACACATAGTACTAATAGTATTAACAGTAGTTAATAGCAATAATATAATGCAAACACACGATGAAGCTACACAGCGCTTTAGAAAAAGGGAAAACACACAATTTCGGTAAAACATGTTCATCTTGAAACCGCATGGCACTACTTCTCAGTAGGCGATAAACGACTATTCTCAGTTTTTTTACTCCAGCCTAATTAACATAATGAGTGTAGATATCGGATCCGGCAGCCAGCATAGCCGACAGGGCCGCCGGATTGACGAAACCGGAAGCTGCGACGGCGCTTTGATGATGCTGCTGCTGCTGGTGGTGCTGAAACGGCAGCATGTGGACGCTGGCCGGCGGATGCTGCTGATGTCCATTGGCAGCGGCCGCAGCTGCCGCGGCGGCAAAGAAAGCGGCTGCGGAGTTCGGATCCATAGCGGCGGCGGAGGCGGCCGGATAGATGGGAGTGGGAGGCGGCTGGTAGGTGGCGGCCGCGGGGAACTGGTAAGGATCAGCCGATGCGCCTAGTCGAGCCGTGGCAGCGGCAGCCGCGGCCGCGGCAGCTGCCGCTGCTGAGGCAGCGGAGCTTGATGTAGTCTGAACAGGTGACTGCTGCTGCTGCTGCTGCTGGGGCACAGGCGACTGAGCAAGCGGCAGAGCGGCTGTTAACGGCACTGCGTTGAAGTTTTGGGCTGAAAGAATGGCATACATATGAATCTGCGTTTTATTATGAATAGAAACGAAAATAATGCTAATAAATAGTAACGAGATGACAGAAACTGCGACAGCAGAGATGATGAAAGACAGAGACTGACACAGAGTGGACAAGTGTGACATGATAGAGACTGACACAGAGTGACCAGAGTGACATGATAGAGACTGACACAAAGTGACCAGAGTGACATGACAGAGACTGACACAGAGTGGACCAGAGTGACATGACAGAGACTGACACAAAGTGGACCAGAGTGACATGACAGAGACTGACACAAAGTGGACAAGTGTGACATGATAGAGACTGACACAAAGTGGACAAGTGTGACATGATAGAGACTGACACAAAGTGGACAAGTGTGACATGATAGAGACTGACACAAAGTGGACCAGAGTGACATGACAGAGACTGACACAAAGTGGACCAGAGTGACATGATAGAGACTGACACAGAGTGGACCAGAGTGACATGACAGAGACTGACACAAAGTGGACCAGAGTGACATGACAGAGACTGACACAAAGTGGACCAGAGTGACATGACAGAGACTGACACAAAGTGGACCAGAGTGACATGACAGAGACTGACACAAAGTGGACCAGAGTGACATGATAGAGACTGACACAGAGTGGACCAGAGTGACATGATAGAGACTGACACAAAGTGGACCAGAGTGACATGACAGAGACTGACACAAAGTGGACCAGAGTGACATGATAGAGACTGACACAAAGTGGACCAGAGTGACATGATAGAGACTGACACAAAGTGGACCAGAGTGACATGATAGTAACTGACACAGAGTAACCAGAATGACAAGATCAAGACTGTAACAGAGTGATTAGAGTGACAAAATAAAGACTGTTACAGAGTGACCAGAGTGATAAGAAAGAGACTCAAATGATAGAAACTGACACGAAGTGACAAGGTAGATAGAGGCTGAAATACGACGGGGTGAAAATACGATCCCTAAAAAGACTGAAGGGTAGCAGAGTGAAAAGAAACCAATCTAACGGAATGACAACACCAACAGCGAAAACATGGGGGATGCCAAGAGCGAGAGCAATTTCTCAGTGAAGATACAATTGAGTTCCGAGTAAAATAAATGGTCTCACCAACAAAAGCCTGACCAGGGTCTGGCAGCACAGTGGCCGCAGGCTGAGCCAATTGCAACAGAGCAGATTCAGCGGCGGCAACGCGAGCCTCCTCGGTGGTCTGGGTGAAGCGGAAAGCGCTGTATTGGCGCGGACCGCTGTTGCCAACGTTGGCTAAAGTTACCTGAAGAAAAATTGGATTCGAATGGATTAAGGAAAGAATGCGATTGAATGTGGGGAAGCAGGAAGAGTGTGGGGAATCAGGGAGAGTGTGGGGAATCGTGAAGAGAGTGTGGGGAATCAGGAAGAGTGTGGGGAATCAGCGAGAGTGTGGGGAATCAGGGAGAGTGTGGGGAATCAGCGAGAGTGTGGGGAATCAGGGAGAGTGTGGGGAATCAGCGAGAGTGTGGGGAATTGTGGAGAGTGTGGGGAATCAGGGAGAGTGTGGGGAATTGTGGAGAGTGTGGGGAATCAGGGAGAGTGTGGGGAATCAGGGAGAGTGTGGGGAATTGTGGAGAGTGTGGGGAATCAGGGAGAGTGTGGGGAATCAGGGAGAGTGTGGGGAATCAGCGAGAGTGTGGGGAATCAGGGAGAGTGTGGGGAATCAGGGAGAGTGTGGGGAATTGTGGAGAGTGTGGGGAATCAGCTCCAGTGTGGGGAATCGTGAAGAGAGTGTGGGGAATCAGGAAGAGTGTGGGGAATCAGCGAGAGTGTGGGGAATCAGGGAGAGTGTGGGGAATCAGCAAGAGTGTGGGGAATCAGGGAGAGTGTGGGGAATCAGCGAGAGTGTGGGAAATTGTGGAGAGTGTGGGGAATCAGGGAGAGTGTGGGGAATTGTGGAGAGTGTGGGGAATCAGGGAGAGTGTGGGGAATCAGGGAGAGTGTGGGGAATTGTGGAGAGTGTGGGGAATCAGGGAGAGTGTGGGGAATCAGGGAGAGTGTGGGGAATCAGCGAGAGTGTGGGGAATCAGGGAGAGTGTGGGGAATCAGGGAGAGTGTGGGGAATTGTGGAGAGTGTGGGGAATCAGGGAGAGTGTGGGGAATCAGGGAGAGTGTGGGGAATCAGCGAGAGTGTGGGGAATCGTGGAGAGTGTGGGGAATCAGCGAGAGTGTGGGGAATTGTGGAGAGTGTGGGGAATCAGCGAGAGTGTGGGGAATTGTGGAGAGTGTGGGGAATCAGCGAGAGTGTGGGGAATTGTGGAGAGTGTGGGGAATCAGGGAGAGTGTGGGGAATCGGGGAGAGTGTGGGGAATCGGGGAGAGTGTGGGGAATCGTGGAGAGTGTGGGGAATCAGGGAGAGTGTGGGAATCGGGAAGAGTGTGGGGAATCGTGGAGAGTGTGGGGAATCAGGGAGAGTGTGGGGAATCAGGGAGAGTGTGGGGAATCGTGGAGAGTGTGGGGAATCAGGGAGAGTGTGGGGAATCGGGGAGAGTGTGGGGGAATCAGGGAGAGTGGGGAATCGGGGAGAGTGAGGGGAATCCGGGAGAGTGTGGGGAATTGTGGAGAGTGTGGGGAATCCGGGAGAGTGTAAGGAATCGGGGAGAGTGTGGGGAATCAGGGAGAGTGTGGGGAATCGGGGAGAGTGTGGGGAATCGTGGAGAGTGTGGGGAATCGGGGAGAGTGTGGGGAATCCGGGAGAGTGTAAGGAATCGGGGAGAGTGTGGGGAATCAGGGAGAGTGTGGGGAATCGGGGAGAGTGTGGGGAATCGTGGAGAGTGTGGGGAATCGGGGAGAGTGTGGGGAATCCGGGAGAGTGTAAGGAATCAGGGAGAGTGTGGGGAATCGGGGAGAGTGTGGGGAATCGGGGAGAGTGTGGGGAATCGGGGAGAGTGTGGGGAATCGTGGAGAGTGTGGAGAATCGTGGAGAGTGTGGGGAAGCAGGTAGTTGTGAAAGGCTCATATGACCCAACACAAAACAGCTTAAACAAGTTTGCAAAGAAAGACAATGCAGGCAGGCAGGCAGTCAGCACTAGGGGTGTTCGGGTCGGCCATTTTTTCGGGGTTTGGGGTTTACCCCGAACCCGGTACCCCTACCCCGAACCCCGAACCCCGTCCCGAACATTTCTTCCAACCCCGAACCCCGAACCCGGTACCAAAACCCGACCCGACCCCGAACGTAACCCCGAACATTTTCACGCTTATTTTGGTCAATCATTTTAATAAATTCAGTTTTCAGTTTTCAATTTTTCAGTTTTCAGTTTTGAATTTCAGTTTTAAATTCAGTTTTATATATTGAGATGTGCCTTAACAGCTTCAACCACTTAGCCTTGTGGTTTTATTTCCCTTAGCTACTCTACAACTAGGAAAAGAAATATGAAACACTTCTTGCAATGGGATTGGGATTGAGATGGAAGGAATACCAAGACCCAAGATCTAATAGTAAGATACATGAAAGGTCACAACTAAAATCAGGACCATTTCGTACCTATACTTACAACGAAATTGCTTTCATAGTAATATTACATCTATGAGTTTATTTAAGCTGCAAAAATAGAGTACAATAAAATTAGATTATACCCTGTAGTGTAGATATCAGTAGAGATAGAACTAGAGCGATAAAGAGATAGCACAGATAAAACAATGATACAATGAAACAGGAGAGTTAATCACAAATATATATTTATTTTTACTTTTGATTACAGTTAACAGTCAGTCAGTAGTGGTATAACAGAATTGCTTTGTAAAAACTAAAGTGACGTCTTTACATAAAATTGTATGCTGATATGAGTAGGTAATCATTGTGATAATTGATTATTGGCGACTGATGCGTGGAGAATAATAGTGTATTTATAAATTTTAAGCTTCCTCATCCAATCCAGAAGTTCAGACCATGTTACACGTAGCACATGTAAAATTATTACTGAACGTAATTTTTTAAATCATCAACTGCAAGACTGAATGGGTCGAAAAACGACAATCGTTATTTACCAGAAAGTGTAAATGAATCCATGGTTCTATCTGCTATTTCTGTTTCAAATTGTATGTAAAATATAACTTAAGTTGTACCTGAAACTCAATGCATATCTTTCGCATTGTGGATTTTGCATAAGGAGTAAAAAGTGCTTGAAAATACTCTTGAGAATGATAATTGTTCAAAACCCCGAAAACCCCGAAAACCCGGTGGCCAAACCCGACCCGAACCCCGAACCCGGTACCCCTACCCCGAACCCCGAACCCGACCCGGAACACCTACCCCGAACCCCGAACCCGGTACCAAAACCCGACCCGAAACCCGACCCGACCCCGAACCCCGAACACCCCTAGTCAGCACAGGACTAGATAGGGACTCAATTCCATATTAGAACTGTTAGATAAAAAGGGTTTGTATACAGGAGAATACAGTCAGGCCTAGTTCGAGCTGGCTAAGTCAATCGACTCTATCCTAAAGCTTAAAGCAGAGCCAGGTTACCAGGGTTAACCAAGGCCTTACAATAAGAACAGGCGCGGCCCAATGCCAATCCCACAGCTACAGAAAAGCTTTATCAGTTAGCCAGCACATGCAAAACCATTGCTGAGAAGCTAGCAAATTCGAGCTTATAGCTATAAAACCGATAAGATAAGGAGGAATCGGAGGTAAATCGAAAGCCAAGCCAAGCAAGCTTACAGCACGAGCTCCCACCTTGCCAAAGCATTTCAATTCGAACTGAATACGGCTTGGTGGTTTCCAACTAAACAAGAGCTTCGTTTATATCTGTACTCTACACTTCAACGCCTGTTTTGCGTCATCTATGCGAGAAATTCAATATGCTATATTAGCGTCACTCATCACTTTTTAGCCCCACTCCTGACTCAATTAAGCCCCACTGCTGACAACATTTTAGCGCTACTCCTGACTCTATTTTGGCGCCAAGCTTAAATCTATTTTAGCGTCACTCTGGAATCTTTAACGCCAGCCCTGACTCTATTTTGGCGCGAATCTCGAATCTATTTTGGCGCCACTCCTGACTCTATCTTAGCGCCAATCTTGAAATTTTTAGCGCCAATCTTGAATCTATTTTAGCGCCACTCCTGACTCTTTTTAGCGCCACTCCTGACTCTTTTTAGCGCCACTCCTGACTCTTTTTAGCGCCACTCCTGACTCTTTTTAGCGCCACTCCTGACTCTATTGTGGCGTCAATCTTGAATCTATTTTAGCGCCACTCCTGACTATATTTTGGCGCCAAGCTTAAATCTATTTTAGCGTCACTCTAGACTCTTTAACGCCACCCTGACTCTATTTTGGCGCAAATCTCGAATCTAATTTGGCGCCACTCCTGACTCTATCTTAGCGCCAATCTTGAAATTTTTAGCGCCAATCTTGAATCTATTTTAGCGTCACTCCTGACTCTTTTTAGCGCCACTCCTGACTCTTTTTAGCGCCACTCCTGACTCTTTTTAGCGCCACTCCTGACTCTTTTTAGCGCCACTCCTGACTATTTTTAGCGCCACTCCTGACTCTTTTTAGCGCCACTCCTGACTCTTTTTAGCGCCACTCTTGACTCTATTTTGGCGTCAATCTTGAATTTATTTTAGCGCCACTCCTGACTGTATTCTAGCGACAATCTCGAATCTATTTTAGCGCCACTCCTGACTCTTTTTAGCGCCACTCCTGACTCTTTTTAGCGCCACTCCTGACTCTTTTTAGCGCCACTCCTGACTCTTTAGCGCCACTCCTGACTCTTTTTAGCGCCACTCTTGACTCTATTTTGGCGTCAATCTTGAATCTATTTTAGCGCCACTCCTGACTCTATTCTAGCGACAATCTCGAATCTAATTTTAGCGCCACTCCTGACTCTATTCTAGCGACAATCTCAAATCTATTTTAGCGCCACTCCTGACTCTATTCTAGGGACAATCTCGAATCTATTTTAGCGCCACTCCTGACTCTATTCTAGCGACAATCTCGAATCTATTTTAGCGCCACTCCTGACTCTATTCTAGCGACAATCTCGAATCTATTTTAGCGCCACTCCTGACTCTATTCTAGGGACAATCTCGAATCTATTTTAGCGCCACTCCTGACTCTATTCTAGCGACAATCTCGAATCTATTTTAGCGCCACTCCTGACTCTATTCTAGGGACAATCTCGAATCTATTTTAGCGCCACTCCTGACTCTATTCTAGGGACAATCTCGAATCTATTTTAGCGCCACTCCTGACTCTATTCTAGCGACAATCTCGAATCTATTTTAGCGCCACTCCTGACTCTATTCTAGGGACAATCTCGAATCTATTTTAGCGCCACTCCTGACTCTATTCTAGCGACAATCTCGAATCTATTTTAGCGCCACTCCTGACTCTATTCTAGCGACAATCTCGAATCTATTTTAGCGCCACTCCTGACTCTATTCTAGCACAGGCATCAAACATATAAAAAACCCTTGAAAATAGAAGACGGCCAACATACCCTGCCAAGAAACCAGTTGCTTTTGGCACCGGTGACCGTGTCCAAGAGTTCGTGACTTTGCACTTGGTAACTGGGCGTGCATAGTCCGTTTCGAGCGCACAGGTCGTCTAATAGCTGTGGGAATTAGAGGGAAAGATTGCGACTTTTAAGATACCCGAATAACAAAATAACATTGTAATACAGTGGCATAATATAGGTCTAAAATAGATAATTATAGCTATACGCAATTATTCATTCAAAATAATGGCACTACACTATTTTATTAATAACATACCATTAAAAGCTGGTCTCATACATGAAAAGTCTAAATTATGACTGCATGATATCTTAGAAGCTGGGGTAATGGGTTGCGGTGCAGATTTTGAGAACACATGAATATATATATATATATATATAGATATATAGATAGATAGATAGATAGATAGATAGATAGATAGATAGATAGATAGATAGATAGATAGATAGATAGATAGATAGATAGATAGATAGATAGATAGATAGATAGATAGATAGATAGATAGATAGATAGATAGATAGATAGATAGATAGATAGATAGATAGATACATAGATACATAGATAGATAGATAGATAGATAGATAGATAGATAGATAGATAGATAGATAGATAGATAGATAGATAGATAGATAGATAGATAGATAGATAGATAGATAGATAGATAGACAGATAGACAGACGGACTGCACAAAGAAATCTCGCACATCAAAAGCGCTACCCACAAATCAACCGCTTCTACGAGTACAATGCCGCAATACAAACGGGAATTAAGAAGTTAAAATCAAGCAAGCATAATTAATGAGTGAATAAGAATTTCAGCGGCTAAATCTACCTAGAGATGATTAGCTAGGGTTAGCAAAAGGCTAATTAAGCGCGTGCACGATACGATTTTGGCGCCAATTGAAAAATTGGACAAACCTCAATTTTTGGGTCGCTCCTTCGATTCATCTGGCAAAAAATATAAAGTTATTAGAAATGATCGGTAAATAATATTTATTGCGTAAATAGGAAGGAGCGGCCGAAAGCAACCGAAAGAAGATTTATTGGAAGCAATCATTAATAATTGACTGTCAAACATTTAAAACCATTGGACCGTGAACTGTCAAATTTATTATTTATTAAAACCTCCAAAAAGCTGATCATGGTCCGATAAAAACCTTAATTCCCAAATGAGATTTGTTAATTATTTACTCAAAGTGGGGTCTATAGAAATCGTCGTACAAATTCCTAAATTTTTGTACAAGAAAAATTTGTCAGAATTTATTAATTAGGGTAATTTTTATTAGCTTATTCAAGTACGTGATTCTAAAATCTGCAATTATTTGAACAACAGAGATTATAATTTTTATTCTCTGCCTATAGAATCATAATCTGGCAGACATATTCGTTTCACCTCAGGTTAGGCCTTAACAACCCGTTGTTGCGTGATGGGTCATTAGCATTGGTATATCAGGAGAAACTCTACTCTAGAAAGTGGGCAACAGATAAAGAGAAGTGTTGCTTTTGAATTCCAATATATTAGATTAATTTTTCAATGAATTTTCAGCTTCATTCTATCCATTTAGCATACTCAGATAGCTAACTTACTTACTCAGATAGTAACTTACTCAGATACTAGTTAAATGTCCCCAGTTCCTGAATCCCAGTTCCTGAATCCCAATTCTTGAATCCCAGTTCCTGAATCCCAGTTCCTGAATCCCAGTTCCTGAATCCCAGTTCCCAAATCCCAGATCCCGAATCTCAGTTCCTGAATCCCAGTTCCCGAATCCCAGTTCCTGAATCCCTGTTCCTGAATCCCAGTTCCTGAATCCCAATTCCTGAATCCCAATTGCTGAATCCCAGTTCTTGAATCCCAGTTCCCGAATCCCAGTTCCTGAATCCCAGTTCCTGAATCCCAGTTCCTGAATCCCAGTTCCTAAATCCCAGTTCCTGAATCCCAATTCCTGAATCCCAGTTCCTGAATCCCAGTTCCTGAATCCCAATTGCTGAATCCCAATTGCTGAATCCCAGTTCTTGAATCCCAGCTTGGAGTTCTTGGCTAATAAGAGATTTATATTCACTAGCTATAGCTAAGACATACAGTATGGAAATGTTATCACGGATCTATTGAACATTTAAAAAAGTTCTATCGCATGCTGTCTAACTATTTTTTATCATCCGGTAGATTCAATTTTTTTATTATTACAGCGCAAAAAAAACAAATACAGTTAGGCATGCTTTGATATTGTCCGATTAACATATTATAGAAATGCAATAAATAATATAAAATGAGTTACAGTTACATTAAATGCAAATGTGGCTAATGAAAAATTACTGTACAATGTATTGGGAAATAAGCAGCGTAAAAGATCCTCTCTCCCCTCTCACCTCGGTGTGCGGCTTCTTGTCTCGCAGATATCCCGGTATGTTATTGCCGCCGCGCACTCCCCCAGCTGAGCGACTGCCTGCGGCGTTGCGCAGCACCCGGCCGCGGTACACCTGACCCCGGGCCGGGCTCTCCGGTCGGTGGAGGGCCGCTCCGCGAGCTGCTGCTGCTGCTGTTGCTGTTGTTGCAGCAATCTAAGGTTAAAGAGACGGTTGAGTTACACGATTAGGAATATGGATATTCTTGGGAATGGAATTATAGCAGGCGTGTGGGATTGGGATCATAGCATATGTGTGTGGGATTGGTATCATAGCATGTGTGTGGGATTGGGATCATAGCAGGTGTGTGTGTGTGGGATCATAGCATGTGTGTGGGATTGGGATCATAGCAGGTGTGTGGGATTGGGATCATAGCAGGTGTGTGGGATTGGGATCATAGCATGTGTATGTGTGGGACTGGGATCATAGCATGTGTGTGGGACTGGGATCATAGCATGTGTGTGGGATTGGGATCATAGCATATGTGTGGGATAGGGATCATAGCCTGTGTATGGGACTGGGATCATAGCATGTGTGTGGGATTGGGATCATAGCATGTGTGTGGGATTGGGATCATAGCATGTGCGTGGGATTGGGATCATAGCAGGTGTGTGTGTGTGTGGGATCATAGCATGTGTGTGGGATTGGGATCATAGCAGGTGTGTGTGTGTGTGTGTGTGTGTGTGTGTGTGGGATCATAGCATGTGTGTGGGATTGGGATCATAGCAGGTGTGTGTGTGTGTGTGTGTGTGGGATCATAGCAGGTGTGTGTGTGTGTGGGATCATAGCATGTGTGTGGGATTGTGATCATAGCATGTGTGTGGGATTGGGATCATAGCATGTGTGTGGGATTGGGATCATAGCATGTGCGTGGGATTGGGATCATAGCAGGTGTGTGTGTGTGTGGGATCATAGCATGTGTGTGGGATTGGGATCATAGCAGGTGTGTGTGTGTGTGTGTGTGTGTGTGTGTGTGTGTGTGTGTGTGTGTGTGTGGGATCATAGCATGTGTGTGGGATTGGGATCATAGCAGGTGTGTGTGTGTGTGTGTGTGTGGGATCATAGCAGGTGTGTGTGTGTGTGGGATCATAGCATGTGTGTGGGATTGTGATCATAGCAGGTGTGTGTGGGACTGGGATCATAGCATGTGTGTGGGATTGGGATCATAGCATGTGTGTGGTTGGGATTGGGATCACAGTGAAGGAACAAAATGAAATGCTAGACAAATCTAAAAAAGAAGATTAAAAGCCATGATTTACAGATGTGACATAATACAGCTCACAGCTTATACTCAACTAAATGGCAATACAGCACCAGTATTTAGTAACCGTTCACGCAGCCATGAGTGCAAAGAAGTGTACAAGGTGACCCGAATTTTATACACGCCATTGGCGACAACGAAGTTTAGGGCTATTTGCTGGTATACGCATAAAAGAGTAACACAGCTATAGGTGTAGGCATTTGGCTATGCTCTTGTTGCAATTCTAATATTATAATTTTCTTATTCTGCGTCGCTATAATTTAGCACAGGGATTGAAGAAAGAAAAGAAAAGGTGAACAAGGAAAATGAACTGGAATAGTCGGAGAGTATGAAAACACGAGGCGTCGGTTTCTCGAACAGGCTAAAAGCAGGAGAATGCGAAGGGTTTAGCTGAGACAGGTACTAATTTTGTGTGCTAATTTTATGTAAAAACATGCGACACGAACAGAGAGACTTCGATCGCGAAGACGGAGAAAGAGAGGGGGGGGCGATTGGTGTTCGTCCACCAGATAAGGAAGCCTCTTCAAAGCTTAAGTTGCCTATAGCATTTTTAATGGTATTTAACTAGTTTCTGTCACAGAATTCTTTAATTTTCTTTTTCGGCATGATTCTCTCTGTTTCGCAGAAGCAATTCAACGCGCGGAGTTCAAATATCACCTATATACACATTCGGTGCTGGTCACCTTTATAGCTTTTATTATTCAAGCAAGTCCAATCCGAGTGAGAAATTTTGAATAACTCTTCTTTGTGGGTATTGGGTACCCTACCAAGTTGACACTGGCTATAGGTGTATAAACATTTCTGTAAACCGATTCCTGTGCCGCGCGCGTTTTTAAACTATATAAACTTCAAAATTGAGCAACCGGTTTTGTGAAACACTGGCAGTAGTCGAATTTCAATCCGACTATTCGAAGTCTTTCAACTTCCGGCGCAAACTGCTGGCCAAGTGTATGGCTCGGTTTGTGGCTGTTGAAGCTTCTTGGGGTTCTTAAATTTCCACTATACTAACTGCTGTTGATTGGTAACCTGTTGTTTATATTAACAATCCTGCCAACGACAAGCATGCGTTAAACGCAACGCAATATAACGCGTAACAGTTGAAGATACAGGAAGGACTTACGAGTATTGAGATTGATATTGATCTGTTGCATTTCATTGCTTACTTAATAAGTTGGGTAGTAAGAAAATTTGAATAGATTAATACATATTGCCTATACAAACATTCTCTGTCTTCTGCTTCTGCCAGAAGACTGTGAATAACAATTTCAGTTAAAGACGCTTAGTAGCTATTGCATAGATACGATGGGGCTGCAACTGCAGTGACCAGTCACTGCCTCTCTCGTCGCCTCGTCAGGCATTATGATCATGGTGGCTTTTCGCACCATGCCGCAAAAGCCAAGGCGCCAGTCGACTGCAGCCAGTTCTTTGAAGCCCAGCTAAGAGACAGGGTGTGCCCAGCTAAGAGACAGGGTGTGCCCAGCTAAGAGACAGGGTGTGCCCAGCTAAGAGACAGGGTGTGCCCAGCTAAGAGACAGGGTGTGCCCAGCTAAGAGACAGTATATTAGTAGCCCCCGTAAGAGACAAAGAGATTTGTAAAACACAAACGGCGAGTTCAAACAGAGCAGAGACTCACCCGGGAGAAACAGAGCCAGTTTGAGCGGCAGCGGCGGCGGCCGCAGTTGCCATGCTGAATTGTTGAGCAGCAATGAGTTGTTCCAGCATAGGATTGCCAAGCATGCCGTAGATCAGCGGGGCCCCAGCTGCGCCAGGCACCTGCTGTCCGTTGGCCATAGCGGCTGCTGCTGCGGCCGCTGCCGCCGCCGCTGCGGCTGCAGGATTCTGAGCTGAGGATTTCTGGCCGGGCAGCAGCTGAGCTGTGCCGGTTTTCGAGCGGCCATTTTCGCCGCCAGCACCGCCAAGAGTTTTGTCCGCCGGCTTGGCTAGCGACACCTCGACGCGGGAGCCGTCAATCTCCGTGTCTGATGTGGCGAGGGGCCGGATTGGGGATTTAGGATTTAGAATTTAGGTTTAAGATTTAATATTTAAGATTTAAGATCAGGTTTAACATTTAGGATTTAGGATCAGTGTCTTAAAGTTTAGGATTTAGTATTAGAGTTTTGGATTTAGGATCAGTGTCTAAGTTTTAGGATTTTGGATTAGGGTTTAGGATTTAGGATTAGGGTTTAGGATTTAGGATTAGGGTTTAGGATTTAGGATTAGGGTTTAGGATTTAGGATTAGGGTTCAGGTTTAGGATTAGGGTTCAGGTTTAGGATCAGTGTTTAGGGTTTAGGATTTAGTATTAGGGTTTAGGACTTACGATTAGGTTTGGAATTTATTTTAGGATTGGGATTTAAGAAAGTAAAGTGGAGAGTGGAGTAGGCAGAGAGGAGTGGAGATTGGAGAGGAGAGTGAGGAGAGTAGAAGAGTAAAGTGAAGAGAATGGAGTGAAATGCGGAGTCAACCCGATGAGACCTGATAAGCAGATGAAGCCTGACAAGCGATTAAAACCTCACCGTCAATCTTCTCCATAGCAGTAATAGCGTCCGATCGTTCTCTGAAATGAACGAACGCATAATCGCGAATCTTTTTCACCCGTTCGATGCAGTCGCAGCCACCGCCGCATGCTTGGGTGAATAGTTCGCGCAGGTGCTCCTCCGTTGTGGTCAGCATTAGATTGCGAACGTAGAGGATTTTTACCTGTTGAGGGAATCATTTACGAGGGATTAAGATTATTGTTTTATTGAAACCTACTCTCTCCACCAGAGCTCTCCGGTGGCTGCTACCCCTTCTCCACCAGAGCTCTCCGGTGGCTACTACCTCCTCTCCACCAGAGCTCTCCGGTGGCTGCTACCCCTTCTCCACCAGAGCTCTCCGGTGGCTACTACCTCCTCTCCACCAGAGCTCTCCGGTGGCTGCTACCCCTTCTCCACCAGAGCTCTCCGGTGGCTGCTACCCCTTCTCCACCAGAGCTCTCCGGTGGCTGCTACCCCTTCTCCACCAGAGCTCTCCGGTGGCTGCTACCCCTTCTCCACCAGAGCTCTCCGGTGGCTGCTACCCCTTCTCCACCAGAGCTCTCCGGTGGCTGCTACCCCTTCTCCACCAGAGCTCTCCGGTGGCTGCTACCCCTTCTCCACCAGAGCTCTCCGGTGGCTGCTACCCCTTCTCCACCAGAGCTCTCCGGTGGCTGCTACCCCTTCTCCACCAGAGCTCTCCGGTGGCTGCTACCCCTTCTCCACCAGAGCTCTCCGGTGGCTGCTACCCCTTCTCCATCAGAGCTCTCCGGTGGCTGCTACCCCTTCTCCACCAGAGCTCTCCGGTGGCTGCTACCCCTTCTCCACCAGAGCTCTCCGGTGGCTGCTACCCCTTCTCCACCAGAGCTCTCCGGTGGCTGCTACCCCTTCTCCACCAGAGCTCTCCGGTGGCTGCTACCCCTTCTCCACCAGAGCTCTCCGGTGGCTGCTACCCCTTCTCCACCAGAGCTCTCCGGTGGCTACTACCCTTTCTCTCCAACAGCTCTCTGGTGGCTACTACCCCTTTCTTTCCCAGAGCCACAGAGCTTTTCAACGAAGACTGTCACCACCAAAAGTCTCCATCTGTGCGCTCACCTTAGACATAATATCTTCGTCGACTTCTCGTTCTGGTTCGGCCCAGTCCACGGCGATTTGGTGGCCCCACAGTTGAATCCGGCCTGGAATGAGTTTCCTACGGGCCATAGCCGCAGCCTTGTGATGCTCATATTCAACAAAAGCGAAGCCGCGATTTTTGCCTTTATCCGCGGCCGACGGATAAACAATAACGTCGCGAACTCCTTCGGTGATTTTCTTCATCTCGGCTAGAATCTCGTGCTTAGCCTTGCTCTTGGGTATGCCGCCAACGAATAATCGGCAATTGTCGACGCTTAAACATACGCCAAGAGTTTTGCCTTTGCGAATTTCATAATTATCCAATTCGTGCACGGCTCGTTTAGTGTCGTCTCGATTTGTGTAGATGCAGAAGCCGTAGCCTCGGTTGGAACCGGAGAAGTCCATCATCAATCGGAACATGTAGATTCGGCCGGCTTTCTCGAATACTGGCACCAGTTCGTCCTGGAGGTTGTTTTGTTTAGGGAGGGTTTTGTTCAAGTGAAAGGGCTCCAGGATATTTAGGTCAGATGATGACAGGTGCGCCGGTATAGTTAGCTCAGATGACTGGGGTGCCAAGATATTTAGGTCAGGTGACAGGGGCGCCAGCTACTGACGGGATGTTAGGTCAGGTGATTAGGGCACCTGGATAATTTAGTCAGGCGATGGCAGTTATGCCAGGATATTTAGGTCAGCTGAATAAAAGTTTAGATGCGCTCAAAGTTTATGAGCACCAAAAGTTCAGATGACACCAAAAGTACAAACTCAGGTCAACTCTTACCTCAAAGCAATCGCGCGGAATTTTCCCAATAAATACTTCACAGCCCCGATTTGGCGCTGTGCCAACCCAATCTGGCGGGGGGCCGTATCGTCTCTGGCCATTCTCTTGCACAATCTGATACTTCGTACGCTCGCACAGCTCTAGGATGGCTTCTTCTGGTGGCACAACAATTGGCTGCTGGTGTTGCTGCTGCTGCTGATGATGATGCTGGGATTTATCGAAACTCGGCGAAGACGAAGAATTCGACTCGTCAACGTCGATTGACGAATCCTGTTGGCTAGAATGGTTGGACGGATTAACAGACTCGCTTTCGGTTAAAGTTGTTGAGGAATGATTTTGATGCTGATGATCCATAGCGTTGTATGTCGGTTGTTGCTGTTGCTGAGTCAATTGCTGTGGTTGCTGTTGCTGTTGTTGATAGGCGCTGTCGAGATTGAGAGAGCCAAATTGGTGACTTATATCGTTGTACACCATTTGCTCGTCCGGTCCTTTTTAATTCGTTCTTGGCGTTACCTAAGCGCGCCCACCGATAGCGGGAGTGGAGGAGAGGAGAGAGAAGAGAAATTAGTTGCTTGCGTCTGTAGTTTAGTTAGAGCGGCGGCGTTGGGGTTGCCGTCATTCTCTCGTGATTTTCGACTGCGGCTTTGCAAGGTGGAAGCGGTGCATGGGGGGCCCAGTGTGTTTGTTATTTGGGCCAATGGGGTTTGGACGGGAAGTTTAGAGGGAGAGGGGGGCACACGGAGGGTCGGGTGGTTGGCCTTATCGCTTTTAAGAAAATGGGTGGGGGGTCTCTCCGAAGATAAGATAACGCGACGAAACTGTAAACAGGGAATGAAGCGAGTTGAGCGTAACTTATTCTGAGTAAAGTGGAGATGAAGGGGAGCTAGAGTTAATGCTAAGCTCATAATTCCAAAGCTCAGTTGGGGCTTAGGCTTACATACAAAAACTAACAGCGCTTTCAATGCTGCTATAAAATTTAAGTAATTTCTCTGGGAAGTTTAAATTGAAATCAAAACTATTGAAATCAGCTGTAGATAGCAGAATTTATGTCTCTTAAAATCGATAATCTGTTGTGGAAAATATGGGACGGGTAAGGCCATGGACCACGGTATGCAAAGCGAACAAATATACATTACAATGCTATAATTTAATGCTTACCAGATTAGCAATATTGACTGTCCTTACTCTAACTCGTTTGCGACTATCTAAAAGAAAAAATACCGAGCTTTGATTATTCAATCTGTTATGGTTTTTCAGGACGAAACTTAAGGACTAAGTCTGGAATCTGGATTAAGTAAGATTTTTTAAGCTAAGACCGTGTACGCTCGTGCCAGACAAACGAAAATCTCTAGTATGCAGTTATCGATGCGTAGCTTTCAACGCTTTTGTTAAGCTTATAATCGCCTCTCAGTCTCTAATTCTTACGCTTGAAATGTTTTTCCTCCCCTCCCCTGGCGTAGTCTTTTCTGATTGGTTCGCTGATCCTGGTCATAGACTAACAATCAGCTGGGGGAAGAGGGGTGGATGTGATGTGTGAACCGATTTTGCTTGGTCAGTTCATTAACCGCTGGGCGCTACTGTCTTGGACAGATTGAACATAAGGGAAATGGGGTGGTGGGGCCACAAAAGGCTAGGATTTTATCGATTTTTCAAAAGCGAAAGCTAGGCTATAGTCGTATAGAGTAAACTCAAGTATTAAACAAAAGAGACTGACAGGCACAAGGCGCAAGGGGCTATATCAGATAAAAATGGGCATGCATGAGTGCAGAAGGGGAACTATTATGATTGTGACAACGATTAGCTGATACGCTTTAGATAAGTCTTATTTGTTTTAATTTTAATTGCCAACGAACGTTTGCCCCTGTGCTGCCTGAATCTAAATTGAACCCTGTCCCCTGTGGCTGTTAGGCGCCCACCCGATGGTCCTGTTCTACCCAGGTTCAATCAGTAGCTCGTAAGCTTATCATTCCCCAGGTTGCATCACAATCAAGTGTGAGTTTCCTGAGCTGATACTGGCATGTAAAAAAGCACGTCTATTACGCCAGTCCGTACATCACTCCTATTCAGAGCTCACTGTCAGTTTCTTGTTAGCAAAATATTTTATTCTGTTCTACAACATTATCATTGAAAGCTCTTTAAAATCAGGTTAGATGGCTTCGTAAATCAAAATTCTCGGGATCCCGGATCCCGCGCAAAAACCCGGGATTAAAAAAGTTTCTAATCTTTTTTTGGTGCAATTTTGATTTACGAAGCCATCTAATCTGATTTTAATTGGCAAATATCCCGATCCCAAGAATCCCGGGATTTTCGTAGTCTATATGATATCCCGATCCCGAGAATCCCGGGATTTTCGAAGTCTATATGATATCCCGATCCCGAGAATCCCGGGATTTTCGAAGTCTATATGATATCCCGATCCCAAGAATCCCGGAATTTTCGAAGTCCATGATATTCCGATTCCGAGAATCCCGGGATTGGCAAAACGCAGGATTTTGTCTTCCCTACTATAACCAGAAAATCGCCAAAATTATCAACAATAACGGTCGCTTTCACTTTCACAAGCTGAAGCTATAAAATTTCAAAGTCGTCAAAGACAAGCAAAATTCATAACCTTACAGAAGCTTCTCAAGTTCGAAACTTTACTAGTTCGAAATTTCACATCGTTAATTTTGTTTAAGCTGTGAGCTAGCGGAAACGACTGGCTTAAAGCTATTCGACCCGTAAAATTTATGTTGTAACTTTTAACTTTCAATTGAAGCGTAAAGGCATTAAAAACGAACAAAGAACTTACCTCAAACTAAGCCTCAGTAGAGAGGCTAGGAAAAATTTATTGTTTTAAAAAGTTTAAGTAAATTATATTTCCGTTTGTGTAATCTCTTGCCTGTTATGTATTTCTATCTGCACAAGTGTATAGTATGGTGTGTAATGATGACCCCTCTACCCTGTCACTGCGCGAGACGGCCTTAATATACATTTGAATCATATAGTAAACGCAGCTAAATCTCAGGATAGGCCAACTTCGGGCCAATATAAGAAGGGCTTGTAATATGCAGCAGTACATTAAATAACTTTCACTGCGTACGCACCAAAAAGGATAGGACGATGAATGTATTAAACACGAGCTAATAATAACATCTTTATATGGGCTAAAATTGTGCAAAACTCTGCTATCTAATCCAACCTATTGGCCTGTGTGCGTGCATGTCTGTCCAAAATGTTTACCATAGCTTGAATAAAGGGTCTCCCTCCTCCATTTGTACTAACATGTTATAGAGCTCGTATTTATAATTAGCTCATTATAGCGTCTTAGAGTAACACTATTTAACATCTACAGCAGTGCAAATATACAATACGTTTCAGAGTTGAAGATTTTCGTACGGAAGTTCAAATTTCATACGATTAAAGTATGCAATTAGCGTTTGATCATTGTAGCGCGACAATTATATAGTACCCTGTACGCGGAGTTAATTGGTTAAGCAAACAAATGAACAGGATTCCGACGCGTATAGGGTCTTAAAGCTCTCATACGAGTATGCACCCAGCGAACTGCAGTCTCACTTTAATTAGAATTTACCGCCAATTAGTGTAATTAGTTTAATTTACGTGTACCTGTAATTATAGCTGCTCACTGCAGCGTTCATATAAGACCTGCTCGTAAAAAACCTCATCGTTTGTTAAACTTTTGGAGCATATACGCGGTGTACATGTTGATTTAGATCTATAGTTGTTAAGATGCTTTTTTTACAGTAGTTTTTCTAAGCGTGTACATGTATAGCAGAAAGCTATATACTAAGACCAAAATCTATTGGAAACCCACACGAACTGATTGCTGAAAAATTAACCATAAGATTAGATTTTTCTAAAAACAACTAACTTAACTAAAATTAACTAGCGTTTTAAAAATTTTTATGTAAAACTCCGCCTGATTGCCTCGATTCTTGACCTAAAGTTAAGTTTGACCAGCACACAAAGGCCTGTACAGCAATCCGACGCCGGCGACCTCACCAACGTTCAATTCTTCTGTCGACGTCCATGATCCAGACACAGATATGCATTTTTTACATTGTCATTATATCGACGTTCAGCCGACACATGCAGGCGTCGTTTTCCGTGGACGCAATGTAAAAGCACACATTTCTCATCGATAATCGATAAAAGACGTCGGGAACATCAGCCAGACGTCGCCGACGTCGGATTGCTGTACGAGAAGGTCTTCAATCTTGCGTCTTGACCGAATTTAGGGTGCACGTACTGCATGTACATGTACATGTGCTGAATGTAATTAAATGTACACGACGTACACGTTGTACTTGCTTTCTATTGTCCTGTCGTCCAAGACTGCCACAGAGGCGGACGGCAACATACATACAGTATGTGGTAAAAACACGAAACTCCAAAAATTTTTGGTTACAAATCTTGGTTTTTTTGTCCACATATCATAAAATTCATTGTGACAACCCGCGAGTGCTGCACTTTGCTTTTCTTACATGTACCTGCAAGCTGGTGGCCGAAACCGAAAGTTGAGCACCTGCCACTTGCACATGCATCCAATCACTTTTTCAGTGGCCGGAAAAATTATTATTGTAAGCAGGTACAAATTTATTATATGTATAATGTACATTAAAATAAAATCGCCGAATAAGCTTGTGACGGTGAAAATTATGCATGCGTCATGAATTTAAAATAGTACATGTACATATGGTACATGCTACTTACATGTTTACAAGGGGGGCGCTTCATAAGACCTAAATTTCACAACGCCTAAAATCGAAAATGCAGCCTCCTTCACAACGCCTAAATTTCATATCGCCTAAATTTCACAACACCTAGAACTGAATGTGAAGGAAAGAAGCAAGGATTTTGGTGTTGTGAAATTTAGGCGTTATGAAATTTAGGTAATGTGAAGGAGGCTGCATTTTTGATTTTTAGGCGTTGATCGAAATTTAGGCGATGTGAGAAGGAGCGTGCAAATTTTAGGCGTTGTGAAGTGTAATTAGTTTTAGGCGTTGTGAAATTTAGGTCTTATGAAAGCGTCCCGTTACATGCATGTGCTGCAATTAAAAACGGGATTTTCTATCAGGATGCGGGACGTCCATGCCAAGAGGAATTATTACAAAATATCACATTTCTATCTCCATCGTAAATTTTCGACCAGCTACCAGCCAAAAAATACAGTTGACAACGTACATGCTTAATCTGTTTTTACGCTAAACTGGATTGGCTGCAGCTGTATCATTATGCCGACTACGCTCTGGCTTAATCACTGTGCGTGGATGTACATGTACATGTACCGTACATGTATAGCTGTACATACATATATATGCATGTAACTATATGTACATGAGTACATAAATCCAAAATGGCAATTCAAAGTTGATGTAGCCTTTACAATATTTTTCGTACTTGGTTTCTAAAAAGAAACGGATAAAGTACATAGTATTTAACGAGGCCACGGAAATAGAAAACAAAATGATAAATACCAGCACATGCTATTTAGGACTAAGATAATTGGGGAAAATTTAATAATCGAGAAATACTTTGATTCAGAATCTGACTCAAGGAATCAAATCTTTCGTGAGTACAAGAATAATTTTCTTTTACTTAGTAGAGTTGTTATTTTTAGTTTCGGCGCATTATTTAAGATCGATCGTTTGAAAGCAGTTTTTTAATTATTTCTGCTCGTAGTAAAGTCGGTCCGTCCGTGTAGAGTCGAGTATGATCTGCAGGAGTTAGAACTTACCATTTAAGCTCCAGTTTTACACTATTAGAATTGTATCCTGCTTTAGTACTGAAAAAATTAAGTGCTGTACGTGTAGGTTGTAGCTGATCAACTAGACAATATTTTTTTATCTGGTACAACTAAATATCACTTAACATTTTTATCGGCATCGCACCATACCATGGTCTGCCTCGAACTTGATTTTCACTTTAACTACGCAAACAGCAAGTCTTATGTTATATAGTGTATTTTTTATGTTAAATATACTCTTTGACTTTGACATGACTGAACCAACTAAAGCAATCTTGGACCTTTTATTTAGGCCTAGTGCACACGCCACCACTGCCACTCACTAGTGTATACTTATTTCTGAGCTATATATTAAGCTATATGCAACTAGTTAGGGGGGTCTACAATATCTATAAGCAGGCTACATAATATTTGTTATATGTTAATGCTTTTAAGTTTTAATTGGGTAAAAAAGAATTGTTTTGGCATAGACATCCTGAAATTCTAAAAATAATTGTTAAATTTATGCACCAAGCTTAGAAAAAAGGAAGCATTAATGTGGAACATATTTATTCAGCCTAAAGTTTAGCTTAGGCCCTAGGTTTTGTTGCTAATTGAGTCTTAAGTTATTTTAATTTGTTTCTTTTAGTCAATATATACTAGAAGTGTCTAGTGATACCCATATTGTGATAGAAAAAAGCTAGGCCCTAAATAAGAGTATTAATTGCTTTTTTGTATCTAGAGTAGCTTTACTTCATAAAAATTAGTTTTGTAAATGCTAGGCCTATAATAGACCCTGAAATTTGTGTTTTCTCAATTTTTAAGCTATAGACTGAAATTTTGCTATGAATTAATTGAATGTTTTTATTTAATTACTAAAAAGTTGGTTATAACATTAATTTAAATTTTCCTCCTTTCAAATATTTACATTATTTATATCTAATATACTTGATTAATATCCTTTTAAACTTCATAAAGAAATACATTACACAATATAAAGTCATTGGTATATCATTAGTCACTAAGCTTATGTGAATAAATTATTTTTATCATATTACTGTCTAGAATTTTCATTAGCTAATTGGCAGTTCATTTTATGCTTTCTTTTGATGCTCAATAGACAGGAAAATGCAAAACTTTGAAGCTACCAAGTGTCCATCCGATGAGCTGTCTCTGACTAATAAAATTTTTTTCAACCCAAATGATGTACGAAGCCTAAAGAATCAGTGAGTTATTTTCAAAGTTATTTTGAAGTATGTAACTGATTTCTGGAACTAATTAACTTTTTTACTTAGCATGTAAGAAATGTCTACGTGGACAATACTATTTATAAAAAACTACAATTAAGCTACTATCAGAGTTGGAAATCATATGAGTGGATCTTTGGAATAGTCTCAAAGTCTTGGGTTTGAATATTTCTAAGAGGTTGAAAGCCACGAAGTTGGAAACATCAGGTGAGATAATCTCTCATCGCTCAAAACACGTGTATCATGGTTAAAAGTTTGAGAGATGTAAATCTCATAGTCGGAAAACTTATGGTTTGAACTTTTGGTTATGAATTTCTTAAAGACAGAAATCTCAGTGGTTAGAACTCTGTGGTGGAAATCTCAACGGCTGGAAATCTTAGTGGTGGAAATCTCAACGGCTAGAAATCTCAATGGTGGAATTCTCAACGTCTGGAAATCTTAGTGGTGGAAATCTCAACGGCTAGAAATCTCAATGGTGGAAATCTCAACGGCTAGAAATCTCAGTCGTGGAAATCTCAACGGCTAGAAATCTCAATGGTGAAAATCTCAACGGCTAGAAATCTCAACGACTAGAAATCTCAATGGTGGAAATCTCAACGGCTAGAAATCTCAATGGTGGAAATCTCAACGTCTGGAAATCTTAGTGGTGGAAATCTCAACGACTAGAAATCTCAATGGTGGAAATCTCAGGTTTTAAACTAGTCTTTTAAATCTTAGGCTTTTGAAATATTAGCTTAGGAGACGCCCTAATAAGTAAAATAATAACTCAATAGTAATAAAGTAGAACCTCAGCTTTGTTTCTATACGCGTATAAAAGCTCTCAAAGCAGATCCACACAATGCCCAACTCATCTGGGACCCCCCCTGACAGGTTCATCAAAATCCACAGCGGCTCCGGCTCCTATGCATTCCTACTGGACTCCAATCCGAGCATTCCAACTGGCAAGGCCGGCTTCAGTCTCGTGCAGGTTTGTCGCCTATTTTTATCTTTAACAGAAGCCTTCTTTATGGCCTTCTTAACATAAGTAATCAAACGAATTGACCGATGCACTCTTAGTACCCAGGAAATTTTTTGTCGCTTAATCTCAACCGTGCTCTTGACTGTGAAAATTTGATTACTTGCTTGCTTGATTGATTTCTTCCAGCCCTCGATTTTATTATAAACCCTTAATAGTTGATTGAATAATTTCCGCCTGTAGGAGTTATAAAGTGTATTTATTAATCAAACTTGCATAAGTACTTTTAGAAGTGAAATTAGATTGACTGTTTAATTTTACATCAATATTATATTTATAGTGGACAAAGATACTTTGGAGCTCTCCTGACTCTTTTCTCGGCGCCCTCTGACTCTTCTTTGCGCCCTCCTGACTCTCTTCCTGACGCTTTCCTGACTCTCTTCCTGGCGCTTTCCTGACTCTCTTCCTGGCGCTTTCCTGACTCTCTTCTTGGCGCTTTTCTGAATCTCTTCTTTGCGCCCTCCTGACTCTCTTCCTGGCGCTTTCCTGACTCTCTTCTTTGCGCCCTCCTGACTCTCTTTCGGCGCCCTCCTGACTCTCTTTCTGGCGCCCTCCTGACTCTCTTCCTGGCGCCCTCCTGACGCTTTTCTCGGCGCCCTCCTGACTCTTTTCTCGGAGCTTTCTTGACTCTCTTCTTGACGTTTTCATGACACTCTTCTTGGCACTTTCCTGATTCTTTTCTTGGCGCCTTTCTGACTCTCTTCGTGGCGCTTTTTTGAGTCTCTTCTTTGCGCCCTCCTGACTCTCTTCCTGGCGCCCTCCTGACGCTGTTCTTGGCGCTCTTCTGACTCTTCTGGCGTTCTCTAACGCTCTCTTTTGCGCCCTTAGAAATTAAATAGCACTTAAAGTAGTCGAGTTTCATTTATACTGCTAGTCTAAACTAAAGCCAATAAACCTGAAAATAACCGGTTACATGGGTTTAGGATTAGTGTGAATTCTGCTCACAAGCTTGCAAGTATGTTTAACTTTCACAAGTATTTTTAACGGCAGAAGTTTTTCAGTTTTATCCTACTCATGTATTCCTTTAGTCTCTCTCTGTGTCTCTCCCCTCACTCAGTTCCCTTACTCAAGGGTACACTGGATAAGAATGAAATTGGAGACTAGTAGAGGTACTCAAATAAAATCCTCTGCCCCTTGCTCGCCCCAATTGAACTTCTTCCCCATAATAAAAAAGAGAGTGTACACAAGATAACTCCCGTTCATTCTTCCTCTTCTCTGCTCCCAACGGTGGATGCCCTCCTTGTACCCGACACAATATCGATCGGATTCAGCAAACAATACCCACAAGCATCAACGCATGGGTTTAGGGAAGAAAAGTGTACGTTCACATCCCAATAGAGAGGATAGGATTAGAGTGAAAGATGCTAAAGCCTTCTGTACTCCTATATATATAGAGGACTAATTCTGGAAGTGTTGATGCAGCACCGGCATAAAACTCGTGCGGTTGCACTGTAATATAAAGACAACAAGAAATCGTCAATCATGAGTTCATCTCGACCATCGTCAACTGGAAAGCCGAGCGATCGACTAAACGCACAAACTGTGCCAGCCTTCGGTCCCAGAGGCCGGCTAACAACATTTCAAGCTGCTTATGAGACCGGCCTAGTGCCCTGCCGGCTGCAGCACGGCTCCGTGCGGCATCGGTTGTCATGGCAACAGCCCATAGACAGTCTAGACTTGGATCCCCTAGTTGTGTACATGGCCCAGGGCCTATTAGAAACCAAGCATCCGTATTGTTTCTTAAGCCAGCAAGGTCTGCAGGAGCTTCTGACAGCTCGGCAAGCTGCGATTCAACTGCCGTCGCTGTTGCCACGTCTGGTGCCTCATCTGAAAGCGGCTCTGGCCGCGCCAGCTAAGCAGCACCCAAACGCGTTCGAAGCCGCTTTAAAATGCTGCACTCTGATCAGCGCCGCTGTAGGGCCTCAGTTGAATCCTCACCTGTCTTCTCTGCTGCCAAGCATGGCCAGACTGATGGTGAACGGGTCGCAGTCTAGCAGAGAGGCAATCGTGACAGCCCTGCAACAGTTCGAGACCAACGGAGCGCCGGAGGCTCTGGCAATTATTAAATCCAGGATACCGACATACACGGCTGCCATTTGATCTGGACTAATTTGTTTTGAAAATCAGTTTTCTTTTTCAGTTTTGAAGAGATGTTTTACTCAGTTTACGATTCAGTTCTTGATGGTTATGAAACCCCTGTCGCCCTCTCCTCTCTCTCCCTCTCTCTCTCTCTCTCTCTCTCTCTCTCTCTCTCTCTCTCTCTCTCTCTCTCTCTCCCCCTCTCTCTCTCTCTATCCCTCTCTCTCTCCCTCTCTCTCCCTCTCTCTCTCTCTCTCTCTCTCTCTCTCTCTCTCTCTCTCTCTCTCTCTCTCTCTCTCTCTCTCTCTCTCTCTGTCTCTCTCTCTCTCTCTCTCTCTCTCTCTCTCTCTCTCTCCCTCTCTCTCTCTCTCTCTCTCTCTCTCTCTCTCTCTCTCTCTCTCTCTCTCTCTCTCTCTCTCTCTCTCTCTCTCTCTCTCTCTCTCTCTCTCTCTCTCTCTCTCTCTCTCTCTCTCTCTCTCTCTCTCTCTCTCTCTCTCCTCTCTCTCTCTCTCTCTCTCTCTCCTCTCTCTCTCTCTCTCTCTCTCTCTCTCTCTCTCTCTCTCTCTCTCTCTCTCTCTCTCTCTCTTATCTCTCACTTTCAATTTAGGCATATTATGAGATCCATCCCTAGCTGCTTGTGTTTTTGTTCCTCTGTTCCTCTTTTCTTGGCAACTCTTAGTCTTTCCATTAATTTTCTAGCGGGTTGTTCGACTTAAAATATAAAGTTTAATAAAGCTTTCTTTCAGTGAGACATACTATTTTAGTCAACAATATTGAAACGAATACAGCAATGCAATGCTGTCCGCACTAAAAAGAATATAAAACTACGAATTTAGCACCCCTTTGCTGTTGCGTCCGCTTTTTGAAGGCTCCAAAGAATCTATCAAGTGTCTGAAAACATTGAAATATATTGTTCTAAGATTACTTAAGCAAAAATATTTTTATCAATCCCATGTATGTCAAAAACCAATTTTTCAACAATGGTTTGTTTCACCAAAGTTCACAGAAAAAAAATCATAGTAAAATAATTAGACTAGCTCTTACATGTAAATAAATATAGTTCAACTACAGGGAAATATGCTTGCACTGTGCTCAGCTTAACTGGCAAAGTAAAACAAAAGTTAAAATAGACGGAAAAAGTACATTTGACAAAGCATTCTACAAGCGAGCAAATAAAGAAGTTGGGCTCATGTCAGCACTTCAATCGATGCAATTTAAATAAGTTTTATTTGATTGAAGGTAAAAAAAGTAAAAAGTAATGTAATTCACATTTTAAACAAAATTCAGAGCTAATAATGGTTTTTAGAATGTCACACTACACGATTTATTTATCGATAAGCTCAAGTTCAATGAAGTAATTCACCAGTCTCTAAATTATATTTCCCGTAACACGTAAATATTATTACATAAACGACACAATTTTGTTATAATCGATTTTTAAAAAAAAATTCAAATTTTAGCGCCGCTGGGCCAACGTGAGCATTGGGCAGCCTGTCGGCGTGGAGTTCAACTGTTCGTTCGATCCGCGCACAACCTGCATCGCCACGGTGACTCTAGAAGCTGACTTTCTGCTGAAGAAAAGGTACGGAGAGTCCTGGAATTAAAACTAAAGGGCCTTCTTTTTCGCTTGGATTTAGAAGACTGAGGGGATACCAGGATAGAGAGATAGATAGAAATAGTAGGACATCATCGCCAGGGTTGCCCAAAGTCCTCCGGCGAATATTTATTTATATATATATTAGTACAGTGCATAATAAACAATCTCATACGCTAGGGGTTCGAAAATTGAATGAAAATTGAGCAGGATCAGAGAGCTTGATTTAATTAACTCAAAGGAGAGACTTTTGATTCGCTCCACCTATTGAAACTCAATGTTGTGCAATCTTGTGCAATAGCCCTCAGTTGCGTGTATAGAAAAGCTACTGTATATCAGTATAAACGCATCTAATGCCATTTAACTACTAGTGAAATCCTTAATGGATCTATGATCTTGCTTCGATTAAAGTACATACCCGTACTTCTGGAACTTGACTTGACTTTCTTCAGTTGAGCACGGAGTTAGCTAAAGAGTCTGGTAAATTAGTTTTCATTATGCAGATTCAGGCGTGTTGTTTGCGCTAGCCGTGTGTGTTTGTTGTGTTGTACTTTTAAAGACCGGCTGTAGCTCTCAGCTAATTTATTTCTTTCTACAAGCAGTGGAAACGAAGGCAACTCGCTCGGGAGTTCTGCTCCATTTCTTGGATATTCAGGACGTGAAGATGTGTCTTTACTTTGATTTATTACTAATACCCTACAAGCCTTAGTTTTCTAGTTTGTTTAATCTGCATTGACCTTGATATTAGCTATGTTTATACAGACTCTAGTGACACAATGTCCTTATTTGTCGACTCAATCATTTATCTGGTCGAATGCTTAAACAATTCATTTATTGGATTATAGTTTGTACTGGTTACTGGACTATGCGATAGTTAATCGTTTCACGTTTTTGACCGCTGTGTCGATTTTTTGCTTCACTTTTCCAGGACAGGAATTTAAGGAATTTATTCTCTGATTGGCTATATGGTTTATAGCTATTCTCTGATTGGTTTCGGGGTTTGTAGCCTGAGATTCTCTGATTGGCTACGGGGTTTGTAGCTTGAGATTCTCTGATTGGTTCCGGGGTTTGTAGCCTGAGATTCTCTGATTGGCTACGGGGTTTGTAGCTTGATATTCTCTGATTGGCTACGGGGTTTGTAGCTTGAGATTCTCTGATTGGCTACGGGGTTTGTAGCTTGAGATTCTCTGATTGGCTACGGGGTTTGTAGCTTGAGATTCTCTGATTGGTTCCGGGGTTTGTAGCCTGAGATTCTCTGATTGGCTACGGGGTTTGTAGCTTGAGATTCTCTGATTGGCTACGGGGTTTGTAGCTTGAGATTCTCTGATTGGCTACGGGGTTTGTAGCTTGAGATTCTCTGATTGGCTACGGGGTTTGTAGCTTGAAATTCTCTGATTGGCTAAGGGTTTATGGCCTGCTATTCTAAGAAATTATTAACAGAAAGCTACAAGAAGATTTTACATAAAGTCTTAGCAGTATTTACTAGTATTTATCATTACCTAAGACAAAGTGAAAATATTATATCCCAATGTTTACTCCTCCCCTCTCACTTTCCCAGCACCACAACGGACCCCTACAATTCGGACGAGATGCTAATCGAGTTCACGCAATGCTTCCCCCAAATGCCGCTAACAGTTGGCCAAGAGATTGTCTTCAAATTCAAAGACAAAAAGCACCTTCTGCTTCGCGTGAAAGAAATGGAAACTCTGCAGCCGCGTGGCGACGTTGTTGCCGCCCAGTTTGGCGTCATCTCCGGCAACACGATCGCTACGTTCGAGAAGCTGCCGGACTCCCCGCTGGTCCTCACCGGCAAGGCCAAGGCCAAGCAGCCCTATCAGTCCATTATTAATCCCGACTGGAACTTCAGCATTATGGGCATCGGCGGCCTAGACAGAGAGTTTAGCGACATTTTTCGACGCACGTTCGCTTCTAGGATATTCCCGCCCGATCTTGTCGAACAGCTGGGCATGTGCCACGTGCGCGGCCTGCTGCTGTACGGGCCGCCGGGCACCGGCAAGACCCTCATGGCCCGCCAGATCGGCAAGATGCTGAACGCTCGCGAGCCAAAAATTGTCAACGGACCGTCCATTCTGGACAAGTACGTTGGCGAGAGCGAAGCGAAAATCCGGCAGCTGTTCGCCGATGCGGAGGAGGAGTTCAAGCGGGTCGGCAACAACTCCGCTTTGCATATCATCATCTTTGACGAGATTGACGCGATTTGCAAAGCTAGAGGGTCTGTTGGCGGCGGGACTCAGGTAAGAATTAAGTTTGCTAAAATGAATTAGGTGTCCCTGACACTGAATTTGGGTGTGCCTGACACTGAATTGGGTGTCCCTAACAAACGAAGTAGGTGTCCCTGACACTGAATTTAGCCGTCCCTGACACTGAATTAGGTGTCCCTGACACTGAATTAGGTGTCCCTGACACTGAATTAGGTGTCCCTGACACTGAATTAGGTGTCCCTGACACTGAATTAGGTGTCCCTGACACTGAATTAGGTGTCCCTGACACTGAATTAGGTGTCCCTGACACTGAATTAGGTGTCCCTGACACTGAATTAGGTGTCCCTGACACTGAATTAGGTGTCCCTGACACTGAATTTAGCCGTCCCTGACACTGAATTTAGCCGTCCCTGACACTGAATTAGGTGTCCCTGACACTGAATTTAGCCGTCTCTGGCACTGAATTTGGTGTCCTATGCACCCGTTGCTCCCTCAGTCTCGAGTGGACACAGTTTAGCCGGCTTAACAGCGGCTCCATTTCTCTGCTTCCGTCTCCATACTTGCCTGTCCCAGATTGAGCACATATTTGCTGAAGCTCATGAATTCTCAGCTGTCTCCGTATTCCAGCCTCATCATTCTCTTTTAAAAGCACTAACTGCACTGTATAGTAGGGATAGGGATGGACTGAAAGGTTCTCCGTGGGATAATGATGTCTATCAGTTCCTAACTGCAGATTGGGATCTCTTGGGAAAATGAGAAAATCTGAATAATTTACTATAGGCTGGGGTATTTTTTGCCCATGTAGGAATTTGGGGATTGGCTAGCATCTAATGCACAAATTCGATGCACTGTCTGAATTCAGCCAGTTCTGAATTGTAGATTAGCCACTATGCTCGTAGTGTAGAGACGCTTTCACGGTTAATTCAGACTCTTGCCAGTCAGTCAGCCTGCCTGTCTGTCTGTCTGTCTGTGTCTGTCTGTCTGTCTGTCTTTCTGTCTGTCTGTCTGTCTGTCTGTCTGTCTGTCTGTCTGCCTGTCTGTCTGTCTGTCTGTCTGTCTGTCTGTCTGTCTGTCAGTCAGTCAGTCAGTCAGTCAGTCAGTCAGTCAGTCAGTCAGTCAGTCAGTCAGTCAGTCAGTCAGTCAGTCAGTCAGTCAGTCAGTCAGTCAGTCAGTCAGTCAGTCAGTCAGTCAGTCAGTCAGTCAGTCAGTCTGTCTGTCTGTCTGTCTGTCTGTCTGTCTGTCTGTCTGTCTGTCTGTCTTTCTGTGGTTTCGAAAAAAAACGATAGCCAATTTTTTTAGTAAGAAATAGTATAACAGTACAGAATATTTTTGTTGAAAGAAACTGGCTAGATTTTATGGGATTTTTTATCCCAGAATTTCTCTTCCTCTCGGCCTCCCAAACCTCCGGTTCCCGTCTCTCATATTAATTCTCTAAATTGTGTTTGCCAAAGGCTGCTGGTGGGGTTGGCCATGGGGTTGACGTCTCAACGTTGGCTTTCAATTAAAGGCTTATGGCTATTGGTTAATTTTATTATGAGGTGATATTTCCTGGAAAATGGGAATGCGATCGAGAAGAGAAATAGGAGAAGACTATAAATTGTAGTTAAGGCAGCTCTCCGCCTCGGACCCATGGCTTAATTCGACAAAAGTTCTTCTTCCTCTTCCCCACCGTCCACCGACTCTTCAGCGGCCTCCTCTCCCGTCGATCAATAAATGCGCGAATTGGCTAGTAGAATCTATATCAAATTTCAGCTACTTTAATTTAGAATGCTACTTTCGGTTTATCCTACTGATAAGGAGACAAGTAGGCTAAATTGAACTTTGCTACTTTAATGTTTTGGGAAGCATAAAATTTCATAATGTTAGATATTTAGCTGCGTTTAAATTTGATTTTTTATTCAGGTTAGATTGATGGGACGCTAGATCGATGTGATGATAGATGGGATAATAGATCGATGGGACAGTAGATTTATGGGATAATAAATCGATGGGATAATAGATCGATGAGATAATAGATCGATAGGATAATAGATCGATGGGATAATAATAGATCGATGGGATAATTGATTGATGGGATAGTAGCTCGATGGGATAATAGATCGATGGGATAATAGATCGATGGGATAATAGATCGATGTGATGATAGATGGGATAATAGATCGATGGGACAGTAGATTGATGGGATAATAGATCGATGGGACAGTAGATTGATGGGATAATAGATCGATGGGATAATAGATCGATGAGATAATAGATCGATAGGATAATAGATCGATGGGATAATAATAGATCGATGGGATAATTGATTGATGGGATAATAGATCGATGGGATAATAGATCGATGGGATAATAGATCGATGTGATGATAGATGGGATAATAGATCGATGGGACAGTAGATTTATGGGATAATAGATCGATGGGATAATAGATCGATGGGATAATAGATCGATGGGATAATACATCGATGGGATAATAATAGATCGATGGGATAATAATAGATCGATGGTATAATAATAGATGGATAGGATAATAGATCGATGGGATAATAGATCGATGGGATAATAATAGATCGATGGGATAATTGATCGATGGGATAATAGATCGATGGGATAATAGATCGATGGGATAATAGATCGATGGGATAATAGATCGATGGGATAATAATTGATCGATGGGACAGTAGATCGATGGGATAATATATCGATGGGATAATAATTGATCGATGGGACAGTAGATCGATGGGATAATATATCGATGGGATAATAATTGATCGATGGGACAGTAGATCGATGGGATAATAATAGATCGATAGGATAATGGATCGATTGGATAATAGATCGATGGGATAATAATTAATAGATCGATGGGATAATAATTAATAGATCGATGGGATAATACATCGATGGGATAATAGATCGATGGGATAATACATCGATGGGATAATAGATCGATGGAATAATAATAGATCGATGGGATAATAATAGATCGATGGGATAATAATAGATCGATGGGATAATAATAGATCGATGGGATAATAATAGATCGATAGGATAATAGATCGATGGGATAATAGATCTATGGGATAATAATAGATCGATGGGATAATAATAGATCGATGGGATAATAATAGATCGATGGGATAATAATAGATCGATGGGATAATAGATCGATGGGATAATAGATCGATGGGATAATAGATCGATGGGATAATAGATCGATGGGATAATAGATCGATGGGATAATAGATCGATGGGATAATAGATCGATGGGATAATAGATCGATGGGATAATAGATCGATGGGATAATAGATCGATGGGATAATAGATCGATGGGATAATAGATCGATGGGATAATAGATGGAATGGCCTTGGGAAAATAGCCTACAAAACGGTTTGTTGTTGCCCCTCCCAGGGCTGATCCGCGGGTAGCCCCCGGCTTCCCACCCCCGTTTAACAAAACGGTTTATAGACATTCGAGGCCTCCGGGAAGTTTGGAATTATATAACAAAAGAGGGTTATTTTTCTCATTTCTCATATTCTTATACAGCAATAAAATGGTAAGCATCGACTTAAATGAATATCTAGTTCAGCATCAACCCCGATGCATCTTCGAGACCTTCAAAGAGTGGCAATTACTTTACACAGTTTTAACTGCAATCGGAATTCAAACCACTCGCAGGTGCACGACACTGTAGTCAACCAGCTACTGTCGAAAATCGATGGCGTTGAAACGCTGAACAACATCCTAGTCATCGGCATGACCAATCGCAAGGACATGATCGACGAGGCCCTGCTCCGTCCGGGCCGCTTCGAGGTGCAAATGGAGATCAGCCTGCCAGACGAGCACGGCCGGCACCAGATTCTGAGCATTCACACCAGCAAGATTCGCGACAATGGCAAATTATCGCCAGACGTTGACGTGCGCGAATTGGCAGCCAAGACTAAGAACTTTTCCGGAGCTGAACTGGCCGGGTTGGTGCGCGCGGCTACCGTGACGGCTATGAATCGTTTGGTGCAGGCGTCTGAGAAGGTTCAGGTGAGACTATAGGCTTCCGTTTCTTCAAGTATAGTGCCGGAACCAGTATGGATAGGAATTGAAACGGCTTTGTATAAAACGCGTTAACGTGGGACTTTAAGGATTGGATTGAAAATCACGAAGGACCAGAGTTTGATTCTCATAGTTCCGTTGTATCGTTAATGAGTCTCAATATGCTGGAAGTTGTCCATGGGATGTCTCGGTATGGGAGTCTCTTAGTGGGTCGGCATGAGAGTCTCTTAGTGGGTCGGCATGAGAGTCTCTTAGTGGGTCGGCACGAGAGTCTCTTAGTGGGTCGGTATGAGAGTCTCTTAGTGGGTCGGTATGAGAGTCTCTTAGTGGGTCGGTTTGAGAGTCTCTTAGTGGGTCGGCATGAGAGTCTCTTAGTGGGTCGGTTTGAGAGTCTCTTAGTGGGTCGGTTTGAGAGTCTCTTAGTGGGTCGGTATGAGAGTCTTAGTGGGTCGGTTTGAGAGTCTCTTAGTGGGTCGGTTTGAGAGTCTCTTAGTGGGTCGGTTTGAGAGTCTCTTAGTGGGTCGGTTTGAGAGTCTCTTAGTGGGTCGGTATGAGAGTCTCTTAGTGGGTCGGTTTAAGAGTCTCTTAGTGGGTCGGTATGAGAGTCTCTTAGTGGGTCGGTATGAGAGTCTCTTAGTGGGTCGGTTTGAGAGTCTCTTAGTGGGTCGGTATGAGAGTCTCTTAGTGGGTCGGTTTGAGAGTCTCTTAGTGGGTCGGTTTGAGAGTCTCTTAGTGGGTCGGCATGAGAGTCTCTTAGTGGGTCGGCATGAGAGTCTCTTAGTGGGTCGGCATGAGAGTCTCTTAGTGGGTCGGTTTGAGAGTCTCTTAGTGGGTCGGTATGAGAGTCTCTTAGTGGGTCGGTTTGAGAGTCTCTTAGTGGGTCGGTATGAGAGTCTCTTAGTGGGTCGGTTTGAGAGTCTCTTAGTGGGTCGGTTTGAGAGTCTCTTAGTGGGTCGGTATGAGAGTCTCTTAGTGGGTCGGTTTAAGAGCCGCTTGATGGGTCGGTTTGAGAGTCTCTTAGTGGGTCGGTTTAAGAGCCGCTTGGTGGGTCGGTTTGAGAGTCTCTTAGTGGGTCGGTATGAGAGTCTCTTAGTGGGTCGGTATGAGAGTCTCTTAGTGGGTCGGTATGAGAGTCTCTTAGTGGGTCGGTTTAAGAGCCGCTTGATGGGTCGGTTTGAGAGTCTCTTAGTGGGTCGGTTTAAGAGCCGCTTGGTGGGTCGGTTTGAGAGTCTCTTAGTGGGTCGGTATGAGAGTCTCTTAGTGGGTCGGTATGAGAGTCTCTTAGTGGGTCGGTATGAGAGTCTCTTAGTGGGTCGGTATGAGAGTCTCTTGGTGGGTCGGCATGAGAGTCTCTTAGTGGGTCGGCATGAGAGTCTCTTAGTGGGTCGGCATGAGAGTCTCTTAGTGGGTCGGTATGAGAGTCTCTTCATACCGATCAGTCGGTATAACTCTTATAATCTGGAGATGTCTGGATGAGAAACCAGTAGCTCACATGTGTATTTTGATTCAAATATCAAACGCTTCTGGATCTTTAGGTGGACCCGGACGCAATCGAAAAACTTTGCGTCACTCGTCACGACTTCTTGCACGCCCTCGAATACGACATACGGCCGTCTTTTGGTGCCAAGAAGAGGAGCTGGATCGTTACGTCACAGGCGGTCTGGTCCAATGGGGCAACCCCGTAAATCACGTGATCGAGCACGGCCTGCTGGCGACGAGAGCCGCCCGAGCCGAAGCCGAAGCTGGCGCAGATTCCGGCCGACCGGTGGCTCTGCTTCTAGAAGGACCGCGCAACAGCGGTAAAACGGCGCTGGCCGTGCACATCGCCCGACAAGCCGGATTCTCCTACGTCCGCCTGGCAACTAGCAAAAACATGGTCGGCTTCAACGAAGTGGCGAAATGCATGGCCGTTAAAAAGTTTTTCGACGACGCGCACAAAGCCAAGCAGGCCGTTGTTATTCTGGATGGACTCGAGGGACTCATAGATTACAGCCCGGTAGGGCCGAGGTACTCAAACTATGTACTGCAGGTGAGACGCTGCTGGGTTACATGCCAATGGTGTAGATTTGCAACATTCTTTTGCTTTCGTTTGCCAAGAGCCTTGAGTCTTGAATCGCCTGGAGTCTCAGTGTCTTCCTGGAGTTTCAATGTCGTCCTGGTGTCTCTCGGAGTCCCACTGTCTCCCTGGTGTCTCTCGGAGTCTCGCTGTCTCCCTGGTGTCTCTCGGAGTCTCACTGTCTCCCTGGTGTCTCTCGGAGTCCCACTGTCTCCCTGGTGTCTCTCGGAGTCTCGCTGTCTCCCTGGTGTCTCTCGGAGTCTCACTGTCTCCCTGGTGTCTCTCGGAGTCCCACTGTCTCCCTGGTGTCTCTCGGAGTCTCACTGTCTCCCTGGTGTCTCTCGGAGTCCCACTGTCTCCCTAGTGTCTCTCGGAGTCCCACTGTCTCCCTGGTGTCTCTCGGAGTCTCACTGTCTCCCTGGTGTCTCTCGGAGTCTCACTGTCTCCCTGGTGTCTCTCGGACTCCTAGTGTCTCTAAAGTCTAGATAAATAAAGGTAAATATCAACATGAAGTATTATTTGAGTTGCCGATGCATTTCGTCCATTTGCATTAGGACATCGTCAGGGTCTTTTCGTCCATTTGCAAAAGACCCTGACGATGTCCTAATGCAAATGGACGAAATGCATCGGCAACTCAAATAATACTTCATGTTGATATTTACCTTTATTTATCTACTCTTCATCAAGCGAGCCACTTTACCTGATCTCTAAAGTCTCTCAGAATGTCTTTGAATATCTCATGACCGGAGGTATATACCTATGTATAATCATTTATACTTTTTTATATTAAATTCTAGCCAAATCTCAGTCTCCCTGACCCCCAGGGAGACCTTATACATATATACCGGTTTATAAATAGTATAAATCTTCGCGTAGTCTTTCAGCATTGTATTGTCTTCCCAGTGTCTTAAACACAATTCTTTTTAAGACTACCATGGATCAATCTTAGCCTCTCGAATTTATGAGCTGCTTTATTCCAACCAACTCAATAAAACCAGGCTCTTCGCGACCTCATCACGGCCCCGCTGCCGCGCAACAAGTGCCTGCTGCTGCTCGGCACCACCAGCTGCCGCGACGCCCTGGAAGAACTCGGCCTAGTTCAGTGCTTCACTGCCGGCAAGATCCACGTCAGTAATTTGACTCAACCGGAGCACCTGGTCACCGCGCTAAACCAGTTGGACGCGGCTAAATTTACTGAGAAAGAGGTGCGTCAGATTTACAAGTCCGTGTCCGGCTGCCGGCTGAACATCGGCATCAAGGAGCTGCTGGACGTGGCCCGCATGACCAACCGGGTGGAGGAGGGCGACAGGGTTCGCTACTTTCTCGACCGGCTGAATGAGGACGGCAGGCTGACCGAGTAGAGCTTAATAAATATGTGGATGTTTAATAACATTATCAATGACGTCACTTGCTAATGTCACATAAATATCCTTAGTAGCAAAAAACTACGTCACTAGCCCAATGACGTCACTAGAATAGTCTATGATGACGTCACCAATAAATAGTTCCTAAAACCAATTGCGCTAATTGATGTAATGACAATATTTTTCTTTTCTTTTGCTTAGATTACTTTTAGTCGGTTTGATGAGTCTGAGTATCATTTTTTTTTCAATTTTCCATTTGTGAATGTTTTATATGGTTGGCAATACTGATAAAATAATAACTGATTTTTACAGGTCTCTAGCTATCGTTACTAAAGCGTAGGTTGAATTGACAGACCGCCAATTCATCAGACAATAGCATGTACAGTTTTTACAAACTATAACAAAGCATAATACTAGATGTTGTTACTATAAATATATATATTTATATTTATACATTTCTTCTTTATGGTCTGGTACGGAAAAAAGCAATCAATGTTTTATCGTTCAAGTGAATTATTTTTGTCGTCGTTTTGCAATTTGTTATTTCACTCAGCTATAATTGGATTTCAACGGCATTTTTGTTGTGATCTTTGCGCTTTTATAGACGAAGATATAAGATTATCTCGTCAGAAATGTTTTCGTTTTTTGGGTGTTTTTCCGTGTTTTTTAAAGGCTTATTAGACTCTACACAGTATGCTATGCTGAATTTAGCTAATTCCAGGCAATATTTATTCCACATGTATAACTTATCATAGCAACGAAATAGTTTTTAGATACAGTTGGTTTTCTATGCCCAAGTTAAAATACCTCTACGATATAGAAATCTTTTTAGTTTCTTGCTTTTTCTGTTGTTTGTATGTTCTTTTTTAGGTAACCTCGCTGTCAGTCAGTCAGTTAATCGCAAATATACACACCTTAGTTTAGAAACTTTATATATAGCGATTTAATAAAGCACTAATTAATTATATGCCTTCCTTCAGAGAATTTATTTATTTTTTAATACTGTACTTACGAAAAGTGGCGGATCTAGCGGGGGGGTCAAGGGGTTTGGCTGACCCCCACCAGAGAAAATTAGGGGGGTCAAGGTGGTTGGCTGACCCCCACTGGAGAAAATGTAAGGGGGGTCAAGGGGGTTGACGGACCCACCAGAAAAAAATTGGAGGGGGCAAGGGGGGTCATGACCTCCGGGAAAAATCCAGGATTCGCCACTGCTTCCGAGTGGCGAATTGAATTTCCGACAGATGATAGCTCATTTTGATCCACAGTATTGGGAAAATACTTATTACATTACGTGTATTTATTTGCTATGTTGCACTATAAATAAATTTACCCTTTTTATCAGTTGCCATGCGAAAATTCAGGTGCCAAAAACGGACGCTTAAAGCGGCGACAAAATTTCATTTTTGAGGCGGCATCGATTTTTGCGTGTACGCATTGCTTAGGAGTAAGTCAGGCGGATTTACAAACGCAAAATTAATATACAAAAATGCGGAAATACACTCGACCGCACGTCCCCCGCGCAATCAATATCGATACGCCTGTTTCAGATCTTCTGAGTTTCTTACTGGGGGGGTGTAGGAAATTTCCACCACCCACACCAACTTCAATCCCGAAAGAGAAGCGGTCGACTAATAATAAAAAAACACGTGACAAATTCTTCAACTTAAACAATTCTGCGTTGCCCATGGGCCATGACTAACTTAAAATAAGCAGATCTAAGCACGAGAAATATATATTTAAAAATAAAACTCATGCAAAAAGGAAAATTGCGCCATTTAGTGGTTTTCTCTGAGTCTCAATCGTTAGAATTCCGAGCTGCCTGAAAAAGTGGAATTGATATAATAGCTTTGGCAAAATCTAGAACCCAGTCAACTAAGAGGCCAACTAATTACTAAAGGAGAGAGGGGCGGGCTTTTAAAAGGCCATTATACAATCGTTATCGTCAGTCATATAATGCATTAAGCCGTTTCATTCTGATGCCTAGACTACGCTACGGACAAGGAACTATTTCCAGCCAAAAGGGTGAAATAAGTTCACGGCAAGTCCAAAAAGGCATTTTCCGTCTTCTCTCTACCCCGCGATATTTTCTCTCTCCACCGTGTGGCCTCCGCCAATTCCTGAAATTAGATGTACACTGCGCTTCAAGGTCCTCCCAGCTGCGCTTCTCTCCCCCTCCAGTCCCGCCACCCCATTTCCGCGGCGGCAGTGTACACTCTTCACAAGCTTAATGTACATTCCTCCCCTGCCATTACCCCAGCCTTCAGGAGAGAGAATGAAAGAGAAGCCTCTACCGGCCCTACTCCCTTCGATAAACAGGCCAGTAAACACAGACAGGGGTTTCTCTCCCTCGCCCCCTATCTTATATTAAAACTCGTTCCACTGCCCCCCCACTCCGCTCAGCTGACTGAAATTAATAAAAGTCCAAAAACACCCAACGAATACTGAGAGAAACGACAGCTCGTGAGTCGTTAGTAGCTCAGTTATAATTATAAATTAGTCATTAAGATTATTGTTTATTAAAGTCTATCCGATAGTTTGACGAGAGTTGAGAATTTGGCAGGAAATTATAAAGAATATATTAAATCATGTCAACTAGTGACAATCAATCAGTAAAAACGGCTACGGCTTTTGTAATTACGGACGTTACTGACACTACCAATTGTAACGGTAATGACACAGAAGACGCTCAGATGCACGACGCAACCACGACGCAAGTTGTCGAGGCTGAGACTGTCGGGACCGCCACCACCGCCTTGCCCGATCGACTGCGTAAACGCCTGCTTAGCGAGCGCAAGTGTCGACCAACTAACGAGCAGCTTGACCAGAAGCTGGCCAGAGCCGAGCAAAGACGCCAGGTTAGTTTAAGGGAACTTTCACCGCGACAACGCCATTGACCTGGTATTTAGCACACGCGAAAATGCCTTTTGCGCGGTTCACATTCGTTCTCATTTGCTCAAGCTCTCATTTTGATGAATCAAGCATTTAGTTTCGCTATTTAATTATGGGTGTTTGACTAATGCCCTGTCTGGGTTTGCGTGCCGCTTTGTGAATAATTTCTTTTTGTCCACCTGGAATGAAGTAAGGCAAGGCTGGTCAGGTAACTCATTTGCATGAAAGAATTACTTGATCAAGTAATAAAGAAACTTTATTTGCATATCTCTAGTACACTACTGATGCTAACTAACCAGTAGCATGCAGGGAATGAGCATGTTGTAAATACAGCTAAAGGTAAAAAGTTTCAACAAACTCGATTTCAGAAACAATTCGCAAAGCGCGCTGCCAGCGCTCGCGAAGCCGAAGCTCGATGCCGCCGAGTCGCCGAGGCGATGGAGACCCTCCATGCCCGACGCCCGCAGTCTCGAGCCGAAGTTGTCCAGCGCTACGTTCGACTACGCCACGACCTACAGGAAGTTCTGGGCCGTTTCAACAGCGAGGTGGAGCGAACCAACTGCGCCCTGTTCGCTGGCCCGCCGCTACTGGCTTTCGGCGGCGGCTTGGGCTACTCGCCGTCGACATCGTCTAGGACGTCGACATCGACAACTGCTGCAACTGCGTCAGCACCGACTGCTACTACATCGACATCAAGTTCGTGGCAGCATCGACCAGCGACAGCCTTCGTTGTTGGCCAAACCAACGGAACGATGCGCCCGCTGCAGCTGCCAGCGCAGCCGACGCGTCGATCTCCGTGGAGATGCCGGCCCGGCTGAGACAGCGGCTGGCCGCCTACCCGAGGCGCCGGGGGCGGCACGAGCTGAAGATGGCGCTGGAGAAGAAACTGGCTGACGCCCAGCGGAGGAAAGAGGTTCGCGAGTTTCATTGGTTTTTATTTATTATTTATAGGGGATCAAATTTTGAGGGGGTCAAATGACATCCTCTCCTACTTCCACTCCCAATGGCAAGCCTTAGGTCAGATGACCCCCTGTCCATTACCTAGCTTACACTGGCTAGCTTTGGGGTCAGATGGTCCCCTGTCCATTACCTAGCTTACACTGGCTAGCTTTGGGGTCAGATGACCCCCTGTCCCTTACCTAGCTTACACTGGCTAGCTTTGGGGTCAGATGACCCCCTGTCCCTTACCTAGCTTACACTGGCTAGCTTTGGGGTCAGATGACCCCCTGTACATTACCTAGCTTACACTGGCTAGCTTTGGGGTCAGATGACCCCCTGTCCCTTACCTAGCTTACACTGGCTAGCTTTGGGGTCAGATGACCCCCTGTCCATTACCTAGCTTACACTGGCTAGCTTTGGGGTCAGATGACCCCCTGTCCATTACCTAGCTTACACTGGCTAGCTTTGGGGTCAGATGACCTCCTGTCAACTTCCTAGCCTACCCTACGAGTATATTGAACTCTTAATCTGTCAATTAGATGATGCTACTTCTATTATTTAACATGCACTACAGCTGATTCAGCCGCTTACAAGTGGTGTAGATAAAGCGGGTATATTGAATTTTTATTCCCCCCCCAGCGCTACGAACAGCGACGCGCGGAGTCGATCAAAGAGACAGAGGAGCGCTGTCGCCGAATCTCGGAGACCATGGAGGAGATCAGCCTGCAGGCGCCCGGACCCGAAAATCAGTCGGAGCCGCAGCAGCCGCAGGAGCAGCCGCAGGAGCAGCGACCGGAGCAGCAGCAAACTGGGAACGGTGAAGTCTGCAGCAGCGCTGGTTCGCGCGTGTTTTACCGACGCGTGGCTAAACTGCAAGTTGATCTCGACTGCCTGTTCACCAAGTTCAACCGGGAGATTGTGACGGTTCGGGGTAGACCGGTGGACCTGCTGGAAACGCTTGAATGGCCCCCAAAGCCGCCGCCGCCGCAGCAGCAGCAGCAGCAGCAGCAGCAGCAACCTGAAGTTGAACAGCAAAAGCAACAGCAGAAGCAGAAGCAGCAAAATAGGATTGCTTGTCAGACAGATGATCAGATTTGCAACAACTGCGGCCAAGATCCCAATGCTTCTCGTATGGCTTGAGAAGGTTTATTGAATTACTCGTATTTTTATGAACGATTTTTTCGTGAATTAAGTTTTTTTCCAGTTTTATAGCGAGTCATTAAGAGGCACGTTTAATTTATTAAATGCACATCGAGGTTTGAGTCGTTCTAATTTTAGAAAGAAGCGGCACCCAGTCACATTATTGAATGTACATTCGAGTGTAAATGTTCTAAGGCTTGTGCTCGTGTTTTCTTGTTGTGCTCACTAATTCCCGTTCAAAATGTTAGCGTGACCGGAATCGCTAGAGTCATTGCAAGCACCTCACTAGCAACTCTGGGATGCTTCTTGGCCTAGGTACCGTTTTCATCGGCAATGATGTGTATTAAAGTTTCGTTTAATTATTTCCTATGTTTCTATTATTAGCAACGTTTTAATTACAGTGGCAATTTTATAGCGATATAGAACTGCAATACAAGTTTGCAAGCTTGGCCAATATTAACAACCCAATACATTCTTAACACTAGCTGACTGACTGGAAGAATATACATAACGTTATGAGTTTTATGATCAGTTCAGGCCCAATATTTTTGGACTAACCCTCAAGTTTTATTGTACAGGAATATTTGTCTAACTTCGAACTTGTAAACTGTAATGAACATAAATCTTATCTTCGTGTAAATTAATACTTGTCTCGTCATTTGTTAATACCCTGCAATCATCCTACCAGATTAATTCAAGTAATATAATAAAATCCAGATTATTTAAATGCTTTTTACTCTTAATAATTCCTTTCTGTAGATACTTGTCTGCACTCGGCATGAACCTTGTAAACACATTGTAAACACTTTAGACAGCTTGTTATTCAGTTCATAGTACTTTCAGTGTGATGTAGATTTACAGATTTCTTTCATTAATGCTACGTCATTTACATTGACCAGCTGTTTAATGTTTTGGTTTCTTTTCAGTTTAAAATTTTATCTTTAAATACAACAATTTTCAATTGTAACTTTACTATTAAAAACCGAAATTCAACATGCTTTTACATTTTTTTGCTGGCACTAGACATGCGATGACATTCTATAGATCATATGAGACGAGACTGTATGGACTAAAGACGAAATTTTATAAATTAAATGAAATGAGATTTTATAGATCCGATGAGGTGAGATTTTATATATCAGATAAGACACGATTGTATAGATCAGATGAAACGAGATTCTATAGATGAGATGAGATAAGATTTTACAGATCCGGCGAGACAAGATTCTATAGATGAGATGAGATAATTAGATTCAATAATTGAGATTAGATACGGTTTTATAGATCAGATGAGACGAGATTTAATAGATCCGATGAGACAAGACTCTATAGATAAGATGAGACAAGACTCTATAGATCAGATGAGACAAGACTCTATAGATCAGATGAGACAAGACTCTATAGATCCGATGAGACGAGACTCTATAGATAAGATAAGACAAGACTCTATAGATCCGATGAGACGAGACTCTATAGATAAGATAAGACAAGACTCTATAGATCAGATGAGACAAGACTCTATAGATCAGATGAGACAAGACTCTATAGATCAGATGAGACGAGACTCTATAGATCAGATGAGACAAGACTCTATAGATCAGATGAGACAAGACTCTATAGATCAGATGAGACAAGACTCTATAGATAAGATGAGACAAGACTCTATAGATCAGATGAGACAAGACTCTATAGATCCGATGAGACGAGACTCTATAGATAAGATAAGACAAGACTCTATAGATCAGATGAGACAAGACTCTATAGATCAGATGAGACAAGACTCTATAGATCAGATGAGACAAGACTCTATAGATCAGATGAGACAAGACTCTATAGATCAGATGAGACAAGACTCTATAGATCAGATGAGACAAGACTCTATAGATCAGATGAGACAAGACTCTATAGATCCGATGAGACGAGACTCTATAGATCAGATGAGACAAGACTCTATATATCAGATGAGACGAGACTCTATAGATCAGATGAGACAAGACTCTATAGATCAGATGAGACGAGACTCTATAGATCAGATGAGACAAGACTCTATAGATCAGATGAGACAAGACTCTATAGGTTAGATGAGACGAGACTCTATAGATCAGATGAGACAAGACTCTATAGATCAGATGAGACAAGACTCTATAGATCAGATGAGACGAGACTCTATAGATCAGATGAGACAAGACTCTATAGATCAGATGAGACAAGACTCTATAGGTTAGATGAGACGAGACTCTATAGATCAGATGAGACAAGACTCTATAGATCAGATGAGACAAGACTCTATAGATCAGATGAGACAAGACTCTATAGATCAGATGAGACAAGACTCTATAGATCAGATGAGACGAGACTCTATAGATCAGATGAGACAAGACTCTATAGATCAGATGAGACAAGACTCTATAGATCAGATGAGACGAGACTCTATAGATCAGATGAGACAAGACTCTATAGATCAGATGAGACAAGACTCTATAGATCAGATGAGACGAGACTCTATAGATCAGATGAGACAAGACTCTATAGATCAGATGAGACAAGACTCTATAGATCAGATGAGACAAGACTCTATAGATCAGATGAGACAAGACTCTATAGATCAGATGAGACAAGACTCTATAGATCAGATGAGACAAGACTCTATAGATAAGATGAGACAAGACTCTATAGATCAGATGAGACAAGACTCTATAGATCAGATGAGACAAGACTCTATAGATCAGATGAGACAAGACTCTATAGATCAGATGAGACAAGACTCTATAGATCAGATGAGACAAGACTCTATAGATCAGATGAGACAAGACTCTATAGATCAGATGAGACGAGACTCTATAGATCAGATGAGACAAGACTCTATAGATCAGATGAGACAAGACTCTATAGATCAGATGAGACAAGACTCTATAGATCAGATGAGACGAGACTCTATAGATCAGATGAGACGAGACTCTATAGATCAGATGAGACAAGACTCTATAGGTTAGATAGCACGGAAACATGTGGAATTCCACTGTTCACCACACCGAAAGCTGTCGCCTTATTCCCGACAAACATTCTATATTTTCTCCGTCAAGCAACTTATCACTCTCCATTCCAATCAGGCTATAGCTAAAGGCACGAATTAGAACGTGACCGCTGGCATGTCAAATCAGGCACGATATGAAGCAATTTTTCTGTCCCAAAATCTTTTATGCACTAAAGTTAGTAAGAGTCTGACACGCTGAAGGCATGATAGCCATACCGGGTATAGCAAAAAGGAAGATATTTGACACCATCACGCAACATATTGGGCGTGATCAAGGCGGAGATTTGATATAGGAGGCCTATTTAAGAAGAAATAATCGCTTGCATGATTTGAAGACTCGGAGATATGATTTCAGCAGGATTTTATGCTTACAATTCTGTAATAAATATTCTTCAAGTGTCGCTATCTTAATGGCTTAAAGAGAACTAAAATTAGAACAACAGTATAAATCGTCCCTTACATTTGAGTACATTGAAAAATATTCCCTGACGTCATCAGAACATTTGAGAGACTATCTCGTTTACAACTATCAATGGAGTGGGGGCTAATGACTTCAATGGACAATTTCCTAATAACCCGAGCGTTGCTCAAAAATCATTTCCTACTGTTTAGCATCGCGAATTTTACCGATTACACAACCGCCAACCCGAGAGAGCCAGCCCGAATCTTCCACAGAACCGCAGCCATAGCATTTCAGAGAGAGCCAGCCCGAATCTTCCACAGAACCGCAGCCATAGCATTTCAGAGAGAGCCAGCCCGAATCTTCCACAGAACCGCAGCCATAGCATTTCAGAGAGAGCCAGCCCGAATCTTCCACAGAACCGCAGCCATAGCATTTCAGAGAGAGCCAGCCCGAATCTTCCACAGAACCGCAGCCATAGCATTTCAGAGAGAGCCAGCCCGAATCTTCCACAGAACGCGCAGCCATAGCATTTCAGAGAGAGCCAGCCGAATCTTCCACAGAACCGCAGCCATAGCATTTCAGAGAGAGCCAGCCCGAATCTTCCACAGAACCGCAGCCATAGCATTTCAGAGAGAGCCAGCCCGAATCTTCCACAGAACCGCAGCCATAGCATTTCAGAGAGAGCCAGCCCGAATCTTCCACAGAACCGCAGCCTAGCATTTCAGAGAGCCAGCCCGAATCTTCCACAGAACCGCAGCCATGGCATTTCAGAGAGAGCCAGCCCGAATCTTCCACAGAACCGCAGCCTAGCATTTCAGAGAGAGCCAGCCCGAATCTTCCACAGAACCGCAGCCTAGCATTTCAGAGAGAGCCAGCCCGAATCTTCCACAGAACCGCAGCCGAGCATTTCAGAGAGAGCCAGCAGCCCGAACCGTATATGGTTTAAGGTTTTATAGGGTTGCTCATGACCTTTCATAGAATATTTCCTAGCATCCTCCTGAGCATTACAGAGGAAACACTGCTTCTTATCAATACATACTCCCTGATTGTAAAATCGATACAACAAAGGTATCTGAAAGTTGTCTATCAAACGACAGTAAAATGAAAGCTTACATCAATTATCGTAGATAATACGCGGTATACGATTTAGATATTGTTAGATTGAACTAATGTAAATAATAGAGTACGAGCGTAAGGGCTAGTTTTATTGCGCCTATTTTTAGTCAGTTCAACAAAGACAATTTACTTGAAAAAACATGTGATCAATATGGTTTAGCAATCAATGTTGCGAAACAAATCAATGTTATGCATGGCACGCACAGGAAACCCGAACAAAGCAAGCGAAAAAGAAAGAATTCACAGAAAAATATTAAGCGACGCAAGACATAAAAAGCACCTGCAAACTTTGGCAAAACAAAAAGCGCAGCAGCATGTTTATACAGCAGCAAGCACAAACAACACTAATAATATTCTATACAATGAAAGCAGTCTGTTGCATTGTGAAAAAGCAGACACGACTTCAGTAAGTAGTACTAATAAATGGAATTAAATCGCTCATTGATAGAGCTAGCAAGAACATCTATAGAATATCCGTTGCTACTTACCGGTATAGTGAAAAAAATCATCGTCATGGCGAAAATTTGAAATAATATTTGAGCGATTTACCAGTATAGCCAACAAAAGTAATCTCGCGTTTGCTTAAGACCTAAATGAACATACTTTAGTCCAATCTTAGGACCTAAAACAGGCCGATTTCAGCCCAATCTTATGACATAAAACGGGCCTATTTTAGCCCAATCTTAGGATCTAAATAATCTTAGGTTATGACCTAAATAAACATACTTTAGCCCAATCTTATGACCTAAATAAACATACTTTAGCCCAATCTTAGGACCTAAATAAACATACTTTAGCCCAATCTTATGACCTAAATAAACATACTTTAGCCCAATCTTAGGACCTAAATAAACATACTTTAGCCCAATCTTATGACCTAAATAAACATACTTTAGCCCAATCTTATGACCTAAATAAACATACTTTAGCCCAATCTTAGGACCTAAATGAACATACTTTAGCCCAATCTTATGACCTAAATGAACATACTTTAGCCTAATCTTATGACCTAAATAAACATACTTTAGCCCAATCTTATGACCTAAATGAACATACTTTAGCCCAATCTTATGACCTAAATGAACATACTTTAGCCTAATCTTAGGACATAAAACGGGCCTATTTTAGCCTAATCTTAGGACCTAAAAGGGGCCTATTTTAGCCTAATCTTAGGACCTAAACAGGTTTATTTTAGCCCCACCTTATGGCCTTTTTATCGGTGTCATATAATCTAAACATCTACATCTAATCATTTTCTCTAAAACGACTGAAACAAATCC
>NIVC01001279.1:202901-322502 GCA_002269645.1 Macrostomum lignano
TGTTATGCATGGCACGCACAGGAAACCCGAACAAAGCAAGCGAAAAAGAAAGAATTCACAGAAAAATATTAAGCGACGCAAGACATAAAAAGCACCTGCAAACTTTGGCAAAACAAAAAGCGCAGCAGCATGTTTATACAGCAGCAAGCACACAACACTAATAATATTCTATACAATGAAAGCAGTCTGTTGCATTGTGAAAAAGCAGACACGACTTCAGTAAGTAGTACTAATAAATGGAATTAAATCGCTCATTGATAGAGCTAGCAAGAACATCTATAGAATATCCGTTGCTACTTACCGTATAGTGAAAAAATCATCGTCATGGCGAAAATTTGAAATAATATTTGAGCGATTTACCAGTATAGCAACAAAAGTAATCTCGCGTTTGCTTAAGACCTAAATGAACATACTTTAGTCAATCTTAGGACCTAAAACAGGCCGATTCAGCCCAATCTATGACATAAAACGGGCCTATTTTAGCCCAATCTTAGGATCTAAATAATCTTAGGTTATGACCTAAATAAACATACTTTAGCCAATCTTATGACCTAAATAAACATACTTTAGCCCAATCTTAGGACCTAAATAAACATACTTTAGCCCAATCTTATGACCTAAATAAACATACTTTAGCCCAATCTTAGGACCTAAATAAACATACTTTAGCCCAATCTTATGACCTAAATAAACATACTTTAGCCCAATCTTATGACCTAAATAAACATACTTTAGCCCAATCTTAGGACCTAAATGAACATACTTTAGCCCAATCTTATGACCTAAATGAACATACTTTAGCCTAATCTTATGACCTAAATAAACATACTTTAGCCAATCTTATGACCTAAATGAACATACTTTTAGCCAATCTTATGACCTAAATGAACATACTTTAGCCTAATCTTAGGACATAAAACGGGCCTATTTTAGCCTAATCTTAGGACCTAAAAGGGGCCTATTTTAGCCTAATCTTAGGACCTAAACAGGTTTATTTTAGCCCCACCTTATGGCCTTTTTATCGGTGTCATATAATCTAAACATCTACATCTAATCATTTTCTCTAAAAACGACTGAAACAAATCCATTTTTTCATCAGCCATTTTTCGAAGTTGTTAGTCTGTTATTTCGTAGAAAAATTAGCCAAAATTTAGTTTGATCTTATTGACGTAAACTGATCTTCTTAACTTCTTTGGGATTGGTATTCCCCAATAAAGCAATCCAACTTGCTATTGATCTACAAATCAGAAATAGAAAAAAAAACTATAGATTCAGTCACGAGCCGTGTCTCAACCGATATGCTCCCTGAGTCCAGTAACCCCAACGCAGATCAATCGACACCGATGGCACCTGTACTTCGGCTTACTGCCAGTCCCAGTAAAATCATGCCGTCGAGCTCTGTGCTCAGCCAGCTTGGCCGCGCTGGCCTGAAACTGCCGCACACCGGACAACCGTAAGAGTCAGCTGGCGCAGTGGATGGCCGCAGGGCCAGAGTGGCGAACAAGTCAGGATCGACAATGCACACCTGCCGATGACTGGGCATGTCTACTGCCGGCAGTTTCAAATTGCAACGATCGCAAGCAATTAGAGGAGCTGAAGCTAGCAATTCAGCGGCTGCAATCGCCTCGGCGGAGGCGAGAGAAGAGACAGCAAAATGGTTATTTGCTGTTTCTGCATCTGCTGCCACTGAGGAGCCTGCTCCATGTTCTGTCTCCCAACACTTGCTGTCACTGAAGATTTAAGATGACATTTCGGAATTTTAACCAGTGAAAAAGGACAAATATTTATTAGATACATGTAATATTGTGCTAGTGTTACAGAGTTATCCATGTATGCAAGCTAAGCAGCATTGGGCGGGATTCCTACGCAGCTTAATAAGGCTGTTTGCGTCATCTTTCAAAACGTCTAACACGAGTTAGCGGCGAATTAGGCTGAGCTGCAGTTCACCCTGTTGTAATAATAATAATGATAATAATAATTGATTACACCTGCCCCAATAGGCAGGTGTGCAACCGACAGCTCAGCCGCAGCTATTGAGCGGCGCATCTGAAGGCTGCGTACGGCTGTTCAGTCCAAGGACTGGGGGTCGCCACACACACCCTCAATTACCCCAGCTAATGCTGGCACCCATTTTACAGCTGGGTGAACTGAAGCAATGCAGATTTGTGTCTTGCTCAAGGACACAAATTGTTCAGAGTGCCGGGAATGGGTCAAGAATCGAACCCCCGACCTTTCAGTCGTGAGTCGGACACTCTAACCACTAGGCTACAACCCCCACTGTGAGACTGTGATAGGGTAGCAGTCTGAGCTGCAGCAGACATATACATGTACAGGGTGTGGAGTCACGACCCCCCGCAGTGCCAGCACTATGCACAGGCTGTGCGCAGCCCTCAGATGCGCTGCGCAATTGCACAACACCAGACGGGGCGCATTTTTACATTAAAAATAATAAATTTCTAGTCAAAGGTGTGGCTAGAATCGGAATTTCAAAACACGTGTAATCTTTTACAGTTGAAAATCTTTTATAACCATACAGCTAGTGGCCGGCATCCTATGCATGCAGCCCTGGAAATTCTGTAGCAAATTATAAAAGTTCATTATAAATTATAAACCTTGCTGTCAATAGCTGATGTATGCCGCTTGCCCCACGTCATGTTTCGAAATCGAGAGTTGATATTCAACAAATATTAACAGTACACTTGTAGCAAGCTCTGGAGTGCTAAGGTGAAAAAATATAGAGTGAATGTAGTTCCAATTGCAACGCAATAGTGGAAAAACGTCAATACAGGATCAGGCGGCGACAATTTCCCATCGATAGATACTGATATATATTTATTACGCAAATCACAGCTAAAGCTGTGCTACATAAATCAAGATAATCAACACCTAGTGAAAGCAAGTCTCACTTAATGAGCAAACGTCTCCACCAAATAGACAGACTCAAGTCCAGTGTACCGAAAACCTTGTGTGCGGGAGTTATCTACAAATTCTCGTGCGTTGCTGAGCAATGCGGGTTTTACATAGGTAAAAATGAAAGTTGTCTATTCCTGAGGCGTTGTACATTAAACAGCTAAAGCCCGCCATGAACATCCGACTTGGTGGTAGAGGGGCGAGTGTCCTGACCTATGCCCTTGCCTCTCAATCAGTGCCTTCTAACTTTGCTACCCATACCTGCTTATTTGCATCATATTGGCTTACTAGGCTTAAAAAATTACCTTCTTTCTGGTATAATTGCCTGAAGATGCCGATTGTTTGATTCCTTAAAAGTGTCACGGGATTTAGTGTTTGTCATAGGTTTCAAATGTAATTCCCGAGTGGTGACTAAGCCACCCAGTCATCAAGGCGAATTGAGAATTAAAAAACGCTGCACCGCATGAACTTTTCGTCCTAGTTCACTGTCTGTCCTGGCTTGTTTCCCAGCGCTCTAAAGACGAAATTAAGGAAGTCATTTCTTCTCATTATAGGAACGTCTCAAAATACTTTCTTCCCCAACATGCAGTGAGCACAAAGAGGAAATAGGGGAAATACAAAAAAAATCGAGAGACCCGCTACCCTCATGCATGTGAGAACTGGAAACTGGACACTGTCGCAGCGACCGCCAAGTCAAGAGGGAAACTTCTAGCTTCTAGAAGGGGCTTCTAGGCTTGCAGTTGAGAATTGTCTAAAACCGAATTACCTACCCCACCTCAGCCTCCCTATTGGCAACTGAAACGCATAGGAAAAATCGACAATTTCAGGAGAGGATCTCTCGCCAAAACCCATGTAGCCCCACCCATACGCGGACCATGCAGGATGCGCGGACAGGCAGTTTATCCGCGGAACGGGGGAAATTTAAGGAAGAAGAGGATGAAGGGAGGAGAAAATCGAGCAGGCAAAAATTTCCCACTCCCCTATTTCCCGAATCCTCACCTCGCAGCACGCGAGGGCAGAGGCATCGACTAAGGCTGCTACGGACCCGGTGCAGAGATATATGGAAAACAGGACAGAACGCGGGATTGCAAGTTGACGCCGCACCCATCGTTGCCGAGAGTCCGTGCAGCCAAATTAGATTGACCAAAACTCCCCGCACCCGCAAAGGGAAAATCGCTAGTCCCAATTTCTACTCCAGGAACTACTCCCGCATCTAAGGGGAAAATTGCTAGCAAGCGAACCAGTACGGATCAAACTAATACAAATTTAATGAGATTAGGCGTCGCCCGCATCAATCGATACTTCATTGTGGCGATAGTAACTTATTTGAACAGAAAGTAATTCAACAACCAACTTGCCGGAAAATCTATATGCTCGTATAATGGTGGAAATCATTTTAAGATTAGGCAATTTTTTTCTATTTTAAGTCTTTAATTTGTACTATTGAGCACTTGAGTTCGTATCGACTAAGTTTTAATTTTTTCTGATTAACGGCGGTATTAAATTTGAGCGCAAATTCAAGCATCCAAACAAAGTTTCCAAGAAATGTAAAGCAGAATAGGAAAATAAACAAGCTACAAATAAAATATACGCGATCGCTAATCGCACGCGGCCGACTAAATTCTTTAATCAGAGCGAATCCCATAGTGAGATAAATACGCTCGTAGTATATGCTGAAAATAAGAACTCGATAAAGCTGATAGCAAAGAGAACTTGTTGCCCAGAGAAGGAAAGAAATCGGAGAATAGGGAATTAGAGAGAGAGAGAGGGTAATACTAGTAGGCAAAAAGGGAGCCAGCATGCAAGCATTGGCATGGAAATCTGATTGGATTACAAAGCCTATATAGAGAAGCCCAATGCGGATTGAACCCCCAAGTACGGTAAACTGCAAGAGAAACTTCTGCAAAATATTTCAGAGGCCTTTAAAGTCAGCCCCTCACCACAGATTCTCGATCTCTTTAAAAAAAGCTTCCTGTTTCAGACATATTCGAATAAAACCGGGCATTAGGCAAAAGTATAGCCTAATGGATAATAGGCTCCGAAAAATTCAAGAGGAAATTAAAAATAAAAGTAACAAAGTGTCTCAGCAACGGACAAAAGTGCAAATTGAAGCCCAACTAAGACACGGCTGGTTGGTCAGCCATGGGAGGTTCCTTTAACTCAAAATATGATTTTTAAGCCTCTCAAGTGATTAATTGCAAGATTCTGCTTGAATAAATTTTAGCTTTGCAACTTGCTGAAACATTGCTGATACAAGTCTTCTCTTAAAATCACTGGAGCACGACTCAAGGGCTAAACGAAGCCCTACTAGAAAATTGAAAACAACAGACATGGAAATCGACTATAATTATTGAATTAAAGGGCTGCTCTGAGACACCGAAATGCTAATCAGTCTAGCCTCAATCGTACTACATGTTATATCTAGCCTTGAGCAGACACACGTGCACATGGGAGCAGCTTGAAAATCAATGGGCCTTAGACATCGATTAGCAGTGTAATCTTCTTTGCTTACTGTCCTTACCAAGACAAATTACCTCCCGCAGAGTTAGAAATCGATTAGTATTCTGAGACGATTCGATTGAACATAATCTCAGTGCACTAACTGTATCGAAAGGACATAATCGATCCAGTATTTAATCTCTTCATTGGAGAGATCCGGCACCTACTTGACAGCAGACAGAAACAGCTGCGGTGATAAGACATCGTCTAAATCCAATTTAAAATATTCCTTTTTCATTCTCTCTTTTAGCTGGCAATGTCCTCTCTATAATAATTTCCTCTCTAAAATAGAGCTAGAATCTTTGTACCGCCTCCAGCACTAAGTATCATCTCGCTAGCGCGAGTCTTCAGATCGACAGACACTTAGGCTTAACCTCTCGACAAGCCAGTCTCGTTTCCACAGCCCCCCCTCGGCAAAATAAGAAGTGCACGAAGAAAGGTGAAACTATAAAACAACCTGCTTGTACTCGTCAGAGGCTGGGAGGGAAGCGATAAATGGGCCCTTTAGAATCAAGGATGTGTCAAAAAGAGCTAGACTGAGGCGGAAGGCCTTTTTGTTTCAATAGATGGAATGGCAGCGAAGAGTTTGTGCTGCTTTGCGCGTGTATTTATATGAGATTTACAAACAACGCCAGATTGAGGGGCCAAGGGAGGTGCGAAAAGGTGGCATGGCGTGATTGGCTACGCCAACCCCCCGGCTTAGCGAGCCGGCTAGCTTGGCGCGTACCCACCCCACCTCAGCTAGACAGAGGCGGGGGGGGTTTCCAGTGCGGCTGCACTGGTGCTGCCGGTCGCGTAGTCTGGCCGCCACACAGCTCCCCCAGCACCGAGCTAGGCCCCGAACGTCGGGTGGTAGCCGAGGCAGCGAGAGCGCCGAGGAGCGGGCGCCGAAGGCGGCGGGGGCGCGAGGCGGGCGCCGAAGGCAGCAGAGCGCCGATGGCAGCAGGTCGCCGAGCGGGCGCCGATGGCAGCAGGTCGCCGAGCGGGCGCCGATGGCAGCAGGTCGCCGAGCGGTCGCCGGGCGGGCGCCGAAAGCAGCAGGGCGCCAGGCGGGCGCCGGGCGGGCGCCGAAGGCAGCAGGGCGCCAGGCGGGCGCCGAAGGCAGCAGGGCGCCAGGCGGGCGCCGAAGGCAGCAGCAGGGCGCCAGGCGGGCGCCGAAGGCAGCAGCAGGGCGCCAGGCGGGCGCCGAAGGCGGCAGGGCGCGAGGCGGGCGCCGAAGGCAGCAGGGGCGCGAGGCGGGCGCCGAAGGCAGCAGGGCGCCAGGCGGGCGCCGAAGGCAGCAGAACGCCAGGCGGGCGCCGAAGACAGCAGGGCGCCAGGCGGGCACCGATAGCAGCAGGGCGCCAGGCGGGCGCCGATGGCAGCAGGGCGCCAGGTGGGCGCCGAAGGCAGCAGGGCGCGCGGCCGTACCACACCAGAGGCAATCGACAGTCAGTTGCCGCCGTGAGCCGGATCGATGCTCCTGCACAGAGGCTGGGGACGTTAGGCTAGCAGCAGCGGTGCTAACCTAGAAGTAGCTGCAGCGTGTGGCGCTGGTTGGTCCAACGCGGGGGCCGAAAGGCGAGACCCCAGGAGCTACCGGGGGCGGGCTGACTGGGCCGATTCGTGCTGCTGGGCTGCGGTGCTGCTGGGCTGCGGTGCTGCTGTGCTGCGGTGCTGCGGTGCTGCGGTGCTGCGGTGCTGCCGTTGCAGTCGGCCAAGGCGGTTGGCTGCCAGGACCGCACAGGGCCGACCAGGTAGGCCCAGCGTTCCGCGCTGGGTGTCGGGCTCACCAATGAGGCGGAAGGCCTTTTTGTTTCAATAGATGGAATGGCAGCGAAGAGTTTGTGCTGCTTTGCGCGTGTATTTATATGAGATTTACAAACAACGCCAGATTGAGGGGCCAAGGGAGGTGCGAAAAGGTGGCATGGCGTGATTGGCTACGCCAACCCCCCCTTAGCGAGCCGGCTAGCTTGGCGCGTACCCACCCCACCTCAGCTAGACAGAGGCGGGGGGGGGGTTTCCAGTGCGGCTGCACTGGTGCTGCCGGTCGCGTAGTCTGGCCGCCACAAACTGTATTTATTTTGTGATTACAGCGTCAGCGTCACGCTGGAAGCTTTAGCCCGTCTCGACTCAATCCGATCACAAGGCATAAAGGCAAAACAGCTAAAATACAACCACATCGATTCAGTCTTTGTAAATAAAACAAAACTGTCCAGTCTAAAAGTGCAAAACATTCGCTATAAATTTGATCTTAATATCCCATTCCTTAGATTTTAGAAATATGCACTTTATAAGCCTTTACTTTATATTATTAATAATGCCTGACTCGAGATGGAAATCGGTCGTTAGTCAACACAGATGGAAAGCCCATTCGACTGTACCACCAGGAATGTTTAATAATGGGATCCAGATCCAGTCCTTAAGTGCAATCTAGGAGTGGCCCACAAGAGGGAAGTAAAAGGCTTGGTTGCGGATGGGAGGACCATGAAAAACTTTTTTTGATGCTCGAACGCAAGCCTAACTCCTATCGAAATGCTTTGTGTAATTCAGATGCTTCCCACACATAATACACCTACTAAACTACGCACAAAAACATACTTTGCAAAGCAATTCGTGCGGCCACGCCGGGGACACTTTGCCAGAATCAGCAAAACAGAAGAAAGTTAGTGCCAGGAAACACACACACACACACGAATACAATACATAAATGTTTCCAGAATCTACGTCAAAAAAGATTTATTACCTCATTCGTTCGACCCCGTATATCCGTCCTCTCATAGCGTCGGAACAAAAAAACAATTTGCTGCTATCTACCAAAGCTATAATACCGTCTGACTGACTGACTGAATGTCGTGATAAAGCAAAACTAAGAAACATAATCCAAATGAAAAAATGAGATTTCGGATGCAAATTCAATCCAGTACCACGAACTTACACGACAGGAATTCAGACAAAGCGACGGAACGTTCAAACGTGACACCCAGAGAGAATTGGGAGACAGAAAGAACAACGATAACATTTTAACTGCAGTGCTGCAAAGTATGGGTGTCTGCCATTAAATTAACCTTTGCTTGTCACTACATGCATTCCGTCACAAGCGTCACAACCAAATTACAAACCATATATTGAATCACTGAAGAGAGGGATACTGTAGACTACAGAAGAAGCAAAGGGAAAGTTGCCTACCCGAAGATCCAAGAACTAGTGGTAGAAGTAGCCTACCGAACTACCAGGGTGGTGCAGTAACCTTAGGGTCCGTTCACATTACCGCTCGTAGCTCTGTGGATCCAAGATTGATTGAATCAATTTGCAGTTGGTTCACGCCCATGTTAAATTTGATTTGAGAAATCTTAGACCCGTGGAGCTTACTGTGGTAATGTGAACCCGCCTTTACTGAAGGACCGGGAGTAGCAGCGAGATACCAAAAACCACAAGGGTTGGACTAGAGAGGGCTAGTAAAAACACTGGTAAATTCCGGGTAGACATACGAGCAAAGTCATGTGTGGTCTACCAAAAACTAGAATGGTAAGCTAGCAGCGGCCTTCATAAAGATTAGTTAGAAAGGAGCGCCGACCCAAAAAGGGATGAAGCACACATTAAATTAAATTTAGACAGAGCTAAGCCAGACACCAGCATAAATAAAAAACTCAGCCAATGTTTGTAGATAAGTTGCACAAGTGCACGCGAACTAGAGGCGAATCTGATTGATTAATATACTCGCTCGTTTCGTTAAAAACTTAAAGCTCCAAGTCGCAGGAAAACCAATGCTAATCTGTGCTAATATCTATACGAAATCCTCTGATACATTTACTGTGGATAAAAAATGCATACAGTGCGGTATTGCAGCAAAATATTCATAAAACATAGCGATAGTCCCTGCAGCGACTCAAGTGTTTACACAAAACCCCAGACATCGGACTATACAAAGGGGGCCGAAGTTCGGCTACACAGCTTTGTTTACCCAACACACACGCATATGGGGGAATTTACAAGATTACCTTTCGCATGTCTTTGAGCGATATGGGAGCGTAAGATAAAGGCAACTAAATAAATAAACTAATTAGATTCGTCTAGCTACATTCGCATAATAAAGGTAGATAAACTTTCACATCGTCGCAGATCAATTGATCAAATGTGGCGAAACGGAAACAGAAAAATAAAACCATAAATCAATACTTTGTAACGCAGCTCTACAAAGCAGGAATCAAAATATTGTTAAGACACGCAACTAGTCGGTCCGGAAAAATAACAGAAAAAGCAACTGTCTTCGTTAAAGAAGGATGTAAAGTTAATTTGAACTATTGTAGAAAACATACTAGATATCTGGATTTTTATCCTTGAAGAAAAAGTCATATTTTGTACACTCTTCAATAGCATTAAAAATTTATTAAATTTTCTATATAGCTGGGGTGGATCTCGTGAAGCCACTTGCCAGACAAATTACAAGTGACAAGTGACATTCCGCCAACTAATGCGTTCCATGAGAAGTTGTGACAAATCTACAAGTTACAAGTGACAATTAGTCAAGCGCTATCCTGACAAGTGAAAAAACTTGTCAAGCGTTTCGTTTAACAAAACATCCGGCATTTAAATGATTTGGAGTGTTTTGTTTCGTATCCCTATACAAAAAATAAACTAACATCTGCTACTCATTCGCTTTGACTCATATTAATTATAATGCCTTCGAATTGCAAGGGGAATAAGAGCTAACATATCTCGAAGCACGCTCAGTCAGTCATTTCCCAAGACAGAATCTAATGCATCTTTACACAATCTATCAGTCAAAGAAAGCTTACTTGCTCACCGGTGCCGAAAATATATGGTCGGTGAAATAAAAAAAATCGATTTTAACACCCGTCACCATTCTTAAGCGACATGAAAGGATACTAGCCTCTGAGTGACAGAGATTTCGCATAGATATTTTTGCAACTCAGCCTTATATGACATGCAGCCATGAAGACTTACAAAGAAATAAAATTATAATTAAACCCCATCGACAAAGTCGATATCGTTCTATCGTTCGATATCGACAAAGCCATAAAAAAGTTAAAAACGATAGGACTTTTTGAAATAATTAAGCCAATGCTGAGCAGTGCTATTAGCTAGGATACGCTCGTAACATTTCCATGACTACAATATATTTTTACTTACAGTAAGCTAGTTGATCTAACTCCGTTATATTGGGCTCTATATATGCGTGGCCACACTATTATGAACTCATTCCATTTTTTAGATACTAAGTGCAAAAACTAAATATCGATGAAAATTTCTATATGATAAATACGCAACTATGGGCACTGAAAATTTAATAATACGAGCTAAAAGAAGTCTCTCAGACCGGAAGCTGGAATGCTCTGAGGGCTATTGTTAAAGCCGCTGCCTTAACTTCTCGAATGCAAGGCTTGCGTGACCCGATGAAAGACAGACAGGCAGGGAGCAGAGCTGATAGCGCAGGAGCCAGAATTACAGTGTAACAGTGACAAGTCTGTCAGAAATCATCAAATATTGTGAATATCCACACTGGGTCTGGGAACTTCGAGGGACACTGGCTAGATTCGTTAGTGTGCCACATAAAGTTGTCTTTACGCAAGCAAAGTAAGAATTTTTGTCACGAAGCTCTGCATGCTATCAGCCGCCAATGTGGGAAAATAAAAAAATTACCCGAGGTTTTGACATGCAACACACTTATTGCATCTAGCTTAGAATTCCTGATGACAGCTAGAAATATAGCTCGTAGAAGACCATAAGAAATCTCCCGGGAGCTGGCTTTCTTATCCATTTACTCGTCAGAAAACCCACAAAATCAAAAGGACATTTACGAGAGCACAACAAAAAGATGGGAATAGGAAAAGCATAGAAAAACTGGCGAAAGCCAATCAGACCTAACCACGAGCGGGAGACGGCGAGAGGCCAGAAATATAAGGTTAAAAACGAAGAGTGGGAAAAAGCTCGGCTACATCAAAATCCCTGGCCTGAGGCACTTGCTCTCTAACTCCAAATTCCAGCCAGAAAAGCACGCTCCAAAGGCAGCGACTATCAGACAGTGTTTGAAGGCCATGACCAAACAAAAGGCTTTGTTGCCAACTAATTTCCTAACACAATAGCCTACAATTGTTTCCACTTTGCCCAGGAACATTACTAATACGACAGCGACCGACGCTTGAAGCGCATTCAACGACAGAATGCCAGACAACCAAACAACTAAGATAAACTACAGCAAAAGCGATATGGCATTAGACATGGCCCTGCTAATAGCTCTCTCAGTTATCGGCGTTTTTGGCAACAGTCTCATCATAATCTGCGTGATAGTACACAAGAAGATGAAAAATGTCACTTCGCTCTTTGTAGCGAACCTCGCTGCAGCCGACCTGTTCTTGGCCGGTTTAGTCGCCCCGGGTTCAATTCGAATGCTATGGCACCAACCCGGCATGCCAAATAGCCCCTGGTGCAAATTGTTCGGTATTGCACTGTTCTTTAGCTGCGCCGCTACTGTCAACTTTAGCGCTTTGATAGCACTCACTCGCTACATTGTTATCTGTAAGTCTCACCTGGTCGTGCAACTGTTCAGACACAAGCGAAGCGCACTTTGGTGCATCGGACTGTGGACATATAGTGTGATACAAGTGGCACTGCCATCAGGCACTCAGCTATTCCAATACAACTACAATCAGGTGATCGACGTCTGCCACTTAAACTACACTAAACACCCAATTGCAATTGCCGTGTACATCAATGTCCTGTGCTTTTTGCCTTGTGTGGTAGTCTGCATCGCCTGCTACGCATTGATTTTTTCCGTACTCAGGCGCACAAGACGAAACTTGCAACAGCACATGGGAGCCGCCAATGCCGCTTTTCTGGCCAGAAAACTGAGCCGCGAAAGACGTGCAACGCTGCCGCTCTTTATATCATTAGTGTCATTCTTTCTTCACTGGCTACCGGTAATGATTTTATTCGGCGTTGATCCAAGCTTTCAATACAATCCTCAGATTCATCGCTACCTTGGCATATTTAGCATATCAAGCGCCTGTGACAACTGGATTATTTACGGCATACTAAACAGAAACTTTGCCGATGGATACCGTTTAGTTCTGTGCTACTGGCGACGGATTTGGGGAGCTCAACCAGCTGGCAGCGTCGATCAGAAACTGGCCCGGCGTGCTAGCAAGGCCAACCATTCGCACCCGCCGTCAGAACTGCGACAAGCCAATCATCCCATGGCCATTCCTCTAGTCAGCGAAGAGGATTTCAACGATCTAAGCGCCAACAATTGCAGATCCCGAGAGGCGGAGCAGATCGCCGAAGATCACGATTATAACGATGGTTCATCATCGAATTCTGAATCGGATTCGGATGCTGGGGCTGAGGACGAGTTTCAGCGCATCAACAGCCGATGCTGCAGTTATCCTAAAAACACGGGACAGCAGCAACAGCTGCATCTGCAAGTGCAAAGAGACGGAAGTAGCAACACGCAGAGCTTTGAGCTAACACCCGTGCATCAACTGTTAGCAGCTCCTGCGTCTATTGATGATGAAAATGAGGACAAGGAATAAGTTATGCCGATAGATCGTACTTTTGAATAACCGTTAATACATTTATACTCAGCTAATGGATACTAAATTGACGATGAGTTGCTTTAAGCGTAAGCGTAAATACCAATTCTCGTCACAACTTTACTAAAAACGTTGCTTTGCATGTTACTACTTTGTATATGCATTATAAAGTAAAAATATCTCGGAAGTTGCAACAGCTTTGTACTTATATCCAGAAATCCAAATACTTTCGCGTGGTATAATGCCCTGATTCAAATTACAGACTGCAGAATATAAAGCAGATTGACAAATGCCTAAAGAATGACGACAGTGTCAACGATAACCGTTTGCATGACAAATCAAGAGCAAATTCGTGTTCTAGCATTTTTTTAGACATTTGCATGCCTAAACTATAGCAGAACGTTTCACAAATCAAGCTATTGAATGAAAGTAATAACAAGTAACTATAAGCCAATAATAGGCTGCAGTAAGCGGCTGAGAAACAATAGTCACGTGAGATGCCAATGCCATCAGCAAGTCAAAAATCCACCTATCTAAATGAGATAATAGATAAAAAACTACAAGCTGGAAATACGATGAGGGCTAGAACAAACAAAAGCGAACTCAATGCGAAATTGCAGAGTAGCATATAGCTGAGCGAGTAAATTCGCATGAAATTTGAGTTAGCTACAGCTCCGGGTTAAATAAAGCCTCCTCCAAGTGATCCTAAACGACGTCAAAATGTAAGCCAGAATGATTCGATCAGTCAAAGAGTCAGGATAAAAGACGAAAAATTGAAAGATGCAGAAAAGTCAACAGTTAATCCAGCCACTAGAAAAGGGCAAAAAGCGTTCTCTAGCTAGTTCAAGTCCAAGAGCCAATGCACAATATATGGACCTGTGGCAATGGGGTGGAAATTGTATATGAGCACTTAAAGCACTTATATGAGCAGAACAGGGGCAGTTCAGGTACAGTATCTACATAATATCCCAGTGGAGCACTGGCGCCCGCGGTCCAACATATGGCGCTGGGCGCCAGAACATCGAACCTCGACGCCGAGTTTTTCAGAATTTTTACTGTACTACTTATTATCAAAAGGGCGGATAGTGGAGTACACTGTGTTTAAAAGCACGTTTTTTTATTATTTAAGGTGTCTATTATTAATAATTTCCTGTTCTTTTGTCTAAATTTTTATCTGCCGAACAATTTTTAGGACTCAAACATCTTTTGTGTCTAAAAAAACATATTATCGAAAAAAATTCTCGACCAATAATGTTTCTAAAAATGCTACTGACAGTAGGCGATTGACATTAAGAAGATTGCTAAAACAATTTCCTGTTTTGTCAAATTTCTGGTTTATGATTATGTCTTAAAGTTCTGAAAGAATTCTAGAAAAATATGAGTACATGTAGGACAGAGGAAATCAGGAAAAAATCTAGATTTCCCAAGCTGTATCAGTACACTGAGACTTGATTTTCAACAAATAGTTATATTTGGCTAGTCAGTGTCTAGCACAAAAAGAATCATATCTCTATCTCATTCAAGCATTTGCTATATGCACGCTTAAATTTTATCCAAAACTGGAAAAGTCAACAATATACAGAGTGAATTGTCATCCAGAAAATACTTAACACTCTACTGTAAGTAGCAAGCAGTTACGTGTAAAGTTTACATATAATTTTTCATGAAATTAAACAACTTTTTCCTTATTGATTGTTTTTTTATAAAGTAATCAGCTTCATTTGCCAAAGTAAAAAAAGTAACAAAATACTATTGAATAGCCCTATAAATCTTCAAAATGGTAAAATCTTAAGTCTTAGTTACAAGGGCTTAAAGGTAAGAAAATATAAGCATTGCATTTTAATAGAAATAAAATAGAGTTCTACCATAGTTACAAATATGGTCATGGGAATTTATGGACATAAGGGTTTTTAGATAAAATATACATATATAGTTATAGGAATACATATTTCCCATATATAGTTCCTAAAATATCTAGTAATATGAGCTATTTAGGACCTGAAAAGACTTAAAAGATCATTGGAGACCCTTGATTAATGGTTAGAAAGGTGTAGAATAATAAAAAATGAATATTAGTTTTAATGCTTTTAAAGGGGGAACTCTTAATAAGTCCTAAGAATAGACCTAGGGACTCAAGCAATATAGAATTTTTATTCCTTATGCACATTAAGTTATTAGGGTCGTATAAGAAATAAAGTCAAGATTTATATTTTTATTTCCCATGCAAAGGGCCTAGATAAACTACAAATATAACTAAAAAAACAAAATAAGTAAAAAACCAAATCTAAAACTATATAAAAATAAATCTTGTCTTATTAATACTGAATAAGTTTTTTTTCATCAGGGCCCATATATATTATTGATGAATTTTGTGTTTTTATCAGTGAAGTCAAGTCAATAGTCATAATTTTGATTAGATATAAATTATCACTTAGACTAAAACCTTTTAAGGGTTTATTAAAGCGATACAATAAACAGTAATATTCAGCCATGTAAATTAAGTATACACAGAATTTCTAGTTCTGGTATTTTTCTTAGTATAAAGAATAATGACTAGGGCCTAAAGACATGTGTATATGCATTTTGAGCCTAACTAAATACCACATGATCTTTGAACTATAGATAGCAACAATAAATACATTAAAAAATTAAAGCTAGCATACATATACAACAAACAGAACTTCAAAAGTAATATTTTACCCAAATGCAAAGGCAACTATCTAGTTGTTAATAACCATAGGATAATTTCAAAAAAATCTTTATAAAAAGGGTTTTGGATTTTTTAGATTTCTTAGTTTTTGCTTCTGTAACTATAACCTGAGTTTTACCTAACTAGTATGATGTAGTTTTCTATGAAAATACAATGTCATACATGTATCTAGAGAGCCTTTTTAGAACATAGCTATGCTTTACATAAAATTTGAATATTTTCCCTCTTTGGCTTAAGCTATTTATTGCTAATCTTATCTTTATATTTATGTTTTTCAATCACTTAGGTAAGTTTTCTTTTTTCTATATTTTTTGTCTTATAAACTTAAGTTTTTGACTTGTCCCTTAATAGTTTAAGTGCCTTTTTGACCAGTTTTGTTATATACCTATTGGCTATTGGCTACTTTATCTACTAGTCATATTGGCTAGGTCAGCTAGGTATTGCCCATACTTTCAAAAATAATAATTTCATGATGATGCATAAAAATGTCAATGCAATACTGCCAATAGGACCTGGGCTAGAGTATCCTTACACTGAATACATTATATATATAGTATATTTAGATAATAGTAAAACATACCATTTTTATTGATGACAATTCAAAGTAATTAAAAGCACTTAAATTAATTAGTCCATTGAAAACAAAAGCAATTAATTAAATAGGCCCTATATCAGGATAGTGGTGCAGGTGCAACTGTACAAGCAAATTGCAAGAGTGAACTAAGAGATTTTTTAAATACAGGTCCAGAGTTTTAGGCTATAAATCTAGTGAAAAGCACCCAGTTTGTGACATAAAATGAAACCAACTGTTGCCTGTTGTTTTGAAAGTTTTTATAAATGAAATCACATCACAGTCACACCAATCCAATGCAAACCTAAATGTGATAATATTGAAAAGCAATATAATATATGGTTGTAAACTAATTCATTCGAATCGAAAGACACTAAAGTTAAAGACTAGCTATTTAATCATGATTACAGTTACTTACAAAAGATTATACAGACATGTAAGTTATATTCTATTCTATTAGGGCATTTCCGTCAATTAGGCACTATCGGAAAATTACACTTCAACAAACAGAAAATGATGAATTGTAGCTTAAGCCAGCTAATTGAAGTCAAACAAGGACTTAAACTGAAAAATACAACCACTTTTGCTCAATTTAAAGCTATTAAAGATTGTTAATCGGCAAAACTAATGTTGAATAAACCATTTTAAACTTACGTAGACGCCACTTTTTTGGATGTCCAAACACACAATTTTTAACTTCAACATTAAATAAAAGAGCGAAAAAAACATTTTTTATAGTAATTCTCTTTGTTTCATGAAAAAAACACATTAAACTTTGTTAAAATCATTCCTTTTCGTTACAACACCTGCAAGAAGTCATTGATTTTTGTCAGTTTTCTTGCTATACCAAAAATTATAAACAGTAAGTTTTTGTATCATTTGTACTCATGTTGTACCCTCTCATTTACTCATAAGGCTTTCAATCTACACGTTTTTTAGCTTAAATGAAGGAAAACATCTTTGCGATAATGTATCAGTATATTTTTTAGCAATGAATTTGCTTAATACATTTTTCTAAGACATTAATTTTTTTTCGATGTGACATCTTAACCACAAGATTGTACTCATGTTGTACCCAATAATTTTTTTTAGTGCTTTTTATTAGCTGAAAACGATATATTTATGGATTGCTGACATACAGAGCTTCACAAAAAGTGGTCTGCTGAACCTTAATCTGTCAAAATACCTTAAATATTAACATTTAAATGTAGTAAGCACACTACTTACACGAGATGTATTTTCATGTTGTACCCTTTATTTTATTTTTCGCTAGTTTTTTTTCTCAAAATCAGTCTTACAAGACTATCATTAAGTATAAAAGCTGGAAAATAAAACAGTTTCACATTAATTTCTTGTTTATTTATCAATAAAAATGTAATTTATATTTTGCACTATAGTATGTAGATAGTAATTTACATAGTATTAAATCAATTTTCCCCACATTTACTTGTAATATTGCTTCAGAAAAACTTTCTCTAGATTGTGGAAGCATATGCATTTCTTGCTGCTTGCAAAGTTGCACTGGAACTTCTGAATAATTACGGTGATCGGCTAGTTACTGAAAAGTAAAATTAGAGATTTACGTTCGGTATATCGCGCAGAAAAATTTTTTTGACAAAGTTAAAAAATATCGTATGAACTTATGCGCAAAAATAACAAAATCTGAATTGAAAAGTTGATTAAAAGCATTAAGAAACAGTTAAAAAATTATTGACTGAAAGAAAGTTAATTATAAGCAAGCAATTATGTCTCAATATAAAATTTTATTCTCCTACGGTATTAATCGTCTTCTTAGATCAGTATAACTTTTATCGGCAACTTTTATTGTTACCAGAAAATTTCTTGTGCTTCTACAAGATAAAAAAAGAAATTTAATAACAAATTCTAGTTAGATTTCCTGTTTTCAACATTTTTCGTCTTCTTTGCACACTCGGACACAATTTGTGTCCCTATTTGGCGGAAATGCCCATTAGTGTAGTTTGCACGAAAACTATTCTTTCACGCGTTTAAATTGTAAATGCGCGCTTTTTAACAGTGAAACAAAAACTAAAAATTTAATTCAGTATTATACGGCAAAAGTTTATATACGAACAATAAATTATTGTCAGTGAGTTTTCAACTTGACTTTTTTCGCTGTTGGTGTTTATTCTTTATCGTAAAAGAGTTCTGTTCTGTTCCGTTCTGTTATGTTCATTTTCTGCTCTATTCTCGTGGGCTGAGAGAGACTAGGCTAGTGCTTCTTTCAGCAGAAATAGAAAAATAGACTAGACTGATTTAATTGCCCTCATATGCCTAAATAAAATTCCACCCCCGCCCTAAAAAATTGTACTAATACCATGTGTCGCGTTCTGTATAAAATTAAAGGCGCTTGATCAGAAAGTCCGGGAATGTTCAATACTTTATGGCTACACATATACGACCATTGACACTCAATACTAGGATTGAGATACATGTATTCTTTCACTGGTACACTGATCCTAAAAATGGCTCTGCCTGTTTTGGAGTGCGCATCTAATTTATCAGACGAATTGTCTCGCACACCCAAGCAAAAAAAAAATTAGCATTTGAAGTCATTGCCATTCGCACAGGAACTCTATTGAGCTTGTGGAGCTATGTGTAAAGATCGTCAAGGGTAGAAAAATACGCTCCATAATTCTTTGTTTTCAGAGAACTACATGTATGCTGATTTAATGCTGAGGTCTAAATGTACATGTACAGTTTGGGGCCACGGGAAGAAGCAAGCAATCTATTAAATCACCCGCGGAAAATCTAGCACTATCTAAGATAGCTCATTAATTTTTTGTCCCCATACCCCTCCACTGTTCCCCACCACATCCCCGCCCAATGATGAATCCTCCATGACAAGCCTCTAAAGCGGCCACAAAATACAAGACAAACAAGAAAAACATTTACATACGTTGAAATCAAGTTATTTCAATTAAGTGAACTGAATTAAAATTGTTCTGTTGTGGAATTAACGAACGCAGAAACAAGATAGATAATTATCCGGGCGCTCAGTGGCACCAAAAGAAGGGCTTGGCCAATAGGAGGGCGGCTCGTATATTTATGCACGCGGGGAAGGAAAGTTCTAGAAAGACCGGGGAAGGAAACTTCTGGAACTATGCGTAAACAAGTCCGCGGTGGAAGTTTCTAGAAACGCTGTCCCCGAACTACCCCTACGCATCGCATGCCTTTGCAATACACAACATTCTTCCCCTCCTTCAAGGAGTCCAACAGTCCCCAAGCTTCACTTTAATCAGTCCCAGCGGCAGTTCATGAAGCGTATCGGCGGGTGCCTGGCTCGCTCAGATCGGCGGGGCGCTGCTGTTCTTGCCGGAGGCTCCGCCGCCGGTGCCGCCGGTGCCGCCGGTGCCGCCGTGCCGGCTCCGGTCGTTGGCGCCGAGTCCACCAGTGGGTCGAACCGCTCTCTCGGCTGCGCCGGGTGCGGTGTTCGGATCAGCCGCTGCTGGTTCCATCTGGTGCCGTCGCTGAGCTCGACCGCGTGGTGTCCCGCCTGACGGAGCACTTGTAGTGGCCGTGAGAGGCGGGTACCCAGCTTGCCCTTCTTGGTGGGCCGTCGGATTCTCACCCAATCGCCGGGGTGGAACGTCTCGGGGCGGGCCCTTCGTCTGGCATCGGTGTAGGCCTTGATCCGCTGCTGCCGCGCCTCGATTTGCTGCCGCAGTGCCTGAGGCGTCGCCTCGGTCGTTGTCATTCCCCCTCCGGGAGACAGCATGGTGATCGCGGTGCGCCACTTCCGACCCAGCATGAGCTCGGCCGGTGACTTGCCCGTCAGGCTGTGCTTGGAGCTCCGGTAGGCAGACAAGAAGTTGGTCACGGCGTCTTGAAACGGCCTGTTCTCCGCCATGGCCGCTCTGATGCTGGCGAGTAGCGACCGATTGAGACGCTCCGTCTGGCCGTTGGTCTGCGGATGGTAGAGGCTGGTCTTGACGTGCCGGATGCCCTGCTCGGCCAGGAAGTCCGAGAACTCGCTCGATGATGCCGTCCTTCTCTATCTTGTCGAGTTCGGCACCGACCTGCTCCTGTCGCATGAGGGGCAGGCGGCGGAGTGGCTGCTGGACGGGTCGCGCTGCTGGGTCGACCTTGGGCTGGTGCACAGCGCCGGCGCAGCATCCTATCGCACCGCTGAAGGTCGTTGGGTACCGCGCCTGCAAGTCCGCCGTCAAGTCGCTGACCTCCGCGATTCCGGGTGGCTGCCCGCTAAGGTCGACTCGGAAGCCCAGCTTCTCCATCAGGTCTCTACCGACGATGTTGTCGCCGCCTGGCGCAACGAAGAACCGGTGCTGCATCGCCTTGTCGCCGTAGCGCACCTTCAGCTCGGTGACACCACTTAGCTGGATCGGCAGTCCACCGTAGGCACGCAGCTTCGTCGTAGTGGGAGAGGTGACTGCACCTGAGATCCGGTCGGCGGTCTGTCGGGACAGCAGCGACACCCTTGCGCCGCAGTCCACCATCAGGCTGACAGCGGTCCTGTCCGGTCCGAGTTCCAGCGTCGCCCGGACCTCCCTGTCGCCACCCGGCACTGCGTAGACTGTGATCACCTCGTCCGCGGCATTGACAGCAGCCTGCTGGCTGCGACAGCAACTCCGGAAGTGGTTCTTCTTGCCACAGGCGTCGCATGTCTTGCCCTTGGCCGGACAGGGGGTCGTCGGTCCGTGGTCTCGCCCACAGCGTGTGCAGGCGCCGCCGGGTTTGGCCGTCCTGCCAGCTGGTGCTGGGCGGTGCCTCCCCTTTGCAGCGACCTTCTGGCCCCTCGGCTGTCGGATCGATTGGACGGCTGCCGTGCTCGAGATTGATGGCGCCATCGCCTTGGCTTCTTTGGAGGCTTCCTCGATGGAGACCGCGATGCTGAGCGCTTTCGCCAGGTTGAGGTCCTCCACCTTCTCCGTCAGCAGCCTCTCTCGGATTCTGGGGTTACTGGTCTTCTCAGCCAGCTGGTCTCTGATGAGATCGTCCTGTATCGCGCCGTAGTTGCACAGCTCCGTCAGCTCCCTCAGGGCTGCCACGAAGGTCTTGACGTCCTCGCCGGGTAGCTGCTGGCGCTGGCGGAAGCGATATCTGGCTACCATCACGTTGGGCTTCTCGCCGAAGATCTTCTCGAGCTCCGCCTTAGTTGCTGCGAACGTGTCGTTCTCCTTGATTGCTTGGCGTGCTCGAGCAACCCGCTGACCTTCAAATCCAAGCAGATGGAGCAGAAGGCTCCTCTTCAGCGGTTTCGCCTCTTCCTTCCCTTCGGGCTCCTTGAATTGGGCCGCCTCGTAATAAAATTCAAAGGCCTCAATCCATCGGCTCCATGGTACTGTCGGTGATCCGCAGTTCGCCAGGAAGGGCGTGGGTGCAGGGATGCTAGCCGCCATCCTCGTCGCCAATGTTCTGTTGTGGAATTAACGAACGCAGAAACAAGATAGATAATTATCCGGGCGCTCAGTGGCACCAAAAGAAGGGCTTGGCCAATAGGAGGGCGGCTCGTATATTTATGCACGCGGGGAAGGAAAGTTCTAGAAAGACCGGGGAAGGAAACTTCTGGAACTATGCGTAAACAAGTCCGCGGTGGAAGTTTCTAGAAACGCTGTCCCCGAACTACCCCTACGCATCGCATGCCTTTGCAATACACAACAAAAATTACTTAATTTGCATTAGCATTCAATCACAATTTTACGACAAAGTCAATGGAGCGCTAATTGTCGATGTCATAGAGAGAACCATGTCTCTGTATCGAACTAGTTTCGGAGCTATTCAAAGCGATTTTTTGCCAATTCTAGTGTATTTATAGATAGGAAAAGTCCAAGAAATGTAACTTGCATTTGCCAAACTGTATCGTTGAAGATTTGGCTTCATAATCTTGAGTTCGAGCCGACAAATTGATCAGGTCTTTAACCCCAAGACTGCAGGGCAGGCCAAGCCGCAAACTGTGTCTATGGCATGAACTCATCAGCGCAGTCTAGGGGTTAATCTAAGAACATCCACCCCGGATCCAGGCGAGCCTAATTAAGCATTACTTACGTGACATCCCAACAGAGCGCCACAGGAAGGACCCGAGGACCTCCCTGTCCGTGATCATCAAAGAATTAGACCTAAGCAACCGTAAGCCCTCCAGGTAATAAGTAGTCTTCTAAGTATTCTTACGCTCCACGCAGGCCCTTCAAGGATTTGTGGAATGGGTGACGCCTCAAAGCTGTCATCAAAGCGGTCGAACAAAGGAAAAGCATTAATGCTCAACGAGATTAACAACAGCTTCTGGAAAGAAGCAAGATAGTAATTTCTATATCAGCTACTTTTGAGCAAACCTTGTACGTGGCGTCAGTAGATAACTAATTATATTTCTCCTTAATTTATAACTCTTTTGTTGGTTAAAAAGTACAACAGTTACTCGAGGATTACGAGTATAATATTTTCTGCATTTTCATGATCGCGAATGTCTACAGGTAATTAATTTTACGATAGATTTACAGATTTACACGTAACCGTACATGCAGCATTGAGGTAAAATGTACACGTCACATGAAAAAACTTAGAATTATAGTAGAATTGAAAGAAAGAAATAAAACATCAAACAAACCGGTTCAAGAAGAATCTTCCCAAATCTCACACATGCAGCCATACGCTGGTACAGGACATGTAAATCAGAAATTTTTATACGTGTTGTGCAGCCAAACTCGATTATCTCTGCGACGCCAGCGCGACAGTTCAGCTGCTGCGGCTGCTTCGGCAGCCCCGCCCGCCTCCTCCGGTATCGACGGCGGAGGCGGAGGAGACATCAGCAGCACCGATCGAGGGCTGTTCGATCGCCCGGCAGTGGGGCGACCGTCCGGCGAACCCAGCAACAGGAAGTTGTCCGAGTGACGCGACGGGCGCAGCTCCCTAGTGAACTCTTCCTCGTCGACCAGATTGTCTAGCGAATAGTCTCCTGTCACGGGGTCGATGTCGCTCATTCTGGACATAGAATAACTACTAGCTCCTGCAGTCTCGGCGCTGATCAAACGATGTCGGCTTGCATGCAGGCTCTGCTTCGAATGCTGATTTTCCGACTTGCGATACCGATCCGACGCGATGTCATGAATATCGTCAATGATTTTTTCTATGTCAACCAATTCAACTGGATAGGCAACGCCGCGTCTAGCTGGCGGTTCGTCTAGCTGAAGAAGCAACAGCTGGTGCTGCCTCCGACCCATTGGATCGCCGGCAGTGTGACCCGCACCGCCGACGGGCTGGCTCGCGAGATTCTGCTCTGACCGACTGCGGAGCAGCTCTCCTGACATTGCCGCCGGCAGACGCTGTTGTTTCTGCTGCGGTTGCCGATGCTGCTGAGGGGCGCGCCTTCCTCGGCGCTCTGCCGAGCCCCGATTGCCGCCGTAGAACAGAGCGTCTTTGAGCTCTCTTAGCTCGCCCAACAGATTTGAAAGTGACCGACCTGTACGAGAACCGCTGCCTAGCGAATCTTCGGTGGTGGCTGTCAGAGGCGGCGGTGGGGTGACCATGTTCTCAAGGTATCGCCGGACAGTCTCCTCTTTGGGTAGCGATTCGAGTGTAGTGACTGCCTGTCTCGAGATTGCATCTTCGGCCGCCTCTTTCCTAGCAGGTGGACGCCCGTCCTCGTCGAATGGGTCGACGCCGCGAGCCGGTGGTCGCGACATCATCAGTCTATGATTGATGACAATCGGCTGCGGTATGACCTCAATGATTTCCGTCCCGCTCCGACTGCTCGAGGCCATCGAGCGATCTGTCCGGCGTCGGAAGCGGCCGCCGCCTCCACCGCGTTGAAGCTGATCGCGGTCTGACAGTTGCTCTCGTTCCGGTGGAAACTGAAAACTGCTGCCGGCAGCTTTCAGGGGCACTGCCGGGGACGCTTCAAACTCTTCTTCGTCGCTGGACCCGGCCAGGCTCTGGCTGGGCTCCAGGGCCGCGAACGCCGGATCTCCGTCGGGTTCCGCTTGACGTTCGCGACTATCGAGTAGCTCGCGATATTCTCCGACGCTGATAGCCTCGTTGCTTTTTGTTTGATCAACTGAGAGAAGTTTTCGCAGCAGGTTGGTTCTGTGGGTTGGATTCATGCACGGGCATAGTATAAGTTTTTGTAAGGGAATAAAAAAAACTGGTTCTCCTATGATTCTATTCGGGATATGTGCGACCGACAGCTCGGCCGCAGCTATTGTGCGGCGCATCTGAAGGCTGCTTACGGTTGTTCATTCTAAGGACCGGGGGGTCGCCACACACCCTCAATTACCCCCAGCTAATATTAGTACCCATTTGACCCAAAAATTACCCAAAAAGTACCCAAAAACAGGTACCTTCACAGTCATACACTAAACTAAACACCATCGAAGTAGGTTCCTCAGCCTGCTTTGATTGTTATTACTGCTTCTTAACAGCGCTATCTGCTGCTCTAGAAATCTCCGCACCTGTACAATAGCAGCTGAGCTTCCTGACGAATCTCGGAATTGTCAATCAGTGCCATGGACTCCGTAATGTCGTCAACTTGCGCACTGGTTGGGCATGGATGCTGCTTTAGAAAGGCTTTCGCTACTGGAGGCCATTTGCTGGCTATTGGTAGCGAATCGCTTGCTTGCAAACGGCTGTGACTCGCTGGCCGCAGCAGATCCAGAGGCAGCCTACGCATGCAGCGACGGTACCATTTCAGCATCTGGAATTGATTGCGAATTTTATTTCTCGAGTTTTTAAGCTCGCTTTCAAAGCTTTTGAATTTGAATCGTAATTATATTGAAACAAGTTGTAGAAACTGGAAGCCTGGAAGCCTGGGGCTAGCCACATCAACCAAAGTAGAGAATAAAACATGCCACTGGCTAGCGTCTGACCCGTAAAGCAATCCGACGTTGGTGACGACGTATAGCTATCCGTCGATGTAAATTTAAAAGTACATACTTTTTCAGAGACGTCGATAGACGTCGGTGTAATGTAAAAGTATACGTATTTTTTACAGCGCGTTGCGTCTGTGCTTCTGTTCTACAGCGACGTATAACGACGTCATACTTTAAGTAAACGTCGGTGTAATTTAAAATTGCATATTAAATCGATGGGTGATGACGTCATATGTCGGCTGAACGTCGGTGCAATATAAAAGTACATATTTGTCATCGACATCAATAGACACCGGGAACGTCGAATTGCTCTACAAGCATCATTGACATTTCTCTATTTAACGTATGCAGTGGAGGCGAGGAGGCGTGGTGACGCACGCAGTGGAGGCGAGGTGCTCTAAGCAAATATAAGTCCGATGTCTACACAGCGCCTTACCTCTGCGCAGCCGCCGAAGAAGGCGCAAATCCTGATCAGCTGTTCGCTAGTCAATTTTATCCGCTCGTTGAAATTCTTCAGTTTGGCTTCCAATTCGTCGGCAAGTTGCGCCGCTTCGTGCGGCTCGCCGCCGACCCCGCTGGGCGGTAGTGCTGCCACCAATCGGCGAAGTCTGCCAGTCAGAGTGCGGCATTCGGCAAGTTTAGAAGCAGACGGTTCCAGCACCTGTGGCAACGATATCAACAGGGAATATATGTGCATGTAGATAAAAGAGAATCAAATCGTTTTTTGGAACGGGGGAAATATTGCGTTGTGAGCGAATAAAACAACTGACAATTTTAAGTAACCGAATAATGCGATCTCGTAGACACAAATTCGAAATCAATCTGTCAAGGCTCATGCTTGCTGGAAATTGCTGAGTTGCCAAGGGTCAATTAGGAGCTTTTGGTAGCCCAAGCATCAAAGGAAGAATTATAGTTAAGCCATAGCTTCAATACCAAAGCTCACAGGGGGTGCTGATATCTTAGGCTAGGGCTTTCAGGGCAGATGCCTTTTTGCTTTAGACATCATTGTCCTTAAGAAACTAGCACAATGACTGTACATGCATAAGGTCAAAAGCTACATGCAGTGTCCATGAGTTGTTGGAACATGCGCAGAGAAACAGGTAGCATAGATGCAAGGAAATTCTTGATTTAATTAATATTGATGATGAGGCGGAAGGCCTTTTGTTTCAATAGATGGAATGGCAGCGAAGATTTTGCACTGCATTGCGCGTATATTTATACAAGTGAAAACAGCGCGAGATTATTCGGCCAAGGGAGGTGCGCACATGTGGCGTGGCGTGATTGGCTACGCCAACCCCCCTGGCTTAGCGCCGCCACCCCACCTCAGCTGGACAGAGGTTGGCGGGGGGGTTTCCAGTGCGGCTGCACTGGTGCTGCCGGTCGCGGAGTCTGGCCGCCACAATGAGTAATATTATCATTAGCTAAAACAGCTTTGAGAGACGCATTAGGCCAGATAGATAACGTTACCTGTATCCGCATTTTCTCTCTGGCATCCTCGGCCATTTGTTGATTTGCAATTGAACGAGTGTCCACTCTCTTGGCCACCTCCTTGCTCCATCGATCCAGCCAGTCGCCCAGCTCGAGGACGGACCTTCTGTAGTCTCCCAATCGACCATCAACCAACAAGCCGGCTTCAGCCTGCTTCCACTTATCTTGCAGCAGCTGGCGCAGTTCGTCGAGTTTAGCCTGTAATCTTTCCAGCCGTTCGATATACGGCCGAAGCAAACTGTTCCCAGCGAGAGCTCTCGTCTCCGGGTGATTCGCTGGCTCCTTGCAGGCTGCCAGTAGCTGAGCCACTCTCTCCGAAGTTGCTTCCAAGCCGAGCGACGCCGTGACCCGCTGGAATTGGTCCTGCATGCCGTGCGCGGACTCTTGTAGCGAGGCCTCACCGGCCTCGCCGCCATTCTCCGACTGATTGTCTTTCAATCTGGCCAGGCTGTCCACAGCTGCCGGGGCCCGGTCCGCGATGTCGGTCACCTCGGCTAGCAGAGTGTCGAATTGCTGCAAATAATTAATTAGAAGTGAAAGTTAATTCGTATCAACATATGTCACAAATGAGGGGATCACAGCTCAAATCCATTTTTAAACGGATCCCGGAGTTTCTCGAAAAGCTTTGGACGTTGTATTGATTAATTGGTTAGAAAAGTTTTGGGCACTGCTTCGAGAATTTTAGCTGCTTTTCGTGCGATTCACTTCCAGGGCCAACCCCCTAGGTACAGAGAGTGTACACGCCTGTTGAATAGAAAGTCAAGGTAGCTGTGCACCCTGTGTGAGTGCGTGTCTGTGTACAGTATTGAGGCGCTTGCGTGTGCTCAGGAGTCAGCGCAATGGACAGCATCGGTTGTGGGGCGATGTCGCCGAATTGACGTTGCGCCAGGGTGGCCCGCAGCCCTACTGCAGGTAAAAAAAATCAATGAAAATTTGCTGGCGATTCCGCAACCTGACGGTGTCACTTCCGTGACTCCACGGACCCGATGCTGCAGTGCTGTCTTGCATCCGCTAGATGCACTTCAAGCAGAAAAAAGACTTTTTGGATATATACCAGGTAGCTAGACCTACTTTTTCATGGAATTTACTTCAGGTCCCCAGTGCAGTACTTTAACACATACATTCGATATTGACTTAAACTTTAGATATGGGAAAAAGCAGGAAATATCCCAGAACTGATAGAGTCAATCTTTGACTTTGCGAGTTGGTTTTGTTTGAATAGAGTGTCAGAAACTCCCCAGCCCTCGTCAGTTAACTGTAAATTTTGACAGGCGCTCAGTTTTACTAATAAAACCATGCACTTAGGACTTCCTACTTGACTCACTCTGCGCAGAAATAGTTCTCACTTTAAACCCCACGAGAGGAAGGGAACACGTCTCGTAGAAGCCAACTAAAGTCTGGTCTCCAACAGCTGAAAAGTTTCTACAGAACGATATTTCTTCAGGCTGGGCATTAGAAACTCAGTAGCTATATTATATTGCACTTGCTTCACTTGCATGACGCACGCCTGTTTAAATATAGACTTTTTCTATACTGAGAGTAGCTAGTGAAAAAAGCTGTAGTACTGCTTCTCGTTGTAGTTAGGACGTATATGCAATAAAATTTTTAACAGCTTGTAAGAAACTGCATAATGAGGCACACGCGTCTATTAGAAAAACTTGTAATATGTCTGCTTAATTTTTGTGCTGTTACATAAGTAGCATCTGAGGCGTAATCAGGATTCCTTATATAGGGGCGTCTTTGGCTTTAGCATCAGGGACTTTAGCACCAGGGGCTTTTAGCAACAAGGGGCTTTAGCACAAGGGCCTTATCATCAGGGCCTTTTAGCAACAAGGGGCTTTAGCGCATCAGGGGCTTTTAGCACAAGGGGCTTTAGCGCATCAGGGGCTTTAACATCAGGGGCTTTAGCATCAGGTGCTTTTAGCACAAGGGGCTTTTGCCATACGGGGCTTTAGCACCAGGGGCTTTAGCACCAGGGGCTTTTACCATACGGGGCTTTAGCACCAGGGGCTTTAGCACCAGGGGCTTTAGCACCAGGGGCTTTAGCACCAGGGGCTTTAGCATCAGGCCAACAGGGGCTTTAGCAACAGGAGGTTTAGCACAAGGGTCTTTAGCACCAGGGGCTTTAGCCTCAGGGGCTTTAGCACCAGGAGCTTTTAGCAACAGGAGGTTTAGCACAAGGGCCTTTAGCAACAGGGGCTTTAGCAACAGGAGGTTTAGCACAAGGGCCTTTAGCACCAGGGGCTCTAGCATCAGGGGCTTTAGCAACAGGGACTTTAGCACAAGAGCCTTTAGCACCAGGAGCTTTAGCATCAGGGGCTTTAGCACCTGATAGCCTTTAGCATCAGGGGCTTTAGCACCTGATAGCCTTTAGCATCAGGGGCTTTAGCACCTGATAGCCTTTAGCATCAGGGGCTTTAGCACCTGATAGCCTTTAGCAACAGGGGCTTTAGCAACAGGAGGTTTAGCACAAGGGCCTTTAGCAACAGGGGCTCTAGAATCAGGGGCTTTAGCACCAGGAGTCTTTAGCAACAGGAGGTTTAGCACAAGGGCCTTTAGCAACAGGGGCTTTAGCAACAGGAGGTTTAGCACAAGGGCCTTTAGCAACAGGGGCTTTAGCAACAGGAGGTTTAGCACAAGGGCCTTTAGCACCAGGGGCTTTATCAACAGGGACTTTAGCACAAGAGCCTTTAGCACCAGGAGCTTTAGCATCAGGGGCTTTAGCACCAGGAGTCTTTAGCAACATGAGGTTTAGCACAAGGGCCTTTTGCATCAGGGGCTTTAGCAAGGAGACGCCCAACCCTGATCAATATTAAAAACGCAATGGACGTATGCAGATCATGCCTCACAGTTCTCAGCTTCATCCAGGCCTGGTGATCATAGTTTAACGAGCCGCCAAAGTCCGGCATCAGGTTGGCTTTGCTGACAAACTGATAAAGCTCTTGTGAGCTTGGCAACAATACGCTCTGAAAGTTTTCGAAAGTTTTAGATCTGATTAATTCGCTGCCCAGTTATCAAAGGATCATCAAAGATCTCTGTATGATTTACGAGCTAACAAACCTGAAAAGACCTGGCATTCGGATCTGGTGCCGACTTTCTGGTAGGCAGCAAAGTTTTCTTCTGGTAGAGACCGAGCATCTTTTGAAGACTCTTGGCGAGCTCCTTGCTTTTTGGCATCAGAGCGTAGAACACGGCGACGCTGCCAGGTGAACGAGACTGCAATTTATGGCAAAAATAGAGAAGTAATTTCACTATCGTTTCAGCTGTTGAAGTGGGAGTGGCAGAATATTTTCAAAAGGAAATTGATTTGATGAAACATCAACATCGTCCCACAACCATGGTCTCACGACAAGCCGCAGGTCAATTTTAGTGCACACAAATGAATTTAAAGCCCCAAATAAATGCCACGTGAGCTTGCAACGATAGTTCATCTATACTAAAGATTGCCGAATGGAGAGCTATATTTCTCTATTTGGCTTTTGTTTTGGCTATACCTTTTGTCATTTTTTATTGTTAAACTCCACCTGGCTGGACAAGGTACAAAGTCATGAAGCTTGGCTCACTCAGAAAAGCACACCGGAAGTGAGAAAATTGAATCATTTTTGTCACACTTTGATTTTTTTGCTTTGTTCAACTGCAGAGCCTGACAAACAAAGTCGCACAGAAAATGCTTTTGAGCAGCTCTGATATGTGTTGATCTTTGATTGAATATTTTTGACTCAGATATGTGCGATAACTAGACGTGTGCCACCCTTGACTTTCCCAGAAAATCACCTTAAAGTAGTTTATTGATTTTAACTGCCTTACAATTACAACATTACCCTAAATAACCCAAAATACTGGTACCACCTTAAATAAAACCGAAAATGTCACCAAAGCTACCTAAAATATCACCCTAAACTACCCGAAAATGTCACCAAAGCTACCTAAAATATCACCCTAAACTACCCGAAAATGTCACCAAAGCTACCTAAAATATCACCCTAAACTACCCGAAAATGTCACCAAAGCTACCTAAAATATCACCCTAAACTACCCGAAAATGTCACCAAAGCTACCTAAAATATCACCCTAAACTACCCGAAAATGTCACCAAAGCTACCTAAAATATCACCCTAAACTACCCGAAAATGTCACCAAAGCTACCTAAAATATCACCCTAAACTACCCGAAAATGCCACCAAACTAATCAAAAATACCACCATAGCCTACCCGAAAATTCTACCCATACTTTTTGGAATATTTGGGAGGGGGGTGCTTGCTATCAGCGAATGGTTGCTATTTGGGGGGATGCTTGCGGTCTGGGGGGATACATTCTATTTAGACAAAAGTGTGTTATCTTTGTAAAGGCTTTTTTGTTGTATTTTTGTTGCTTTTAAAAAAAGAAAGCTCGTATTCTTAGCAAAAATCTTTGTCCATGACAATTTTACACGAGTAATCACCTTGATTTATAAAACTGAAGAGGAATTGGTTCTTAAGAAAATGTGCTTTATAATGGATTTGCATAAATAATTTTTGCTCCTTACATATTGCGCCTTGAAGGGGGGCACTAGATTGCTAGTACTACCCCAAAATTTCATACCTGGCTACCCAAAATACCGCCCTAAAAACCCATAAACACCAACAAAACTACTCAAAAATTCCGCCCAGAACCGCTCCAAAACTTCCACCCTAAACTACGTAAAAAAAATCTGACTAAACTATCTAGAACATCATCCTAAACTACCTAAAAATTCAGACTAAACTACCTAGAACATCGCCCTAAACTATCTAAAACATCACCCTAAACTACCTAGAACATCATCCTAAACTATCTAAAAAATTCAGACTAAACTACCTAGAACATCATCCTAAACTACCTAAAAAATTCGGACTAAACTACCTAGAACATCATCCTAAACTACCTAAAAAATTCAGACTAAACTACCTAGAACATCACCCTAAACTATCTAAAAAATTCAGACTAAACTACCTAGAACATCATCCTAAACTACCTAAAAAATTCAGACTAAACTACCTAGAACATCATCCTAAACTACCTAAAAAATTCAGACTAAACTACCTAGAACATCATCCTAAACTACCTAAAAAAAATCTGACTAAACTACCTAGAACATCATCCTAAACTACCTAAAAATTCAGACTAAACTACCTAAAACATCGCCCTAAACTATCTAAAACATCACCCTAAACTACCTAAAAAATTCAGACTAAACTACCTAAAAAATTCAGACTAAACTACCTAGAACATCATCCTAAACTACCTAAAAAATTCAGACTAAACTACCTAGAACATCATCCTAAACTATCTAAAAAATTCAGACTAAGCTACCTAGAACATCATCCTAAACTACCTAAAAAATTCAGACTAAACTACCTAGAACATCATCCTAAACTACCTAAAAAATTCAGACTAAACTACCTAGAACATCACCCTAAACTATCTAAAAAATTCAGACTAAACTACCTAGAACATCATCCTAAACTACCTAAAAAATTCAGACTAAACTACCTAGAACATCATCCTAAACTATCTAAAAACTTCAGACTAAACTACCTGGAACATCATCCTAAACTACCTAAAAAATTCAGACTAAACTACCTAAATCATCACCCTAAACTACCTAAAAAATTCAGACTAAACTACCTAAAAATCATCCTAAACTACCTAAAAATTCAGACTAAACTACCTAAAACATCGCCCTAAACTATCTAAAACATCACCCTAAACTACCTAAAAAATTCAGACTAAACTACCTAAAAAATTCAGACTAAACTACCTAAAAATCATCCTAAACTACCTAAAAATTCAGACTAAACTACCTAAAAATCATCCTAAACTACCTAAAAATTCAGACTAAACTACTTAAAACATCGCCCTAAACTATCTAAAACATCACCCTAAACTACCTAAAAAATTCAGACTAAACTACCTAAAACATCACCCTAAACTACCTTAAAAATTCAGACTAAACTACCTAAAAAATCACCCTAAACTATCTAAAAAATTCAGACTAAACTACCTAGAACATCATCCTAAACTACCTAAAAAATTCAGACTAAACTACCTAGAACATCATCCTAAACTACCTAAAAAATTCAGACTAAACTACCTAAAAAATCACCCTAAACTACCTAAAAAATTCAGACTAAACTACCTAGAACATCATCCTAAACTACCTAAAAAATTCAGACTAAACTACCTAGAACATCATCCTAAACTATCTAAAAACTTCAGACTAAACTACCTAGAACATCATCCTAAACTACCTAAAAATTCAGACTAAACTACCTAAATCATCACCCTAAACTACCTAAAAATTCAGACTAAACTACCTAAAAATCATCCTAAACTACCTAAAAATTCAGACTAAACTACTTAAAACATCGCCCTAAACTATCTAAAACATCACCCTAAACTACCTAAAAAATTCAGACTAAACTACCTAAAACATCACCCTAAACTACCTAAAAATTCAGACTAAACTACCTAAAAAATCACCCTAAACTATCTAAAAAATTCAGACTAAACTACCTAGAACATCATCCTAAACTACCTAAAAAATTCAGACTAAACTACCTAGAACATCATCCTAAACTACCTAAAAAATTCAGACTAAACTACCTAGAACATCATCCTAAACTACCTAAAAAATTCAGACTAAACTACCTAGAACATCATCCTAAACTACCTAAAAAATTCAGACTAAACTACCTAGAACATCATCCTAAACTACCTAAAAAATTCAGACTAAACTACCTAAATCATCACCCTAAACTACCTAAAAATTCAGACTAAACTACCTAAAAATCATCCTAAACTACCTAAAAATTCAGACTAAACTACCTAAAACATCGCCCTAAACTATCTAAAAAATTCAGACTAAACTACCTAGAACATCATCCTAAACTACCTAAAAAATTCAGACTAAACTACCTAGAACATCATCCTAAACTACCTAAAAAATTCAGACTAAACTACCTAAATCATCACCCTAAACTACCTAAAAATTCAGACTAAACTACCTAAAAATCATCCTAAACTACCTAAAAATTCAGACTAAACTACCTAAAACATCGCCCTAAACTATCTAAAAAATTCAGACTAAACTACCTAAAACCACAGAATATACCCTAAAACATCACCCTAAATTACGGAAAATGCCACCCGACACTACTCAAAGATATGCCAAGCCAAGCCCATTAGGCAACCAACTGCACCTGAACACTATCCAAGGCGTCAATTACAATCCGAAATATCGACTGAGAGCACGCTCTGAAGTCGGCCAGAAACGCCAGTCCTCGATGATTCCGCCGATTCGAACCGGTCTCAGTCGACATCGACACTTCGCTAGGCGCAATGGACACTAGATATTCGACAATGCTGGCCAGTTCGGGGCTCCCAACGCTATTCAAATGCATTCGAATAATTTGTCTCGGGGGGAAGCAGATCACCGGACGCAAACCGGTGTCGATTCCGCCAGTGAAGTGAACGAATCCGAGTGATAGGAGCTTTGGCTGCTGTTGCTGCTGCTGTTGTCTTGACTGATTCGATGTTGACAGAAGAGTGCCCGAACGGCTCTGTCTGGATTTGTCCTCGGTCATTGTGACAGCACCTTCCTATTAGCTCAGCATTGTCGGATTCAATTACTAGCGCATTTCAACGCCCAGGTTAATTTTAATAGCCTATCAACAGTTGCTTTGCTAGTATTGGTTCATATAGAGTTTGTAGCCATGTGTATTTAAGCAGTGTGAGACCACTGCTCAGCAGAATGGACGAGAATGAGGAGGTACACAGGGTTAGAGAGAGAATAGAGGTCTGTGAGGGGTTTCCGAGCGAGCACTGATCGATTGGGGGTTTAACAGCTCAAATGCACGATATGCTGAGGTGGGTGGGCAAGGTTCACTGCAAGGCCATTACTTTCAACCAATAGAGATCTGCGTCTCTTTGGCCTAATCCAGCTCAATGCAAATTGAGGAAGCGTCAGCCCTAGCTAGCTATAATGTCCAAGCTCCAGAGACTGCTTATGTACAGCGATATCTGGACTAGAGGAAAAGAACCAATAATGTCGGAACATGTATTATATAGCTGGTTAGATTGGTAAGTAGGGGTAGGTAGGTAATTAGGTAGGTTGGGAATGTGGCTGAGTAGGTAGGTAGATAATTGGTAGGTAAGTTAGTAGGTAAGGTAGGTTATATTAGTAGGTAGGTAGGTTAGTACGTAGTTAGATTAGTAGGTAGGTTAGTAGGTAGTTAGATTAGTAGGTAGGTAGGCTAGTAGGTAGCTAGATTAGTAGGTCGGTAGGTTAGTAGGTAGCTAGATTAGTAGGTAGGTAGGTTAGTACGTAGTTAGATTAGTAGGTAGGATAGTAGGTAGTTAGATTAGTAGGTAGGTAGGCTAGTAGGTAGCTAGATTAGTAGGTCGGTAGGTTAGTAGGTAGCTAGATTAGTAGGTAGGTAGATTAGTCAGGTAGTTAGATTAGTAGGTTAGGTAGGTTAGTAGGTAGTTGGATTAGTAGGTCGGTAGGTTAGTAGGTAGCTAGATTAGTAGGTAGGTAGGCTAGTCAGATAGTTAGATTAGTAGGTTAGGTAGGTTAGTAGGTAGTTAGATTAGTAGGTCGGTAGGTTAGTAGGTAGCTAGATTAGTAGGTAGGTAGGCTAGTCAGATAGTTAGATTAGTAGGTTAGGTAGGTTAGTAGGTAGCTAGATTAGTAGGTAGGTAGGCTAGTCAGATAGTTAGATTAGTAGGTTAGGTAGGTTAGTAGGTAGCTAGATTAGTAGGTAGGTAGGCTAGTCAGATAGTTAGATTAGTAGGTTAGGTAGGTTAGTAGGTAGTTAGATTAGTAGGTCGGTAGGTTAGTAGGTAGCTAGATTAGTAGGTAGGTAGGTTAATAGATAAGTAGGTTCGTAGGTAGGTTGATTGCTTTGTAGGTTGGTATGTAGGTAGGGTAGGTAGGTAGGTAGGTAGGTAGGGTAGGTAGGTAGGTAGGTAGGTAGGTAGGTAGGTAGGTAGGTAGGTAGGTAGGTAGGGTAGCTGGATAGGTAGGTTGTTACGTATTCATAGGTGGGAAGGGTAGGGTAGCTGGATAGGTAGGTTTGTAGGTAGGTACAGTAGATAAGTATGTTTTTTTAATTGACCAGCCTCCATTCGAAGCTTGGCCTTCAATCCATATCTTAGAAGTCTAATATGCTCAGTAGTCCTTGAACCTAAGCTATTCAAATACAGGTACAGTCACCTTGGCAGTTGGCGAATGAACTCAAAGTGGAATTATGCTAGACAGAATTCCAGTACACTACAAACACCAATTCCTCAGTTCTTCGCAATGACTATCATCGATTCCAGTCCCCCCACTCTCTCGAAAAAAATTAGCCATTTCAAAGTGTGCTTTGGGTGCTGCAGAAAGTATAAGGGCATTTCCACTCACCGCTACCGAATCCAAGTGCAAAGACAGAGTTTCAGATAGGTGTAAATTTCTATGCTACCCTGGACTCCAGGAAAAATTTTTGGTATGTACTTGAGACTGTGTGCTTGCAGAACCGCACACATGCTGCTGCTAATGCTAAAGCACACAGTGTGATCTCTCAGTGTGATCTCCCAGTGTGATCTCCTAGTGTGATCTCTCAGAGTGATCTCTGTGATCTGATAAATGCTCTGATGAACGTTTGAAGGTCAAATTTAACGTAACTACTCACTAAGTAGTACAAGTATACCGAATATATCAAAATATTTATTTTTATAAAAGAAAGTCTAAAATAGTTAAATATCCTTTTTCAAATGTGAAAAACGAATTTATTATCCAATACTTCTCCTGACTCTTGTCTGACACTTTCTCCTGACTCTTATCTGAAACTCTCTCTTGACTCTTATCTGAAACTCTCTCTTGACTCTTATCTGACACTCTCTCTTGACTCTTATCTGACACTTTCTCTTGACTCTTATCTGACACTCTCTCTTGACTCTTATCTGACACTCTCTCTTGACTCTTATCTGAAACTCTCTCTTGACTCTAATCTGAAACTCTCTCTTGACTCTTGTCTGACACTCTCTCTTGACTCTTATCTGAAACTCTCTCTTGACTCTTATCTGACACTCTCTCTTGACTCTTATCTGACATTCTCTCTCTTGACTCTTATCTGACACTCTCTCTTGACTCTTATCTGACACTCTCTCTTGACTCTTATCTGACACTCTCTCTTGACTCTTATCTGACACTCTCTCTTGACTCTTATCTGACACTCTCTCTTGACTCTTATCTGACACTCTCTCTTGACTCTTATCTGACACTCTCTCTTGACTCTTATCTGACACTCTCTCTTGACTCTTATCTGACATTCTCTCTCTTGACTCTTATCTGACACTTTCTCTTGACTCTTATCTGACACTTTCTCTTGACTCTTATCTGACACTCTCTCTTGACTCTTATCTGACACTCTCTCTTGACTCTTATCTGACACTCTCTCTTGACTCTTATCTGACACTCTCTCTTGACTCTTATCTGACACTCTCTCTTGACTCTTATCTGACACTCTCTCTTGACTCTTATCTGACACTCTCTCTTGACTCTTATCTGACACTTTCTCTTGACTCTTATCTGACACTCTCTCTTGACTCTTATCTGACACTTTCTCTTGACTCTTATCTGACACTCTCTCTTGACTCTTATCTGACACTCTCTCTTGACTCTTATCTGACACTCTCTCTTGACTCTTATCTGACACTCTCTCTTGACTCTTATCTGACACTCTCTCTTGACTCTTATCTGACACTCTCTCTTGACTCTTATCTGACATTCTCTCTCTTGACTCTTATCTGACACTCTCTCTTGACTCTTATCTGACACTCTCTCTTGACTCTTATCTGACACTCTCTCTTGACTCTAATCTGAAACTCTCTCTTGACTCTTATCTGACACTCTCTCTTGACTCTTATCTGACACTTTCTCTTGACTCTTATCTGACACTCTCTCTTGACTCTTATCTGACACTCTCTCTTGACTCTTATCTGACACTCTCTCTTGACTCTTATCTGACACTCTCTCTTGACTCTTATCTGACATTCTCTCTCTTGACTCTTATCTGACACTTTCTCTTGACTCTTATCTGACACTTTCTCTTGACTCTTATCTGACACTCTCTCTTGACTCTTATCTGACACTCTCTCTTGACTCTTATCTGACACTCTCTCTTGACTCTTATCTGACACTCTCTCTTGACTCTTATCTGACACTCTCTCTTGACTCTTATCTGACACTTTCTCTTGACTCTTATCTGACACTTTCTCTTGACTCTTATCTGACACTCTCTCTTGACTCTTATCTGACACTCTCTCTTGACTCTTATCTGACACTCTCTCTTGACTCTTATCTGACACTCTCTCTTGACTCTTATCTGACACTTTCTCTTGACTCTTATCTGACACTCTCTCTTGACTCTTGCCTGACACTCTCTCCTGACTCTCTTCTCTGACACTCTCTCCTGACTCTCTTCTCTGACACTCTCTCCTGACTCTCTTCTCTGACACTCTCTCCTGACTCTCTTCTCTGACACTCTCTCCTGACTCTCTTCTCTGACACTCTCTCCTGACTCTTATCTGACACTCTCTCTTGACTCTTATCTGACACTTTCTCTTGACTCTTATCTGACACTCTCTCTTGACTCTTATCTGACACTCTCTCTTGACTCTTATCTGACACTCTCTCTTGACTCTTATCTGACACTCTCTCTTGACTCTTATCTGACACTTTCTCTTGACTCTTATCTGAAACTCTCTCTTGACTCTAATCTGAAACTCTCTCTTGACTCTTATCTGACACTTTCTCTTGACTCTAATCTGAAACTCTCTCTTGACTCTTATCTGACATTCTCTCTTGACTCTTATCTGACACTCTCTCTTGACTCTTATCTGACACTCTCTCTTGACTCTTATCTGACACTCTCTCTTGACTCTTATCTGACACTCTCTCTTGACTCTTATCTGACACTCTCTCTTGACTCTTATCTGACATTCTCTCTCTTGACTCTTATCTGACACTCTCTCTTGACTCTTATCTGACACTCTCTCTTGACTCTTATCTGACACTCTCTCTTGACTCTTATCTGACATTCTCTCTCTTGACTCTTATCTGACACTCTCTCTTGACTCTTATCTGACACTCTCTCTTGACTCTTATCTGACACTCTCTCTTGACTCTTATCTGACACTCTCTCTTGACTCTTATCTGACATTCTCTCTCTTGACTCTTATCTGACACTCTCTCTTGACTCTTATCTGACACTCTCTCTTGACTCTTATCTGACACTCTCTCTTGACTCTTATCTGACACTCTCTCTTGACTCTTATCTGACACTCTCTCTTGACTCTTATCTGACACTCTCTCTTGACTCTTATCTGACACTCTCTCTTGACTCTTATCTGACATTCTCTCTCTTGACTCTTATCTGACATTCTCTCTCTTGACTCTTATCTGACACTCTCTCTTAACTCTTATCTGACACTCTCTCTTGATTCTTATCTGACACTCTCTCTTGACTCTTATCTGACACTCTCTCTTGACTCTTATCTGACACTCTCTCTTGACTCTTATCTGACACTTTCTCTTGACTCTTATCTGACACTCTCTCTTGACTCTTATCTGACACTCTCTCTTGACTCTTATCTGACACTTTCTCTTGACTCTTATCTGACACTCTCTCTTGACTCTTATCTGACACTCTCTCTTGACTCTTATCTGACACTTTCTCTTGACTCTTATCTGACACTCTCTCTTGACTCTTATCTGACACTCTCTCTTGACTCTTATCTGACACTCTAACACGCAAGAGACGCCAGGCCTCAGATTAATGCTAGCAAGTAAGATATGGTCACCAAGGCGCTGCTGCAGAGATTCGACCAAAGGTAGCTCCTGTCTGTCTACCTTGCGAAGACGAGAAAGGTCTGTCGGGCAAGTGCAGTGTAGACGAACAAGAAACTGACGGCTTATAAAAGTGCAGTCGGCGCTGCACTGATGCGGCTGTGCGTTCATTTTACTTTATTTTAAAATTCACACTATACTGAATAGTGTGAATTGTGTGGTTTTTTGTAGTAGACTTTACTCGTTTAATCAGCCGACTGAATACAGCAAATTATGAGCGTAAAAGTTAAAATTTAAAAAGTTAAAACTCGCCTGAGGCATTCAGACAAAATCTCAGTGCCTGGCCTCACTATGCACTCTCTATCATTTTCCTTCTCTCGATCTTTTCTATCTCTCTATTTCTTTCCCCTCCCGCTCTCCCTCTCCTCACTCCCTCTCACCCCTCCTCCATCTCTCCCTCTCTCCCTCTCTCCCCCTCTCTCTCTGTCCCCCACTCTCTCTCCCTATTTTCCTCTCCCCCTCTCGCTTCCAGCCCAGAAGAAGAATTTACCTAATTCGAAATATCGGCAATCCAACTAAATTGACTTTTGTCAGTCTTTTCTACCGTGTCAGGGCCTGAGATTGGAGGTGCCCTCTCTCTCTCTCTCTCTCCCTCTCTCACCCCCTCACCCCTTTCCCTCTCTCCCTCACTCCCTCTCTCCCTCTCTCTCTTTCTCTGTCTCCCTCTCTCACCCCCTCACCCCTTTCCCTCTCTCCCTCACTCCCTCTCTCCCTCTCTCTCTCTCTGTCTCCCTCTCTCACCCCTCACCCCCTTTCCCTCTATCCCTCACTCCCTCTCTCCCTCTCTCTCTCTCTGTCTCCCTCTCCCTCTCCCCTTCTCCCTCTCCCCCTCACCCTATCCCTCTCTTCCCCTCACCCTATCCCCCTCTCCCTCTCCCCTCTCCCTCTCTCTCTCTCTCTCTCTTCTCTTCCTCCCTCCCTCTCACCTTCTTTTCCCTCTCACTGTCCCAAATACATTCCCCCATTAACCATCCCATTCCCATATTTCTTGTTTTCACAACTCGACTGATAGCAAAAAAATAAACAAAAGGCAAAGCAAGCCAAAGGTTGAGCCAGAACAACTTGTCAATCAAATTAGCACAGCAGCACCTGATCTATGCGATGTATCTATCCATCTACCTGCCATCTACTACAAATCGAGGTGCAGAAGCCCGGACAGCTCCAGATCGAAGCCCCTAGCTAACAGATATTGCGGCTGTAGCAGCAGGGGCATCTAGTTTAAAATAACAATATATGCATAGATTTTGCTTTTCCGTGTACGCTCGAATTTGCCTGTGTATTTTCAACTAACTGCCCAGTAGCTGCAATGATTGTGTCAGAGAAAATAACAGGGCGGGCAAGATAAAACAAGGGAGAAAGCACAGGACAGGACACAAGACAGGACAGGAGAAGGCAGGACAGGACGAATAGGACAGAATAGGATAGGAGGGACACACAGGACAGGACAGGACAGGGAAGGACGGGACAGAACAGCACAAGACAGGACGGGATAGGACAGGACAGGACAGGACAGGACAGGACAGGACAGGACAGGACAGGACAGGACAGGACAGGACAGGACAGAACAGCACAAGACAGGACAGGACAGGACAGGACAGAACAGCACAAGACAGGACAGAATAGGACAAGACAGGACAGAACAGCACAAGACAGGACAGGACAGGACAGGACGGGACAGGACAGGACAGGACAGGACAGGACAGGACAGGACAGGACAGGACAGGACAGGACAGGACAGGACAGAACAGGACAAGACAGGACAGGACAGAACAGCACAAGACAGGACAGGACAAGACAGGACAGGACAAGACAGGACAGGACAGAACAGCACAAGACAGAACAGGACAAGACAGGACAGAATAGGACAAGACAGGACAGGACAGCACAAGACAGGACAGGACAAGACAGGACAGAATAGGACAAGACAGGACAGAACAGCACAAGACAGGACAGGACAAGACAGGACAGAATAGGACAAGACAGGACAGAACAGCACAAGACAGGACAGAATAGGACAAGACAGGACAGAACAGCACAAGACAGGACAGGACAGGACAGGACGGGACAGGACAGGATAGGACAGGACAGGACAGGACAGGACAGAACAGGACAGGACAGGACAGGACAGGACAGGACAGGACAGGACAGGACAGGACAGGACAAAACAGGACAGGACAGGACAGGACAGGACAGGACAGGACAGGACAGGACAGGACAGGACAGGACAGGACAGGACAGGACAGGACAGGACAGGACAGGACAGGACAGGACAGGACAGGACAGGACAGGACAGGACAGGACAGGACAGGACAGGACAGGACAGGACAGGACAGGACAGGACAGGACAGGACAGGACAGGACAGGACAGGACAGGACAGGACATGACAGGACAGGACAGGACAGGACAGGACAGGACAGGACAGGACAGGACACACAGGACAGGACAGGGAGCAGAGGCGTGAGTGAAAGAGGAGCAGGAAAGACGGCAGCTGACAACTAAGGATTCACCGCAACTGCGGCTGACTCGCCTGAGCCAACAAGAGATTCAGTTTATGCTGTCCTATGTGTATTCGAAAAGTTCTTTGTTGCTACAAGTCTCCTTAAAAACTTGAAATTGGGATTGGATTCCCCCGAAGCCCCACAGGAGGGGCCATTTGCTAGAAAGTCCCTCAAGGTGTTCTTGTGACAAAATCTGCTTCTAGGGGAGCCAGGAAATTTAAAGGAGAGAGAAGTGGAGAGAGGAGAGAGGAGAGAAGAGAGAGAGGAGGTATTAAAGAGGTGGAACAGCCAACCACAGGGCTTGAATAGTATCGAACATGGCGGCACTCCGAGCCCGTGGCATCTCCATCATTCGCTCCCAGCCTATCTTCTTGGTTCCTTTCTGCCCACCAGTTCTGTCTGTCTGTACAGTCTGGGGGTTGAACCATTCGGCATCTGGGTTGGATCTGCATGCGAACGATTTAACCAAAGGATTGGTGGTGGAATGCTGACCAGTTTCCCTTGGTTAGCAACTGTATATCATGGTATATAGTGTATAGCTTGGAATACTGATCTGGATCAGCTACTTGTAGTTATTCGATATTGAAGTTATTCCAGGTACGATTTTTATTGCTAAATTTCTTGTAACGTTGTTCAAAAGTAAGAAATAATTCCTAAAAACCTACTTCTCCTTTCTCAAACTCATTTTCTCCTTTGATCAACTTCCGAATCTGCCTTTCCTTCTGTACCCTCTCCCTCACCTACTCTACTCTCTCCCTCACCTACTCTACTCTCTCCCTCACCTACTCTACTCTCTCCCTCACCTACTCTACTCTATCCCTCACCTACTCTACTCTCTTCCTCACCTACTCTACTCCCTCCCTCACCTACTCTACTCTCTCCCTCACCTACTCTACTCTCTCCCTCACCTACTCTACTCTCTCCCTCACCTACTCTACTCTATCCCTCACCTACTCTACTCTCTCCCTCACCTACCCTACTCTATCCCTCACCTCTCTACTCCCTCCCTCACCTACTCTACTCTCTCCCTCACCTACCCTACTCTATCCCTCACCTCTCTACTCTCTCCCTCACCTACTCTACTCTATCCCTCATCTACTCTACTCTATCCCTCATCTACTCTACTCTCTCCCTCACCTACTCTACTCTATCCCTCATCTACTCTACTCTATCCCTCATCTACTCTACTCTCTCCCTCACCTACTCTACTCTATCCCTCATCTACTCTATTCTCTACTTCTCCTACTCTATTCTATCCCTCTCCCTCTCCCTCTCCCTTTCCCTCTCCCCCTTTCCTTCTCGCTCTCGCTCTCGCTCTTCTCTCGTCTCCCTTCCCTCTCATATTAGATTTTTAACAACAAGAACTATTCTTACTTTTCCCTCAGAATTTTGCGCTTTTACTCCAGTCCAATTGTGAATCCATTTTTGTTGTAGATCGACTGACTTCAAATTGATTTAATTCCAAACCCAATATACGCTCGTAATAGTGTATAAAGAAAGGAAGTTTGGAATTTTTCAAGCATTATAATGATTCGAAGAATCAAAAGATTATTACTTAAGAGGAAAGCTCTTGCAACTCAGAGTAGGCACTCAGGATTCGGTATGCATGCTACTAAAATGCATTGCCCTGGCTCTCTCATTCCTTTTTAATTTGCCGAAAGTGCGCATTAGAAACAGTCCACTTAGCTTCGAGTAGCTGCAGAATGGCCCTCAGTCTGACTGAAGCTCGGGTTGGGTCCTCTGTTTGGTATAAGGCAAAATTCTTGGCAACATTCTATACAAGTTTCAGTTTCGTCTCTGAACTCGTCTCTCATTCAGAGCGAAAATTATTTCAGTGAAATACTGAAGTAATTAGACTCGCTATTATACATTCGTCAGGGAGATATCTTTCACCTGTGTCAGGTGCGTCGCAACGTGTCTCGGTCCCTAATGCTTGATCGAGCATGTGCGGTCTGACACCTTGCGAGCAAATGAGCAGGTGCAACTTTTATTGAGCTAGCTAAATATGCCGAGTATACGAGCGTGTAATATAAAATCACTCGTGGACTGTGTAGCATGCGTCCAACTATACCATATTCAGTATCTCTAGACTCTAGTAAAGTACGTTTCCCATAACGCTTCCAGAAAAATTCCCCGTCATGCTTTCAGAACAAGCCGCAGAGACAGAAATGCTCCAACAGCACAAGCAAAAAGACGCAAAAAGTGCTGAAGGACTTGCAACGTCCAATCTGCGCAGAGGCGCCAGTCTATCACTGTCAAGCCTCGACGAAAGACTGTTTCTAGGCCTGGAGGATGACATGAGCTCGCTTGGAGACACATTCCAGCACAACCAAGCCTTCATCAGCGATGCTCAGTCAGCGTCTGACGCGGAAGAAGCATCTGACAGTCAGTTTCTGCAGAAGGTGGCCGACATCAATGCTCAAATGGCTGCTCAACTAGTGGGCCTAGCCCGCAAGGAGTCCATGGGATTAGGACCGAGCGTATCAACAGGGCCCTCTGAAGCTACAAAATCAGTGAGTAAGATTTCCAATAAAAAACCGGAGCAGCCCAACGACATCTCTGCAACTGCTGTCAGCAGAACGCTAGCTTCCAAGAACTTTAAAAAGATCGATTCTACACAGCAATCATCGCAGAAACTTTACCAACAAGCTAAGACAAGACACCGACGACAGACAAAGCGTCGAACGTATCGACGACTGACGCTAGACCTTCTGACTTCAGACGAAGAGGCGAACGAGTTCGTCGAGGAGCGCAGCAGCCCCTACTTGGAGCCGTTGACGCGACGAAACCGTCAGGCCAAGGAGCCGGAGCGCAGGTCGTCTTTCGAGACCCTATACGGCGACGAGTTTTGGTCGGCAGTCTCGGTAGAAAAAACCAGTCAGTGCGAGTGCAGTTGCCATGACAACGAATCAGGTCAGGCACTTTGCGAACAGCAGAATTCAAGCTCCCCTATTGGCTGCAAACAACCAGACAAGAAAAGTACTTGCAGCACAGAGCCTGCTGGGGCGGAAAACTCCAGTGAACAGAATAATGCTGCAGCAGTGGCTATGAATGAAAGCTCAGCTAGCAGTCACCCAGTGGAACGACCCAGACCAGCAGAATTGGTAGCCAAAAAAATGGCTGGCAGCCAAGCAGCAAATAACTCGGCCACTTCCACTTCCACTGGAGCGGCATCGAGCTATCGAACGAATCCTAGGCGTGTTGTTTCTATGCGACGGCAGGACCAGGAGCAGCACAAGCTTCCGGAGCGTCATTCAGCCGGTGTCAGGTTTTCTGTACCCACAGCCATGGAGCCTTGCCAGAAGAAAGATTCTCTGGACCATCAACACAATGGCCATCAGACGTCGCCACCGCCGCTGCCGCCGAGAATGCGTCGAGCCGCCGTCCGCTTCAGAGCCGGCAGTTTCTCGCAGGGTCTGACTGACCTGCAGCTGCAACAGCAGCAGCTGAATCAATCGTCGAGGCTTGAGATTGGCGTCTTACTGCGCGGCCCGCCGTCCAGTTTGAGTCGTCAGTCGTCCGAAGAGCTCGTGGTGACGAATCTTCGCCGAGTAGATAGTCGAGACCCGGTGTCGCAGCTGGAGTTCATGTGCCGCGCTATGCGACTCGACGACGCCGATCTCATGGAGGGGGCGGCCAGGCGGGACCGCCTGGGACCGATGCCACCGCAACAGCAACAGCAGCATCAGCCGATTCGAAGGTGGAGCACCAGCAGCTATAAGCAATACTGGCGACAGACTCAGAGACCGGACCGGATCCGAGACGATCAGGCCAGACGACGCCTGGTCTGCGGGCCGGCGACTGCAGCTGAACAGCAGCAGCAGCGCCAGCAGCAGCGGCAACTGCCAAACTTTATGGGCCGGGCGTCCGACGGCGACAGAGCGCGTCTTCAAGGTTGGTGGCGGGTGTCAAGGAAACGGTCGAGCATGCGGCCTCCAATCGGTCAGCCGTCCGAGAAAGCGACCAGTTAAAGATGATCTTCATTTCTTACTATAGTTATCGTTCACAGTTGATCTTTCTGTCTTGCCTTTGTCCGCAGTTATTAGATGTCTTCATAGTTTATCATCTGCAAGCTATATTGCACTATTTTACGAGTAATTCAAGCGTTCATCAAAAATAATTTCAGCTGTCAGCGGTACTACCTGTCAAAGGTATGAACTCAATCTCTAAGAAAGAAAACTCCTTGCTTGTATTTCTTTCTGCAGTTATCGGTCTTCCTTCACTCCTAACTATACATTATGTGGTGGTTTGGTTCTTTGTTTGACTTGCTGCCTTGACTTTTGGTTTGTTGCGTACAACATGGAGGCACTACTAATATAGAAATTTAACATCCAATGCATGATAGCTTCACACCCAACAGCATGGAAACGAGAATGCCATTTGCGGTACTTTTTAGCATTTCAGCCACCGTTAGCAGCCGACTCAGCGGAGCAGTTTTGAAACAGAAAACCGTTGACGGGACTGTTGCTATTTGATTTTAAGACTACTGGCTTGCTTTTAAACTTTAAAGGAAGGAACTTCAAGTTTAATACTTTGAAACGGTTTATAGGTCCACTAAAACAACAGTCCTTCTGTTTGCGCTTGAGATCAATAACCCCACTCCCCTGAGACCACAAACTAAATTTTACACAGCTTACCTACACTAAAGTCACAATACTTGCACGTTGCCGGAGAAATGCGTTTGTTTTAAACAAAAAATAAACTCTGTTAGTGGGAATGCTGTTAAAAACCGTATAACCGCATGGTGCTTGAGTTTTGCGTGAATGATGTCTACTCACAATACTCTACTCAAAGTATGAACGTTTAATTTGATTTACTTTTTCATTTTGATGCCTGCATAGGGCCAACTATTTTAAATATTTCGATTTTTATTGAGACATTTGTAGACGAAAGTCATTCCAAACTACGAAAAAGAAATATGTGACTTTGGGATAAGAAAAAAAGGCAACCATGGTTAGCATTTGGGAATATTGGAAATAAGGATCGATAACAAGACGTATTAAGTCTTTTGATTGAAATACTCAAGTATCTGCTCAAGAAAAAGAACTAAGAATTTAGTTTGTACTTCTTCTAATTTGCATCATACGTGATCAGGAAGTCACAAAAGTGAGTTAATCGATTTTTCTATGCCGAAATTTCCTTCACTGTTTTTAGTAAACTTTAGTCGTTTTTTTCTAAACAGTCCAGAATTTCTCATGTGTTACCACTTTATCTAAAAATAGAACAACGTTCAGCTTCACAGATTTTGAAGCCGTCTAATCTTAAACCGACTCAACAGGGTCGCAACGACCTATCAGTACCAGTCAACCAAGCTGATTTTGTCCAACCTGGCTGATCAAGAAGACAACGAGGCCGAGTCAAAAAATGATAAATACTTGTCCAGTGCAAGCAAGACTACTCGTCGAGGTCGTCAACTTCAACAATACCGTCGCACTCGATGGCGCTGGCTGCCAACAGGATCGATTTCTGCGGACTTCCCCGACGTCCTTGAAGACGATGACTCAGCGTCGACTTCCGAGGCTGACGATGGAAGCGCGGAGTCTTGCGCCGACAAGAATGGCTGGTCCAGCTGCAGCGAAAGCTCCTCCTCGCAAGGTAGCGGATGCTCAGATGTTGCTTAAAATAATGTACGAAATATTTTTTTCTGATAATTGCCTGTTGTGAAATTGGACTTTGAGCTCTGCCAGGATTCAAAGTAGCACTCAACCCGGAGTCAGTGAGAAGGCAAGCAGTCCTTCCCATGTCACTGCCCCGGAGCAAACATGCGTACACAGACAAGTGCGCAGGCACACACTCACACAGCGTGTACAGCAGCAAAGACTTTCTCATCGATAGGCTGTTGCACTATCTCTTTCTCTGCGTGTACATGAGGAGTACGCAGTCATCATGGAAATGAATCGCACGACAAACCCAAAGCCATTTTCTGTGCAGGAGCTACCAAGACGGTCGACCGTTTACCGCTAGGCTACTCAACCCCTAATAGAAGAGTGGAAAATGAGACTATTTCTTTCTTAATGTCGATCATGGCCTAACGTTGCCATAAGTTGCGTCATTTCCTATTGCTCCCCCCCGAAAAACTAAAATTGTATAATCGATAAAACAATGTTTGATTACATTCAAGCACAAATTTGAACACGATGCCATTCGCAGATACGCCGCAGCCGTTCCGCTTTCCCATAGTCAGCCGTCACAACAGGTCAGAAAGCACTGGAAACGAGCTGAACCGTGACGAAGTCCCGTCGTCGATGTCTTCCTTACTGCGCAAAGCCGCCTCAATGACTGACGTGGATCGCGGATGCCTCAGGCGCCACAGCAGCCACTTGGCAATGGTGCTCGCGCCGCCTGCAACTCGACGACACTTGCAACAACAACAACAACAGAAGCAGCAACCAAAACCACCACAACAACAGAAACAACAGCCTGCTCGATTTTGGAAGACTTTAGAAGTTCGATATGGCTCCGAGTCGGAGCTCAGCAAACTGCCGCAAGCCGCTGCTTTGCCTGCGCAGGCTACAAGCGCTGTTGGGACGCCTGCTCGTTGCAAGAGCTCCTATTTTGTGCATATCAGACCCAGCTGCAATTGGAGAAGCCAGCCCACTTTGCTAGAAGAAGCAGAGTAACTGACTGACTGACTGACTGACTGACTGACTGACTGACTGACTGACTGACTGACTGACTAACTGACTGACTGACTGACTGACTGACTGACTGACTGACTGACTGACTGACTGACTGACTGACTGACTGACTGACTGACTGACTGACTGACTGACTGACTGACTGACTGACTGACTGACTGACTGACTGACTGACTGACTGACTGACTGACTGACTGACTGACTGACTGACTGACTGACTGACTGACTGACTGACTGACTGACTGACTGACTGACTGACTGACTGACTGACTGACTGACTGACTGACTGACTGACTGACTGACTGACTGACTGACTGACTGACTGACTGACTGACTGACTGACCTGACTGACTGACTGACTGACTGACTGACTGACTGACTGACCTGACTGACTGACTGACTGACTGACTGACTGACTGACTGACTGACTGACTGACTGACACTCGTTCACTAACTAAACTCTAAAGTTTTAGAGTTTCACATTCGCTGTCGCAAATTTTCGCAAATCCACAATTCAATAAAACGCACTTGAAATTATTCCATTCAATAATCGCGATACTTTGGAGTGAGTGTTTTTAACCGCATATGGCAGTGCGTTTAGCAATATTTTTGTTACGATTTACGAGAAGCTACATCATCATGCCTTCGAGGAATATGCTTGTAAAATCCTAAGAGCCGAAGCTGGTCCATGGAGAATAATTGGCCCGGAGAATTGGTTGTCAACGTGAAAACGAAAAGTGACGGGGCGTAGCCTAGTCGTCTAGCGCGGCTCTCTTGTGTCCAGCGACCCAGGCTCGATTCCAAGTGCAGTCACATTAATGAGCAAAAGCCCGAATCCAGCGATGGGGTCACAGGCCCCCGTGATTTCGATATCGCCAATGAGACCAAGAGCCGCTGTTATGACTGCAAGTACCAGTCGGTTCAGGCTTCCTGGGCTTTAAACCCCCCGTCTCGATCTAGCAGCAGATTCTATAGACGAGTTTGACGCATGACAAGCGACCATCGAGGCCTATTTGGAGGCAATGGGCGCCCACAATCAACCAGGAACTTTTTGTTGGCGTGTTCGCAGAAATCTGCTTATATGCGCTGAAAACAATGTTCTGGTGGATTTAATGTGCTCATGGGCTCCTTAACTTGGGATGGGAGGTGTTCCTGGAACGACTTACATTGTCTTATAGCGCTCTCAATGTCTCGGTCGAGGCCTGGCCAGTGCAAGGCCTCTGTTTTGTCTTGGTAAGCCTCGGTGTGTAAGAACCTGCTTTCACATGGCTCATGGAACGCTGCATCAACTTCCGCAGCAGAGGATGATCCCGTCTCCGACGGTAATCTCTTCACGCACAATCCAGAATGGGCGCACATTGTTGGGCATATTGGTCTTGTCGTTCGGAAATCCGTCTGTATTGTGCTGCTTTAGGTCCTGCAGATCCTGAACAACAGTCGTGCTTTCTTGCACTCAACGCAAGCTAGGGTCCAGTTTTGCACTTGGTAGCATCAAGGGTCGGCTGGATCGGGAGTGATTCTCAGGGGTCAGTTGGATCGGGAGTGATTCTTAAGGGTCGGTTGGATCGGGAGTGATTCTTAAGGGTCGGGTGGATCAGGAGTGATTTTCTTGGTAGCATGAGTTGGTGTGACAGGTGAAAGTCTGCTGATTCTGCTAGCTCGTCCTGTTGAGTCGGGTAGTCTACAGGTGCATTATCCTTGCCTTTAACCCATCTTGCATAGCGTTCCAGTTTAGCTCTCAAGCGCTGGATTCTGGGGATCTCGATCAGGTCCAGCTGGTAGCTGTTCAGAATCGGAACTAGGGGCTTGTGGTCAGTAACGATGTCGAACTCAGACAGACCTTCTAGGAAAAGCCTACACTTCTGTGTCGCCCAGACCACGGCCAACAATTCTAGCTTAATCATTGCGGATCTAAATTCGGTACCAGTAGAGATGAACCTGGATCCCGCCTTGTCGTAGGCTAGGGTAGACGTGTTTGCGAGGTGGCTGCGGGCCTTTTCAAAAGCGTCTTGCCGTTCTTGTCCCCACTGAAACATATTCTTTTTTTTTATAGCAGCGGTCCTAGCGGGCCTGTTACCTCCACAACTTCTGGAGTAAATTTTCCAACTTGGTTAACAAGACCAAAGAATGCTCGAAGATTCGTTATATTTTTAGGCTTTGAAAATTCTGTGAGTGAAAATTTTGGAAATAGCAAAAATCAATGGTCCGTGAATCCCCCATTGAATGGTCCGTGAATGGCCATTGATCTTTGATGAGAAGCTGGAAATCATCTTTGTTTGAAAATTTGTCTATGGCCCGTCCTAAATAATTCGACTTTCTAGCGATTGAGTTTTTTCTTTCATGCATGATCACTTCTACAAATGTAAATATAAACTTAGCACTGGACCTTGGCTTTTTAAAATTGCTGGCATATTTTAACACCATCATGCGCAGTGTCTATGTAATAAACCAAGCGGTATCGCCCCCAATCTTGAGCCCGTCGAAAAAGGATTACTTTATCCATGGCCTGGGTCGAATTTCTAGTCCAAAAATGTCATTTCTAGCCGAAAACTATGAATATTACGTGTATTCTCAGTTTCTTAACTGCGACAACAATAATCAGTGCGACGAATCAAGAGACAAGGACAGCGTCGACGAAAATGTCAGCAATCAACCTGCTGCATCTCCTACAGCTGTCGATAAACTGGTGGAGCAGCAAGAACTTGAACGAAGGTCGACTCTGTTAAATCAACTAGCGGAAGAGCAGGTGCACCATGATCAGAAGTCCGAGGACAAGAGGTACACCGATGTCCACGAAAACAGCATCGATGTGCAGAAAGTGTTTAATGACGACCCGTCACTGCATCAGGATATCATCAACTATCTAGGAAGCCGGCCGATGAAGGAGAAAATTATCATGTCTAAATCTCGATTGGTGCCTCCCTGGGAGGTGCAGTTTTTTACTATTCTGTCTTTCTGGTTAATTAACTGCGGAATTTGCTGCATTGTGTGCGCCATTGTTGGCGTGACAACCACACGTAAGTGTAACGGCTTAGTCGCTTTGATTGGCAGAGATTTTTGCTGAGCTACTCGTAACGATGATAACCGGGCCACTCCGAATCGTCACTTTACCCCTCGGAATGGTCACTCTACCACTCAGAATGGTCACTCTACCACTCAGAATAGTCACTTTACCCCCTCGGAATGGTCACTCTACTACTCAGAATGGTCACTCTACCACTCAGAATGGTCACTTTACCCCCTCGGAATGGTCACTCTACCACTCAGAATGGTCACTCTACCACTCAGAATGGTCACTCTACCACTCAGAATGGTCACTTTACCCACTCAGAATGGTCACTCTACCACTCAGAATGGTCACTTTACCCCCTCGGAATGGTCACTCTACCACTCAGAATGGTCACTCTACCACTCAGAATGGTCACTCTACCACTCAGAATGGTCACTTTACCACTCAGAATGATCACTTCACCACACAGAATGGTAAAGTACTCACTTTACGAGTTCCTGAGGGTCCCCTTACTTCCTCTTCCTCTTCCTATTGTGCTCACATCACAATATATTAGATTTCTGAACTTGAACGCCTCAAACTTGGCTGCAGGGTTCGAGTTCACAAAGGAACTGAAGCTCGGTGAAAATAGCAGCACAAAGGTGTCGTTGGCTGTCATCTGGTTCATCGGGTTCGTCCTAATAGTGCTCAACTTCATCATTACCAGCTCCTTTCTGCTCATCTACAGCTGCTCATCGAAAAAGGATGAACAAGAGAAATTTGATTAAAGAGGCTTGTACTCTGTTTTTAGATTAGTTCATTGATTCATTCTGGCTGTTTGTTGTGCAAGTTCAAAATAAAAAGTCTGTCGATTTTCGCGTCATTGTCGCTCCCATTGTTTCTACTGGAACGGAAAACCTAAACGTAAACTGAGAGGCATCGGTTGAGCCGTTTTTGCTCAACCGATCACATATCCACAAACCTACCTACCGACAGACCATTTTTAGTATATAGGATTGTAAATGGTTCACCGAGGTATCAGAAGGAGTGCAATGGAAACGGGGATCGGGAGTGATTCTTTGGGGTCGGTTGGATTGGGAGTGATTCTCAGAGGCTGGTTGGATCGGGAGTGATTCTTAAAGGTCGGTTGGATCGGGAGTGATTCTCAGGGGCTGGTTAGATCGGGAGTGATTCTCAGAGGCTGGTTGGATCGGGAGTGATTCTCAAGGGTCAGTTGGATCGGGAGTGATTCTCAGAGGCTGGTTGGATCGGGAGTGATTCTTAAAGGTCGGTTGGATCGGGAGTGATTCTCAGGGGCTGGTTAGATCGGGAGTGATTCTCAAAGGCTCGTTGGATCGGGAGTGATTTTCAAGGGTCGGTTGGATCGGGAGTGATTCTCAGAGGCTGTTTAGATCGGGAGTGATTCTCAAGGGTTGGTAAATCTGAAATTATTCTTAGGAATTGGTAGATTAGGTGTGATTCTCAGCGGCAGGCCTATGAGAGGTGATTATCATTGAGGATAATGAAGAACGATGGGTATGGTGGGGTGGACGCAAATTGATTTTCTTTGGAATTCTAAAATCAGTTGAATTTAGCTGAGGCATTGCATGGCTTCGTAGTGACGTTGAAAATCTATTTTGAGCAGTTCAGCAAAGAATAAACGCAGAAAAACAGTTTAAGTTGATGCGTTCTAAATTTAGAATTTAAAAATCAAAAAAACAATGGAAGCTTTGGCTTAGCATATTTGAGATGCATTTCAATAAAAATACATTGAATGAACGTTTTTGGCTCCTGTCCATTATTCTTGCAGTCATTCCTGCACGGCTTTCGCTTTCGACCATAGATGTACATGTAGTCATTCCTGCACGGCTTTCTCTTTTGACCATAGATGTACATGTAGTCATTCCTGCACGGTTTTCTCTTTCAACCATAGATGTACATGTAGTCATTCCTGCACGGCTTTCTCTTTCAACCATAGATGTACATGTAGTCATTCCTGCACGGCTTTCTCTTTCAACCATAGATGTACATGTAGTCATTCCTGCACGGCTTTCTCTTTTGACCATAGATGTACATGTAGTCATTCCTGCACGGTTTTCTCTTTCAACCATAGATCTACATGTAGTCATTCCTGCACGGTTTTCTCTTTCAACCATAGATGTACATGTAGTCATTCCTGCACGGCTTTATTCTTCAACCATAGATGTACATGTAGTCATTCCTGCACGGTTTTCTCTTTCAACCATAGATGTACATGTAGTCATTCCTGCACGGTTTTCTCTTTTGACCATAGATCTACATGTAGTCATTCCTGCACGGTTTTCTCTTTCAACCATAGATGTACATGTAGTCATTCCTGCACGGTTTTCGCTTTCGACCATAGATGTACATGTAGTCATTCCTGCACGGTTTTCTCTTTCAACCATAGATCTACATGTAGTCATTCCTGCACGGTTTTCTCTTTCAACCATAGATCTACATGTAGTCATTCCTGCACGGTTTTCTCTTTCAACCATAGATGTACATGTAGTCATTCCTGCACGGTTTTCTCTTTTGACCATAGATGTACATGTAGTCATTCCTGCACGGCTTTCTCTTTCAACCATAGATGTACATGTAGTCATTCCTGCACGGTTTTCTCTTTTGACCATAGATCTACATGTAGTCATTCCTGCACGGTTTTCTCTTTCAACCATAGATGTACATGTAGTCATTCCTGCACGGTTTTCTCTTTTGACCATAGATGTACATGTAGTCATTCCTGCACGGTTTTCTCTTTTGACCATAGATGTACATGTAGTCATTCCTGCACGGTTTTCTCTTTCAACCATAGATCTACATGTAGTCATTCCTGCACGGTTTTCTCTTTCAACCATAGATGTACATGTAGTCATTCCTGCACGGCTTTATTCTTCAACCATAGATGTACATGTAGTCATTCCTGCACGGCTTTATTCTTCAACCATAGATGTACATGTAGTCATTCCTGCACGGTTTTCTCTTTTGACCATAGATGTACATGTAGTCATTCCTGCACGGTTTTCTCTTTCGACCATAGATGTACATGTAGTCATTCCTGCACGGTTTTCTCTTTCAACCATAGATGTACATGTAGTCATTCCTGCACGGTTTTCTCTTTTGACCATAGATCTACATGTAGTCATTCCTGCACGGTTTTCTCTTTCAACCATAGATGTACATGTAGTCATTCCTGCACGGTTTTCGCTTTCGACCATAGATGTACATGTAGTCATTCCTGCACGGTTTTCTCTTTCAACCATAGATGTACATGTAGTCATTCCTGCACGGTTTTCTCTTTTGACCATAGATGTACATGTAGTCATTCCTGCACGGTTTTCTCTTTCAACCATAGATGTACATGTAGTCATTCCTGCACGGTTTTCTCTTTTGACCATAGATCTACATGTAGTCATTCCTGCACGGTTTTCTCTTTCAACCATAGATGTACATGTAGTCATTCCTGCACGGTTTTCTCTTTTGACCATAGATGTACATGTAGTCATTCCTGCACGGTTTTCTCTTTTGACCATAGATGTACATGTAGTCATTCCTGCACGGTTTTCTCTTTCAACCATAGATGTACATGTAGTCATTCCTGCACGGTTTGCTTTTTTGACCATAGATGTACATGTAGTCATTCCTGCACGGTTTTCTCTTTTGACCATAGATGTACATGTAGTCATTCCTGCACGGTTTTCTCTTTCAACCATAGATGTACATGTAGTCATTCCTGCACGGTTTTCTCTTTCAACCATAGATGTACATGTAGTCATTCCTGCACGGCTTTATTCTTCAACCATAGATGTACATGTAGTCATTCCTACACGGCTTTCGCTTTTGACCATAGATGTACATGTAGTCATTCCTGCACGGCTCTCGCTTTTGACCATAGATGTACATGTAGTCATTCCTGCACGGCTTTGACCATTAAAATAGTCAAAAAGAAGCCAAAAGAAGTGATGCGAAGTTGGGTGAAGTGGTTGAAATGGTTTAGAGGGAAAGTTTTAGAGCTCAAATCAGCTTCAACGATGGCGTCTGTAATAGACTCGTCCCAGCTTTGCTGTACTGTAGAAAAAAAACGCGTAGATGACAGATCGCAACGTTGGGTATTTTTTATTTTAGTTTATAGTTGCAATTAAGTAAGTATCAGTGTTGAAAGCTTTCTACATGTAGTTAGAAAGTTATTAATTTTCATTCCAATCAACGGAATAGCTAGTGTATCGTTAAAAAATTATGCGAGTCTATTGAAGATGGGCTTGATCATCGCAGGGATGAGTGATCAGCTGACAAACGCTTTAGCTAGTTTAACAATGGCGTCAAAGTCTACCTTGAGCGAAGCACCTAGTGACGATATCTGGTCGCGAGTTCGCGTGCTGACGGGCTGCTATTAAAGTAGTGAGTAAACACACAGTTAGTGGTGACGATAACTGACGGCGCCGATAATTCGATTACGGATTATGTATATTTGCAGGTTACACATGTAGTGGTTATTGCTGATGCTAACTGGTAACGAACAATTGCAGTGTCAATGGAATGTGGCTTCGAAGATGACCTTAGTGGGTAACACTACTAAATTGAGAGCGATCTTGAACTACTGTTTTTTTCAGTGTTTACTAAAATCAAATGACTGGCGATAGGAACAGCAGCGGCACACCACGCTCAGTCTTCTCCGAAGCCACAGAATTCAAAATGTTAAATATAACTATTTAATGCAGTAAAACAAAGCATTGCTTACTATTTTCAATAAACATACCCTGGTAAAAGTGAAACCAATTGATATAAATAAAGTACATATTAAATATTTTTTAGTAGATATTAATCGACGAACTGGGAGAATAAAAGAACCACCAACGTCACAACCTTTAAGGGCTGTTGCCACTGCCGTCTCGTGTGGATCAGCGCCAATTTCGCTAGAAGTCACTTGTTGTTGAAAAGGCACCATTTAAATTTTAAACGACTCCTGCAGTAGCAGCCCCAACTAAGCGGATAAAGATTTTAGCAAACGGCGAAACAAATGTTGAGCTGTTAATTTTTGAGTAGAGTTCGAGAAGGGTTTGAGTGTAGACTCAATAGCTGCTTGCTTTTCCTTAGTCTCGTCGTTTTGATGCTTCTGTTCTGTTTCTAACCTGCTGTTTCTAAAAATAGACTTGTCGGACCATATGCAGGAATAAAAAATGCTCATATTGTAACACAATTCAGCGTGCATTAAACGCTAAATCGTGATCGCGCATTGGCTTGAGTCATCTAATCAGCACAAGAAATATACCGTCTTTACAATGCAGCTATACGGTGGATGTTTGGTAATTTTACGTAACCATAAAGATTTTACGGTATATTATTGAGTATTACCAAATGAAATTACGGATAATGCATTACATAATGTCCAGAAAAATCTATATATCTGTGTATTTTTGTCAATGGACAATAGCGCGCCGCGAGAAAATAGACAAAACACATAATATTAATGAGTAGTGATCAAAGATCAAACGAAAACGATTATGAGATGAGATCGATTGTCAAGTCTCCCACTCTTGCCAATTCAATTCAATTCATTCAGCCGATCAAAATTAATTGCTATTTAATTGACACCTTTTTGCAAATATTTATAGACCTATTAAATACCCTTTCAGTGCAGGATATGATAAAAACGAAGCTCGATTGAAAGTGGCAATGCCTCGATTGAGGTTGATACCGCTGCACTAGATGGATTAATGATATTATGATATTCAACAGAGTCGATTCTGATGAAATGTTAGTTAATTGAGTGACATAATTGAGAATGAGATTGATCAGACTAATATATTGCCAAAAATCTATAAAATTATATACATTTAGTGGTTAATCCTCAAAAAAAGTATTAACTAACATATTGCCGGACTGTAAAGAAACTTTGATGGTACTCTCTGTTGTATATAGCTACTGCACATTGGTCAGGCCGAATTAAGTCAAAAGGTATGGCTGGTGAGCTGGATCGGATGTTGAAAGTTCGTTCGTATACATCTAGGGGAAATGCACATGCTACCCTATCATTTTTCCAACATTAGATAGTCATAGTTCCACGTGCAATCCCGTGTCATATTTCTATCGACTTGGATATACCAGCTATTTTAACCAAATTTTTAACAAACTATGTGATAAATTATTCGTTTACAAAAGGTTTTACGGCACTTTTACGCTCTTAATCTCAAAGCAGAAATATTCGTAAGCTTTGCACGCGAACTGATGAAGATGAAAGAATTCATGCAGATAAATTAAAACTTTTGGTAAATGCAAATTTTATAGTCATATCAAGACTGTTGCATACGAGCTACTGCAACTAGCTTGAGTATGAGCACGAGGCAGAAGAAGTTTCTACTTTCATATCGTCTGCTTTGCTCTGCGTGAGCTGCTTAGATGCTTAAATTGGAATTCAATTTTGAGCAAAAATTAAGTCGCTAAGACGGAACGCCATCAACCTAGACATTTATGACACTTTGATGCGGGCAAATCTATTAGAAGGTAGCTATCCAACACTGTAAATGTTTTCATCTATTTTGCTTTCCATTTTGAAGGAAGGAAAATTTTAATTTCCGTGTAGAAATATTCACTCGATACCGTTAAATCTACCGTTAAAGTATTTTCTGTTGATGCAGTTATCAGACATCATATTCTCTGTGGGTACTTCAATGAGCAAATGCACTTGCACTAATATTTTAAGTCCGGGAAATCTGAAATACCTGGAGTGAAAGCGTACCTACTTTCTCAACGAAACGCAACGAACACTTTTATACATTTTCAACAACAGCAAACAACAAACAATTTCAAGAGCCTGAAATGATGCAGAAATGTTTTACTATTGACCGAGTTTTGGGCACAATAATTCAAATTTCAGTCCCATCATTACCTCTATCGAATGTCATTATTGTGCTGTCAAAATCGAAGGTCAGTCCTTTTTTTATAAAATTAAAAGCTGAAATCAGCTTTTTAGTGTCTGCCAATAAGGATTGGAGGGAACAGTTGGTGCTCAATAAAGGTTCCGGTACAAGGTCTCCCAGCTTTAGCGTAGCTTACCCCTAGGCAATCAGCCAAACTAAACCAGCTCAAAGATTATCTTCATACAAGACCTTCTTGATTCGACTTTACTAAGCGGTCCTCGACAAGACTCTCTACAGGCAATCCTTTCGCTTGTTTTTTCAGGAAATGCAATGAAATTCGATATCCGTTGGAAATTTGCCTATCACATGTGGTTACCCTGGCTCTGTTTGATCCAGATTTCAGAGAAAAGAGAGACATGAAAGCCTCCTTGGAAAATTTTAGGAGGCAGTTTTTAGCGAAAAAATACACCTCGGAGATAGGAGGTTTTTTGATTTCAGCACAAAATTGTTATTGTTTTTGATAGAAGGGAGACCCAATGTCCATCTCTTGATATGTCTATCTTATAACTCATATATCATAAATCATCATAAATAAAAAATCACAGGAATGGCGCAGCTCGACTCCCCTCATTGATTTTATGAATCTATTGTAGCATTCGTAGCTTAATGACAGTGCAACTAAATGTGTAACAGAATGACTACATGTCTGTAAAAAAGACAATGCAATGGGAAAAAACCTGCAGTTTCCCATCCTTCTACTTAAGCAGTCCTTGGCTTTACGTCTGCGGAGGATTCATTTTTCTTATCCATACTTTTCAGACGCTTAGCACTAAGCTCGTGTGAAACTTCCTGCTTTCTGAACAGCCGTCCTTGAGAAAGGCAGTAGGTTAAATCCTGTCTAGCTTTAACAAACCTCCATCGCTCAAGAATACTTTCGTAGTGGTGACTCTAAGCAGGAAATATACAACTTGCAGAGACAGTCAGATTGCTTCAGATATCATCATTCCTAATTAATTAACCTTCGACAAGCCTTAAAGATGTGAAATTTATTTCACTATATAGCATCTACATAATTAAGCTAAGGGCTCAGTCTGAGGTTGTCCTTTAGACTTTTGACGGTTCAGCAGAGTTATTTTATTTGATCTGATCCGAGATATCTTCTGGCAGGATTGCCTGACTTTTGCTTGGCTTGAGTTGGGAATGCACAGTTGGCATTTGGCTATACAGAAGATAGCCGGGAACCCTAGATGCCTTGAGAGTCTCAGGAAATGATGGGTTGCAAGCTTCAATTCGCGAGCAAGCAATGAAAAGTATAGGATTGCAAAAATGGAGAGGGCAGAGCTTTTTCGACAGAAAATTACCTCGGTAGACCCGGGCAACCCATCGCTCAGATGCGTGGGAACAATGCGCGGCGAGAGACGTTCAGAGTGACGCATTAGCGCAGACACGTCCTCAATCCCTGTGCAGCTGATACCCAGTCAGGCAGTTAGGCCGAAGAGGTGGGAAGGAATCACATGAATAGAGCGAACAAAAGAGCGCACAGAATTATTATTTTACTGGAAGGGTCAACCTAGCGCACGTAATACTGCGGCTCGAGAAAGCTTTGTTTGTTTTTGTTTGCTACAGTGGCTGACTTTACTTGTTAAAAATTATTAAAGTTAATGATTAATCTACCATTAAGTAAATAAAATTATAAATCACTCACTAAGTTATTCAATCAACAAACAAACCTATCTATCTATCTATCTATCTATCTATCTATCTATCTATCTATCTATCTATCTATCTATCTATCTATCTATCTATCTATCTATCTATCTATCTATCTATCTATCTATCTATCTATCTATCTATCTATCTATCTATCTATCTATCTATCTATCTATCTATCTATCTATCTATCTATCTATCTATCTATCTATCTATCTATCTATCTATCTATCTATCTATCTATCTATCTATCTATCTATCTATCTATCTATCTATCTATCTATCTATCTATCTATCTATCTATCTATCTATCTATCTATCTATCTATCTATCTATCTATCTATCTATCTATCTATCTATCTATCTATCTATCTATCTATCTATCTATCTATCTATCTATCTATCTATCTATCTATCTATCTATCTATCTATCTATCTATCTATCTATCTATCTATCTATCTATCTATCTATCTATCTATCTATCTATCTATCTATCTATCTATCTATCTATCTATCTATCTATCTATCTATCTATCTATCTATCTATCTATCTATCTATCTATCTATCTATCTATCTATCTATCTATCTATCTATCTATCTATCTATCTATCTATCTATCTATCTATCTATCTATCTATCTATCTATCTATCTATCTATCTATCTATCTATCTATCTATCTATCTATCTATCTATCTATCTATCTATCTATCTATCTATCTATCTATCTATCTATCTATCTATCTATCTATCTATCTATCTATCTATCTATCTATCTATCTATCTATCTATCTATCTATCTATCTATCTATCTATCTATCTATCTATCTATCTATCTATCTATCTATCTATCTATCTATCTATCTATCTATCTATCTATCTATCTATCTATCTATCTATCTATCTATCTATCTATCTATCTATCTATCTATCTATCTATCTATCTATCTATCTATCTATCTATCTATCTATCTATCTATCTATCTATCAGCCCCCTTCTGTTGTATTAAACTTCAAGCACTAGAAAGCAATACTGCACCATCACAATCCAATCACTTTCTCAGCCAATCAGATCAGAGGCTGCTCTGCCTCCTACATTCAGTTAGGACAGCTCTGTCTACTTATTTCCTGTCTCCTCGGCGATCTGCGCTGCTTCAGCGAGCGCGCAGTTGCTAACACGGAGAGTAAAAACAACTCATTGCACCCCGACGACCAAACTGTCAAGCCAAGCAGATGGACGCCGACCTGCTTGAGAATGCTACCAATGGCATGAACTCATCCGCTCCGGCCATTGCTGGCTTCAAAGACGTTTCCATGTCGACTCAAGCGGCCATCGGACTAGTGGCAACATTCGCCACATTCGCCCTCGTGCTGAACTCGTTTCTGCTGTTCATCCTGATTCGCAGCCAGGTGCGCGAACGCTCTGCCGGCATGCAGGTGCTCACTGTTATGGAAATACTGCTCAGTGTGGCCCTACTGTCGCTGTTCATCAGCATGATGGCGGCCAAGGACCCCGGAGCTCTGCCGCAGGAGCTCGGGCTCGGAGTTCACGCCGTTCAGATGACTCGCAACTACTGGCTGCTGGCCGTCACTCTGCACCGAATGGCCATCACGGTGCGGCCTCAGCTGGCCGCCCAACGGAATGACTATTTTCGCGGCAGGCATCAGTTCTCGATTGTGTGCTTGATTGTGTGCCTCTCGACTCTGACTCTGCTCGCTAGAAGTCCCACGCTGACTGGTGCAGTGGATAAGCAAGCCAATGCAACTGCGGAGAATGCTCTCGTGGCTTATATTCGCGTCTACCTCATCAAGTCGGTGAGCTTCGCCGCTCTTGGCGTCATGCTGCCAGGCCTGGCGATTCTGGCCGCTACCGCCAAGATCGCGCACGCCCTGCGCTACCGACTGGCGCCGCACCGGGCCACCAACCGGGTGACGAAGATGGTTCTGACTCTGTCCATCGGCTTCGTGCTACTCGAGTCTCCACTGGCTATAACCTATACCGTCACCTGCGGCTACCTGTTGAACAGTTTGACACTGCCGTTGGACCAATCTGATTTTGCCAGGCTGCAGGTGCTGGAGGAGCTGGCCACCTGGGGCATGGTGTTCGTACCGGTTGACTCCTGCCTGAACTTTCTGGTGCTCCTTTGCTACAGCCGATCGGTGCGATGGTTCCTGCGCAGCAGCATGCAGAAGTACAGGCGGCGACGGCGGTTGCGTCAGCACCGTAGCCGACGCCGGTGCCTTCGGAAGCGTCTGGAAAAGCAGCTGCGGCAGCAAGCGAAGCTGCGTCGATCGCTGCAGAAACAGCGGGAACGAGAGCTGCAGGCCGACGGGTATGCGCGCTTTGGGTCGGTTGTGACTTGATTAGAGTAGGCTAATGAAATTCATGCATGCTACCGATTCAATACTACGCTCGTAATAATTGTAGTAACTGAGTCAGAGGCCGTGTTTGCTGTGTAGCCAAACTCTTACGAGGTACAATCTCGCCGCGCTGGGCACGCGTCTATATATTTTTGAGTTAGAATTGGGGTGGCGGCACCCACCCCACTCCGCAGCCAATCAGACTGCCCGGGCGTACCACTGGGCTAACATACTGTGCGTACGCACACTACATCTCTCCCCTTTCGAATAGAGACTGCGAGAGAAGAAAATCTATTTAAATGTAACTCGAAAATACAAAACTTGAAATATTCACCGATGATGCGCATTGAAAATGGAGATTAAAATATTGAGGAAATGAAATATTTGAATTGAATGCAGCAGCAAAAACTTGAAAAAAACTTCAGTCCGCATATTACAGAAAAAAAATTCTGTTAATTTCAGTCACTCCACGATTCAAAATTCAGTCCTTGTAGATTTTCACGCCAGCCCGAGCAGCGCGGGGGTGCGGGCGCAGCGCCACCGGGGAGGCGGGTGGATCTCGGGCCGCCTCGCCAGCAGCTCTCGGTGTAGCGTTCTGCGTCTGGATGCCGGCGTCGGCCAAATCGGGGCCGTGCAGTGCCGCCAGCAGGTCGTGCCGTCCCGGCGTAGCAGCAGCGAGTTGCCGGCCACTCGCTGGACCGTCCAGGCATCGCTCTCGAATGGCGTCTGCGTCTTCACCGACCCGCCATCGTAGCACTGAGTCGCCGACCTGGACGTCGTGCTGCCGTGGTCGCCTCCTTGCGTCCGCGTGCTGCTTCATCGCCGCCTTGGCGCCGGCGTCGGCGTCTCTCAGCCGCTGCTCGTTGATGCGGACTCGCTGGGACGGCCGGGCGGCGGGAATAAAGTCGTTTGGCCGCCGGCCCATCAGCAGCTCGGCTGGTGCGCGCCCGGTGGCCGTGTGCGGCGTGTTCTTGTAGGCCAGCAGCCACTCGTCCAGAGCGGCCCTCCAGTCCCGCCGCTCCTCGATGGCTGCGCGCACGACTTTGTTGATGGAGCGGTTGAGTGATGAGGCGGTGCTTGATCCCGTAGCTCGCCAGGAATCGGCCGAACTCCTTGGACGAGAAGGGCGGTCCATTGTCTGTCACGAGCTCCTGCGGAGGACCCGGTCAACCGCAGGCAGCTCTTCTCGCAGCGCGTGGAGTGAGCGTATCTCGGGGTTGGAGCGATCCCACCGGCCGTCTTGCGTCGTCGCAATCGCTGCCCGGATGACTGGGTCGCTGGCAGAGCTCTTGCGGATGTCCCGGAGCGTCAGCGCCATCGGCACAGCCGCCTGCGCCACCTCGTTGATGTAGGCCTCCCTCCGCTGCTCGCCAAAACTTCTGCCGTGCGCGCTTAGGGGCTGCCGGAGGCTCCCGGCTGGTACTCGACCTTGAACACTAGGTGCTGGATCCTCAGCGTCATTCGCTCGACTCGTGGAGGCGGCCGCGACCCAGACGCGAACATGGCCGTCAGCGGCTTGTGATCGGAGACCACTGTGAACTCGCGCGATCCATGCAGGTAGTACTCAAACTTCAGGCAGCCGAACTTCACGGCCAGTGCCTCCTTCTCGGTCTGCGAATATCGCCGCTCGACATCGGAGAGGATCCGGCTGGCGTATGCAACCGGCCTTGAGCTGCCGTCGCGCTGCACCTGCGCCAGGATGGCGCCCAGTCCGGTCGGCCCCGCGTCCACGATCAGCTGCGTGTGTAGCCGCTTGTCGTAAAAAGCCAGCGTTGTCGGCTCCGCGATGCTGCGCTTCAGCTGCCCACCCCACTCCGCAGCCATTCAGACTGCCCAGGCGTACCACTGGGCTAATATACCGTGCGTACGCACACTACAATAATAATATTGGATTTCACCTGCACTAAATGGGCAGATGTGCAACCGACAGCTCAGCCACAGCCTCAGCGCATCTGAAGGCTACGTACGGCTGTTCAGTCCAAGGACTGGGGGGTCGCCATACACATCCTCAATTACCCCAGCTAATGCTGGCATCCATTTTACAGCTGGGTGAACTGAAGCAATGCAGAGTTGAGTGTCGTGTTCAAGGACACAAATTGCTCCGAGTGGGTCAAGAATCGAACCCCCGACCTTTAAGTCGCGAGTCCGACGCTCTAACTACTAGGCTAAAACCCCATACTAGCAACAGCAACAACAAACCTCAGTTGCCAAATCAAGGTCTACCTAGAGCAAGAGAACTTAGCCCTAAAAGCTAAAGTGTATTGATTGGTAACTCCTTCTTCAGATAATGACTCTTTCGGATTTTACATACGAGCGTAAGTTGTTTAATATAAATACAGAATATAGCTAGCAATTAAGAAACGGCTAATGCATTCTCATATTTTCTCAAATCCATCCCTTGTGACCCGATCTGGAAATTTGAAGCCTTCGATTTGACCAAAGCATCGTAGCGAAATTTTTTCCTTCTGGTAGAATTGTCGAATATCTCGATGATTCGGAGGGCTGGCGACTTGCTTCTGCTTGAAAAGATGCGCAACAAAAATTTAGCCTGTGTTGTTGATTGTTGTTGTTGTTTTTTGTTGCGCATCTTTTCAAGCAGAAGCAAGTCGCCAGCCCTCCGAATCATCGAGATATTCGACAATTCTACCAGAAGGAAAAAATTTCGCTACGATGCTTTGGTCAAATCGAAGGCTTCAAATTTCCAGATCGGGTCACAAGGGATGGATTTGAGAAAATATGAGAATGCATTAGCCGTTTCTTAATTGCTAGCTATATTCTGTATTTATATTAAACAACTTACGCTCGTATGTAAAATCCGAAAGAGTCATTATCTGAAGAAGGAGTTACCAATCAATACACTTTAGCTTTTAGGGCTAAGTTCTCTTGCTCTAGGTAGACCTTGATTTGGCAACTGAGGTTTGTTGTTGCTGTTGCTAGTATGGGGTTTTAGCCTAGTAGTTAGAGCGTCGGACTCGCGACTTAAAGGTCGGGGGTTCGATTCTTGACCCACTCGGAGCAATTTGTGTCCTTGAACACGACACTCAACTCTGCATTGCTTCAGTTCACCCAGCTGTAAAATGGATGCCAGCATTAGCTGGGGTAATTGAGGATGTGTATGGCGACCCCCCAGTCCTTGGACTGAACAGCCGTACGTAGCCTTCAGATGCGCTGAGGCTGTGGCTGAGCTGTCGGTTGCACATCTGCCCATTTAGTGCAGGTGAAATCCAATATTATTATTGTAGTGTGCGTACGCACGGTATATTAGCCCAGTGGTACGCCTGGGCAGTCTGAATGGCTGCGGAGTGGGGTGGGCAGCTGAAGCGCAGCATCGCGGAGCCGACAACGCTGGCTTTTTACGACAAGCGGCTACACACGCAGCTGATCGTGGACGCGGGGCCGACCGGACTGGGCGCCATCCTGGCGCAGGTGCAGCGCGACGGCAGCTCAAGGCCGGTTGCATACGCCAGCCGGATCCTCTCCGATGTCGAGCGGCGATATTCGCAGACCGAGAAGGAGGCACTGGCCGTGAAGTTCGGCTGCCTGAAGTTTGAGTACTACCTGCATGGATCGCGCGAGTTCACAGTGGTCTCCGATCACAAGCCGCTGACGGCCATGTTCGCGTCTGGGTCGCGGCCGCCTCCACGAGTCGAGCGAATGACGCTGAGGATCCAGCACCTAGTGTTCAAGGTCGAGTACCAGCCGGGAGCCTCCGGCAGCCCCTAAGCGCGCACGGCAGAAGTTTTGGCGAGCAGCGGAGGGAGGCCTACATCAACGAGGTGGCGCAGGCGGCTGTGCCGATGGCGCTGACGCTCCGGGACATCCGCAAGAGCTCTGCCAGCGACCCAGTCATCCGGGCAGCGATTGCGACGACGCAAGACGGCCGGTGGGATCGCTCCAACCCCGAGATACGCTCACTCCACGCGCTGCGAGAAGAGCTGCCTGCGGTTGACCGGGTCCTCCGCAGGAGCTCGTGACAGACAATGGACCGCCCTTCTCGTCCAAGGAGTTCGGCCGATTCCTGGCGAGCTACGGGATCAAGCACCGCCTCATCACTCAACCGCTCCATCAACAAAGTCGTGCGCGCAGCCATCGAGGAGCGGCGGGACTGGAGGGCCGCTCTGGACGAGTGGCTGCTGGCCTACAAGAACACGCCGCACACGGCCACCGGGCGCGCACCAGCCGAGCTGCTGATGGGCCGGCGGCCAAACGACTTTATTCCCGCCGCCCGGCCGTCCCAGCGAGTCCGCATCAACGAGCAGCGGCTGAGAGACGCCGACGCCGGCGCCAAGGCGGCGATGAAGCAGCACGCGGACGCAAGGAGGCGACCACGGCAGCACGACGTCCAGGTCGGCGACTCAGTGCTACGATGGCGGGTCGGTGAAGACGCAGACGCCATTCGAGAGCGATGCCTGGACGGTCCAGCGAGTGGCCGGCAACTCGCTGCTGCTACGCCGGGACGGCACGACCTGCTGGCGGCACTGCACGGCCCCGATTTGGCCGACGCCGGCATCCAGACGCAGAACGCTACACCGAGAGCTGCTGGCGAGGCGGCCCGAGATCCACCCGCCTCCCCGGTGGCGCTGCGCCCGCACCCCCGCGCTGCTCGGGCTGGCGTGAAAATCTACAAGGACTGAATTTTGAATCGTGGAGTGACTGAAATTAACAGAATTTTTTTTCTGTAATATGCGGACTGAAGTTTTTTTCAAGTTTTTGCTGCTGCATTCAATTCAAATATTTCATTTCCTCAATATTTTAATCTCCATTTTCAATGCGCATCATCGGTGAATATTTCAAGTTTTGTATTTTCGAGTTACATTTAAATAGATTTTCTTCTCTCGCAGTCTCTATTCGAAAGGGGAGAGATGTAGTGTGCGTACGCACAGTATGTTAGCCCAGTGGTACGCCCGGGCAGTCTGATTGGCTGCGGAGTGGGGTGGGTGCCGCCACCCCAATTCTAACTCAAAAATATATAGACGCGTGCCCAGCGCGGCGAGATTGTACCTCGTAAGAGTTTGGCTACACAGCAAACACGGCCTCTGACTCAGTTACTACAATTATTACGAGCGTAGTATTGAATCGGTAGCATGCATGAATTTCATTAGCCTACTCTAATCAAGTCACAACCGACCCAAAGCGCGCATACCCGTCGGCCTGCAGCTCTCGTTCCCGCTGTTTCTGCAGCGATCGACGCAGCTTCGCTTGCTGCCGCAGCTGCTTTTCCAGACGCTTCCGAAGGCACCGGCGTCGGCTACGGTGCTGACGCAACCGCCGTCGCCGCCTGTACTTCTGCATGCTGCTGCGCAGGAACCATCGCACCGATCGGCTGTAGCAAAGGAGCACCAGAAAGTTCAGGCAGGAGTCAACCGGTACGAACACCATGCCCCAGGTGGCCAGCTCCTCCAGCACCTGCAGCCTGGCAAAATCAGATTGGTCCAACGGCAGTGTCAAACTGTTCAACAGGTAGCCGCAGGTGACGGTATAGGTTATAGCCAGTGGAGACTCGAGTAGCACGAAGCCGATGGACAGAGTCAGAACCATCTTCGTCACCCGGTTGGTGGCCCGGTGCGGCGCCAGTCGGTAGCGCAGGGCGTGCGCGATCTTGGCGGTAGCGGCCAGAATCGCCAGGCCTGGCAGCATGACGCCAAGAGCGGCGAAGCTCACCGACTTGATGAGGTAGACGCGAATATAAGCCACGAGAGCATTCTCCGCAGTTGCATTGGCTTGCTTATCCACTGCACCAGTCAGCGTGGGACTTCTAGCGAGCAGAGTCAGAGTCGAGAGGCACACAATCAAGCACACAATCGAGAACTGATGCCTGCCGCGAAAATAGTCATTCCGTTGGGCGGCCAGCTGAGGCCGCACCGTGATGGCCATTCGGTGCAGAGTGACGGCCAGCAGCCAGTAGTTGCGAGTCATCTGAACGGCGTGAACTCCGAGCCCGAGCTCCTGCGGCAGAGCTCCGGGGTCCTTGGCCGCCATCATGCTGATGAACAGCGACAGTAGGGCCACACTGAGCAGTATTTCCATAACAGTGAGCACCTGCATGCCGGCAGAGCGTTCGCGCACCTGGCTGCGAATCAGGATGAACAGCAGAAACGAGTTCAGCACGAGGGCGAATGTGGCGAATGTTGCCACTAGTCCGATGGCCGCTTGAGTCGACATGGAAACGTCTTTGAAGCCAGCAATGGCCGGAGCGGATGAGTTCATGCCATTGGTAGCATTCTCAAGCAGGTCGGCGTCCATCTGCTTGGCTTGACAGTTTGGTCGTCGGGGTGCAATGAGTTGTTTTTACTCTCCGTGTTAGCAACTGCGCGCTCGCTGAAGCAGCGCAGATCGCCGAGGAGACAGGAAATAAGTAGACAGAGCTGTCCTAACTGAATGTAGGAGGCAGAGCAGCCTCTGATCTGATTGGCTGAGAAAGTGATTGGATTGTGATGGTGCAGTATTGCTTTCTAGTGCTTGAAGTTTAATACAACAGAAGGGGGCTGATAGATAGATAGATAGATAGATAGATAGATAGATAGATAGATAGATAGATAGATAGATAGATAGATAGATAGATAGATAGATAGATAGATAGATAGATAGATAGATAGATAGATAGATAGATAGATAGATAGATAGATAGATAGATAGATAGATAGATAGATAGATAGATAGATAGATAGATAGATAGATAGATAGATAGATAGATAGATAGATAGATAGATAGATAGATAGATAGATAGATAGATAGATAGATAGATAGATAGATAGATAGATAGATAGATAGATAGATAGATAGATAGATAGATAGATAGATAGATAGATAGATAGATAGATAGATAGATAGATAGATAGATAGATAGATAGATAGATAGATAGATAGATAGATAGATAGATAGATAGATAGATAGATAGATAGATAGATAGATAGATAGATAGATAGATAGATAGATAGATAGATAGATAGATAGATAGATAGATAGATAGATAGATAGATAGATAGATAGATAGATAGATAGATAGATAGATAGATAGATAGATAGATAGATAGATAGATAGATAGATAGATAGATAGATAGATAGATAGATAGATAGATAGATAGATAGATAGATAGATAGATAGATAGATAGATAGATAGATAGATAGATAGATAGATAGATAGATAGATAGATAGATAGATAGATAGATAGATAGATAGATAGATAGATAGATAGATAGATAGATAGATAGATAGATAGATAGATAGATAGATAGATAGATAGATAGATAGATAGATAGATAGATAGATAGATAGATAGATAGATAGATAGATAGATAGATAGATAGATAGATAGATAGATAGATAGATAGATAGATAGATAGATAGATAGATAGATAGATAGATAGATAGATAGATAGATAGATAGATAGATAGATAGATAGATAGATAGATAGATAGATAGATAGATAGATAGATAGATAGATAGATAGATAGATAGATAGATAGATAGATAGATAGATAGATAGATAGATAGATAGATAGATAGATAGATAGATAGATAGATAGATAGATAGATAGATAGATAGATAGATAGATAGATAGATTTGTTTGTTGATTGAATAACTTAGTGAGTGATTTATAATTTTATTTACTTAATGGTAGATTAATCATTAACTTTAATAATTTTTAACAAGTAAAGTCAGCCACTGTAGCAAACAAAAACAAACAAAGCTTTCTCGAGCCGCAGTATTACGTGCGCTAGGTTGACCCTTCCAGTAAAATAATAATTCTGTGCGCTCTTTTGTTCGCTCTATTCATGTGATTCCTTCCCACCTCTTCGGCCTAACTGCCTGACTGGGTATCAGCTGCACAGGGATTGAGGACGTGTCTGCACTAATGCGTCACTCTGAACGTCTCTCGCCGCGCATTGTTCCCACGCATCTGAGCGATGGGTTGCTCGGGTCTACCGGGGTAATTTTCTGTCGAAAAAGCTCTGCCCTCTCAATTTTTGCAATCCTATACTTTTCATTGCTTGCTCGCGAATTGAAGCTTGCAACCCATCATTTCCTGAGACTCTCAAGGCACTTAGGGTTGCCGTCTATCTTCAGTATAGCCAAATGCCAACTGTGCATTCCCAAATCAAGCCAAGCAAAAGTCAGGCAATCCTGCCAGAAGATATCTCGGATCAGATCAAATAAAATAACTCCGCTGAACCGTCAAAAGTCTAAAGGACAACCTCACACTGAGCCCTTAGCTTAATTGTGGACTCGTAGATGCTAGTAAAATAATTTTCATATCTTTAAGGCTTGTCGAAGGTTAATTAATTAGGAATGATGATATCTGAAGCAATCTGACTGTCTCTGCAAGTTGTATATTTCCTGCTTAGAGTCACCACTACGAAAGTATTCTTGAGCGATGGAGGTTTGTTAAAGCTAGACAGGATTTAACCTACTGCCTTTCTCAAGGACGGCTGTTCAGAAAGCAGGAAGTTTCACACGAGCTTAGTGCTAAGCGTCTGAAAAGTATGGATAAGAAAAATGAATCCTCCGCAGACGTAAAGCCAAGGACTGCTTAAGTAGAAGGATGGGAAACTGCAGGTTTTTTCCCATTGCATTGTCTTTTTTACAGACATGTAGTCATTCTGTTACACATTTAGTTGCACTGTCATTAAGCTACGAATGCTACAATAGATTCATAAAATCAATGAGGGGAGTCGAGCTGCGCCATTCCTGTGATTTTTTATTTATGATGATTTATAATATATGAGCTATAAGATAGACATATCAAGAGATGGACATTGGGTCTCCCTTCTGTATTCAAAAGCAATAAAAATGTTTGTGCTGAAAAAAATGAAAAAAACTCCTATCTCCATAGTGTATGTTTTTGGTAAAAACTGCCTCCTAAAATTTTCCAAGGAGGCTTTCATGTCTCTCTTTTCTCTGAAATCTGGATCAAACAGAGCCAGGGTAACCACATGTGATAGGCAAATTTCCAACGGATATCGAATTTCATTGCATTTCCTGAAAAAACAAGCGAAAGGATTGCCTGTAGAGAGTCTTGTCGAGGACCGCTTAGTAAAGTCGAATCAAGAAGGTCTTGTATGAAGATAATCTTTGAGCTGGTTTAGTTTGGCTGATTGCCTAGAGGTAAGCTACACTAAAGCTGGGAGACCTTGTACCGGAACCTTTATTGAGCACCAACTGTTCCCTCCAATCCTTATTGGCAGACATTATTCAGCTGATTTCAGCTTGTAATTTTATAAAAAAAGGACTGGACCTTCGCTTTTGACAGCACAATGACATTCGATAGAGGTAATGATGGGACTGAAATTTGAATTATTGTGCCCAAAACTCGGTCAATAGTAAAACATTTCTGCATCATTTCAGGCTCTTGAAATTGTTTGTTGTTTGCTGTTGTTGAAAATGTATAAAAGTGTTCGTTGCGTTTCGTTGAGAAAGTATGTACGCTTTCACTCCAGGTATTCCAGATTTCCCGGACTTAAAATATTAGTGCAAGTGCATTTGCTCATTGAAGTACCCACAGAGAATATGATGTCTGATAACTGCATCAACAGAAAATACTTTAACGGTAGATTTAACGGTATCGAGTGAATATTTCTACACGGAAATTAAAATTTTCCTTCCTTCAAAATGGAAAGCAAAATAGATGAAAACATTTACAGTGTTGGATAGCTACCTTCTAATAGATTTGCCCGCATCAAAGTGTCATAAATGTCTAGGTTGATGGCGTTCCGTCTTAGCGACTTAATTTTTTGCTCAAAATTGAATTCCAATTTAAGCATCTAAGCAGCTCACGCAGAGCAAAGCAGACGATATGAAAGTAGAAACTTCTTCTGCCTCGTGCTCATACTCAAGCTAGTTGCAGTAGCTCGTATGCAACAGTCTTGATATGACTATAAAATTTGCATTTACCAAAAGTTTTAATTTATCTGCATGAATTCTTTCGTCTTCATCTGTTCGCGTGCAAAGCTTACGAATATTTCTGCTTTGAGATTAGAGCGTAAAAGTGCCGTAAAACCTTTTGTAAACGAATAATTTATCACATAGTTGTTAAAAATTTGGTTAAAATAGCTGGTATATCCAAGTCGATAGAAATATGACACGGGATTGCACGTGGAACTATGACTATCTAATGTTGGAAAAATGATAGGGTAGCATGTGCATTTCCCCTAGATGTATACGAACGAACTTTCAACATCCGATCCAGCTCACCAGCCATACCTTTTGACTTAATTCGGCCTGACCAATGTGCAGTAGCTATATACAACAGAGAGTACCATCAAAGTTTCTTTACAGTCCGGCAATATGTTAGTTAATACTTTTTTTGAGGATTAACCACTAAATGTATATAATTTTATAGATTTTTGGCAATATACGAGCGTATTAGTCTGATCAATCTCATTCTCAATTATGTCACTCAATTAACTAACATTTCATCAGAATCGACTCTTGTTGAATATCATAATATCATTAATCCAGCGGTTTGCTCTAGTGGCAGCGGTATCAACCTCAATCGAGGCATTGCCACTTTCAATCGAGCTTCGTTTTTATCATATCCTGCACTGAAAGGGTATTTAATAGGTCTATAAATATTTGCAAAAAGGTGTCAATTAAATAGCAATTAATTTTGATATGCTGAATATTGAATTGGCAAGAGTAGAAGACTTGACAATCGATCTCAGCTCATAATCGTTTTCGTTTGATCTTTGATCACTACTCATTAATATTATGTGTTTTGTCTATTTTCTCGCGCGCGTTATTGTCCATTGACAAAAATACACAGATATATAGATTTTTCTGGACATTATGTAATGCGTTATCCGTAATTTCATTTGGTAATACTCAATAATATCCCGTAAAATCTTTTCGTTTTTTCTACAGTACAGCAAAGCTGGGACGAGTCTATTACAGACGCCATCGTTGAAGCTGATTTGAGCTATAAAACTTTGCCTCTAAACCATTTCAACCACTTCACCCAACTTCGCATCACTTCTTTTGGCTTCTTTTTGACTATTTTAATGGTCAAAGCCGTGCAGGAATGACTACGTCTATGGTTGAAAGAGAAAGCCGTGCAGGAATGACTACATGTACATCTATGGTCGAAAGAGAGAGCCGTGCAGGAATGACTACATGTACATCTATGGTCAAAAGCGAGAGCCGTGCAGGAATGACTACATGTACATCTATGGTCAAAAGCGAGAGCCGTGCAGGAATGACTACATGTACATCTATGGTCAAAAGCGAGAGCCGTGCAGGAATGACTACATGTACATCTATGGTCGAAAGAGAGAGCCGTGCAGGAATGACTACATGTACATCTATGGTCGAAAGAGAAAGCCGTGCAGGAATGACTACATGTACATCTATGGTCGAAAGAGAAAGCCGTGCAGGAATGACTACATGTACATCTATGGTCAAAAGCGAGAGCCGTGCAGGAATGACTACATGTACATCTATGGTCGAAAGAGAGAGCCGTGCAGGAATGACTACATGTACATCTATGGTCGAAAGAGAAAGCCGTGCAGGAATGACTACATGTACATCTATGGTCGAAAGAGAGAGCCGTGCAGGAATGACTACATGTACATCTATGGTCGAAAGAGAGAGCCGTGCAGGAATGACTACATGTACATCTATGGTCGAAAGAGAAAGCCGTGCAGGAATGACTACATGTACATCTATGGTCGAAAGAGAAAGCCGTGCAGGAATGACTACATGTACATCTATGGTCGAAAGAGAAAGCCGTGCAGGAATGAGTACATGTACATCTATGGTCGAAAGAGAAAGCCGTGCAGGAATGACTACATGTACATCTATGGTCAAAAGCGAGAGCCGTGCAGGAATGACTACATCTATGGTCGAAAGAGAAAGCCGTGCAGGAATGACTACATCTATGGTCGAAAGAGAAAGCCGTGCAGGAATGACTACATGTACATCTATGGTCAAAAGTGAGAGCCGTGCAGGAATGACTACATGTACATCTATGGTCAAAAGCGAGAGCCGTGCAGGAATGACTACATGTACATCTATGGTCAAAAGCGAGAGCCGTGCAGGAATGACTACATGTACATCTATGGTCAAAAGCGAGAGCCGTGCAGGAATGACTACATGTACATCTATGGTCAAAAGCGAGAGCCGTGCAGGAATGACTACATGTACATCTATGGTCAAAAGCGAGAGCCGTGCAGGAATGACTACATGTACATCTATGGTCAAAAGCGAGAGCCGTGCAGGAATGACTACATGTACATCTATGGTCAAAAGCGAAAGCCGTGTAGGAATGACTACATGTACATCTATGGTCAAAAGCGAAAGCCGTGTAGGAATGACTACATGTACATCTATGGTCAAAAGCGAAAGCCGTGTAGGAATGACTACATGTACATCTATGGTTGAAGGATAAAGCCTTGCAGGAATGACTACATGTACATCTATGGTTGAAAGAGAAAACCGTGCAGGAATTACTACATGTACATCTATGGTCGAAAGCGAAAGCCGTGCAGGAATGACTGCAAGAATTATGGATAGGAGCCAACAACGTTCATTCAATGTATTTTTATTGAAATGCATCTCAAATATGCTAAGCCAAAGCTTCCATTGTTTTTTTGATTGTTAAATTCTAAATTTAGAACGCATCAACTTAAACTGTTTTTCTGCGTTTATTCTTTGCTGAACTGCTCAAAATATATTTTCAACGTCACTACGAAGCCATGCAATGCCTCAGCTAAATTCAACTGATTTCAGAATTCCCAAGAAAATCAATTTGCGTCCACCCCACCATACCCATCGTTCTTCATTATCCTCAATGATAATCACCTCTCATAGGCCTGCCGCTGAGAATCACACCTAATCTACCAATTCCTAAGAATAATTTCAGATTTACCAACCCTTGAGAATCACTCCCGATCTAAACAGCCTCTGAGAATCACTCCCGATCCAACCGACCCTTGAGAATCACTCCCGATCCAACGAGCCTTTGAGAATCACTCCCGATCCAACCAGCCTCTGAGAATCACTCCCGATCCAACGAGCCTTTGAGAATCACTCCCGATCCAACCAGCCTCTGAGAATCACTCCCAATCCAACCGACCCCAAAGAATCACTCCCGATCCCCGTTTCCATTGCACTCCTTCTGATACCCTCGGTGAACCATTTACAATCCTATATACTAAAAATGGTCTGTCGGTAGGTACATATGTGGATATGTGATCGGTTGAGCAAAAACGGCTCAACCGATGCCTCTCAGTTTACGTTTAGGTTTTCCGTTCCAGTAGAAACAATGGGAGCGACAATGACGCGAAAATAGACAGACTTTTTATTTTGAACTTGCACAACAAACAGCCAGAATGAATCAATGAACTAATCTAAAAACAGAGTACAAGCCTCTTTAATCAAATTTCTCTTGTTCATCCTTTTTCGATGAGCAGCTGTAGATGAGCAGAAAGGAGCTGGTAATGATGAAGTTGAGCACAATTAGGACGAACCCGATGAACCAGATGACAGCCAACGACATCTTTGTGCTGCTATTTTCACCGAGCTTCAGTTCCTTTGTGAACTCGAACCCTGCAGCCAAGTTTGAGGCGTTCAAGTTCAGAAATCTAATATATTGTGATGTGAGCACAATAGGAAGAGGAAGAGGAAGTAAGGGGACCCTCAGGAACTCGTAAAGTGAGTACTTTACCATTCTGTGTGGTGAAGTGATAATTCTGAGTGGTAAAGTGACCATTCTGAGTGATAAAGTGACCATTCTGAGTGGTAGAGTGACCATTCCGAGGGGGTAAAGTGACCATTCTGAGTGGTAGAGTGACCATTCCGAGGGGGTAAAGTGACCATTCTGAGTGGTAGAGTGACCATTCTGAGTGGTAGAGTGACCATTCCGAGGGGGTAAAGTGACCATTCTGAGTGGTAGAGTGACCATTCTGAGTGGGTAAAGTGACCATTCTGAGTGGTAGAGTGACCATTCTGAGTGGTAGAGTGACCATTCTGAGTGGTAGAGTGACCATTCCGAGGGGGTAAAGTGACCATTCTGAGTGGTAGAGTGACCATTCTGAGTGGTAGAGTGACCATTCTGAGTGGTAGAGTGACCATTCTGAGTGGTAGAGTGACCATTCCGAGGGGGTAAAGTGACTATTCTGAGTGGTAGAGTGACCATTCTGAGTGGTAGAGTGACCATTCCGAGGGGTAAAGTGACGATTCGGAGTGGCCCGGTTATCATCGTTACGAGTAGCTCAGCAAAAATCTCTGCCAATCAAAGCGACTAAGCCGTTACACTTACGTGTGGTTGTCACGCCAACAATGGCGCACACAATGCAGCAAATTCCGCAGTTAATTAACCAGAAAGACAGAATAGTAAAAAACTGCACCTCCCAGGGAGGCACCAATCGAGATTTAGACATGATAATTTTCTCCTTCATCGGCCGGCTTCCTAGATAGTTGATGATATCCTGATGCAGTGACGGGTCGTCATTAAACACTTTCTGCACATCGATGCTGTTTTCGTGGACATCGGTGTACCTCTTGTCCTCGGACTTCTGATCATGGTGCACCTGCTCTTCCGCTAGTTGATTTAACAGAGTCGACCTTCGTTCAAGTTCTTGATGCTCCACCAGTTTATCGACAGCTGTAGGAGATGCAGCAGGTTGATTGCTGACATTTTCGTCGACGCTGTCCTTGTCTCTTGATTCATCGCACTGATTATTGTTGGCGCAGTTAAGAAACTGAGAATACACGTAATATTCATAGTTTTCGGCTAGAAATGACATTTTGGACTAGAAATTTGACCCAGGCCATGGATAAAGTAATCCTTTTTCGACGGGCTCAAGATTGGGGGCGATACCGCTTGGTTTATTTCATAGACACTGCGCATGATGGTGTTAAAATATGCCAGCAATTTTAAAAAGCCAAGGTCCAGTGCTAAGTTTATATTTACATTTGTAGAAGTGATCATGCATGAAAGAAAGAACTCAATCGCAAGAAAGTCGAATTATTTAGGACGGGCCATAGACAAATTTTCAAACAAAGATGATTTCCAGCTTCTCATCAAAGATCAATGGCCATTCACAGACCATTCAATGGGGGATTCACGGACCATTGATTTTTGCTATTTCCTAAATTTTCACTCACAGAATTTTTAAAACCTAAAAATATAACGAATCTTCGAGCATTCTTTGGTCTTGTTAACCAAGTTGGAAAATTTACTCCAGAAGTTGTGGAGGTAACAGGCCCGCTAGGACCGCTGCTATCAAAAAAAGAACATGTTTCAGTGGGGACAAGAACGGCAAGATGCTTTTGAAAAGGCCCGCAGCCACCTCGCAAACACGTCTACCCTTGCCTACGACAAGGCGGGATCCAGGTTCATCTCTACTGGTACCGAATTTAGATCCGCAATGATTAAGCTAGAATTGTTGGCCGTGGTCTGGGCGACACAGAAGTGTAGGCTTTTCCTAGAAGGTCTGTCTGAGTTCGACATCGTTACTGACCACAAGCCCCTAGTTCCGATTCTGAACAGCTACCAGCTGGACCTGATCGAGATCCCCAGAATCCAGCGCTTGAGAGCTAAACTGGAACGCCATGCAAGATGGGTTAAAGGCAAGGATAATGCACCTGTAGACTACCCGACTCAACAGGACGAGCTAGCAGAATCAGCAGACTTTCACCTGTCACACCAACTCATGCTACCAAGAAAATCACTCCTGATCCACCCGACCCTTAAGAATCACTCCCGATCCAACCGACCCCTGAGAATCACTCCCGATCCAACCGACCCCTGAGAATCACTCCCGATCCAACCGACCCCTGAGAATCACTCCCGATCCAACCGACCCTTGATGCTACCAAATGCAAAACTGGACCCTAGCTTGTGTTGAGTGCAAGAAAGCACGACTGTTGTTCAGGATCTGCAGGACCTAAAGCAGCACAATACAGACGGATTTCCGAACGACAAGACCAATATGCCCAACAATGTGCGCCCATTCTGGAATGTGCGTGAAGAGATTACCGTCGGAGACGGGATCATCCTCTGCTGCTGAAGTTGATGCAGCGTTCCATGAGCCATGAGAAAGCAGATTCTTACACACCAAGGACTTACCAAGACAAAACAGAGGTCTTGCACTGGCCAGGCCTCGACCGAGACATTGAGAGCGCTATAAGACAATGTAAGTCGTTCCAGGAACACCTCCCATCCCAAGTTAAGGAGCCCATGAGCATATTAAATCCACCAGAACATTGTTTTCAGCGCATATAAGCAGATTTCTGCGAACACGCCAACAAAAAGTTCCTGGTTGATTGTGGACGCCCATTGCCTCCAAATAGGCCTCGATGGTCGCTTGTCATGCGTCAAACTCGTCTATAGAATCTACTGCTAGATCGAGACGGAGGATTTAAAGCCCAGGAAGCCTGAACCGACTGGTACCAGGTACTTGCAGTCATAACAGCGGCTCTTGGTCTCATTGGCGATATCAAAATCACGGGGGCCTGTGACCCCATCGCTGGATTCGGGCTTTTGCTCATTAATTTGACTGCACTTTGAATCGAGCCTGGGTCGCTGGGACACAAGAGAGCCGCGCTAGACGACTAGGCTACGCCCCGTCACTTTTTGTCTTCACGTTGACAACCAATTCTCCAGGCCAATTATTTTCCATGGACCAGCTTCGGCTCTTAGAATTTTACAAGCATATTCCTCGAAGGCATGATGATGTACCTTCTCGTAAATCGTAACAAAAATATTGCTAAACGCACTGCCATATGCGGTTAAAAACACTCACTCCAAAGTATCGCGATTATTGAATGGAATAATTTCAAGTGGGTTTTATTGAATTGTGGATTTGCGAAAATTTGCGACAGCGAATGTGAAACTCTAAAACTTTAGAGTTTAGTTAGTGAACGAGTGTCAGCCAGTCAGTCAGTCAGTCAGTCAGCCAGTCAGTCAGTCAGTCAGTCAGTCAGTCAGTCAGTCAGTCAGTCAGTCAGTCAGTCAGTCAGTCAGTCAGTCAGTCAGTCAGTCAGTCAGTCAGTCAGTCAGTCAGTCAGTCAGTCAGTCAGTCAGTCAGTCAGTCAGTCAGTCAGTCAGTCAGTCAGTCAGTCAGTCAGTCAGTCAGTCAGTCAGTCAGTCAGTCAGTCAGTCAGTCAGTCAGTCAGTCAGTCAGTCAGTCAGTCAGTCAGTCAGTCAGTCAGTCAGTCAGTCAGTCAGTCAGTTAGTCAGTTATTCGGCTTCTTCTAGCAAAGTGGGCTGGCTTCTCCAATTGCAGCTGGGTCTGATATGCACAAAATAGGAGCTCTTGCAACGAGCGGGCGTCCCAACAGCGCTTGTAGCCTGCGCAGACGAAGCAGCGGCTTGTGGCAGTTTGCTGAGCTCCGACTCGGAACCATATCGAACTTCTAAAGTCTTCCAAAATCGAGCAGGCTGTTGTTTCTGTTGTTGTGGTTTTGGTTGCTGCTGCTGTTGTTGTTGTTGCAAGTGTCGTCGAGTTGCAGGCGGCGCGAGCACCATTGCCAAGTGGCTGCTGTGGCGCCTGACGCAATTGCGATCCACGTCAGTCATTGAGACGGCTTTGCGCAGTAGGGAAGACATCGACGACGGGACTTCGTCACGGTTCAGCTCGTTTCCAGTGCTTTCTGACCTGTTGTGACGGCTGACTATGGGAAAGCGGAACGGCTGCGGCGTATCTGCGAATGGCATCGTGTTCAAATTTGTGCTTGAATGTAATCAAACATTGTTTTATCGATTATACAATTTTAGTTTTTCGGGGGGGGGAATAGGAAATGACGCAACTTATGGCAACGTTAGGCCATGATCGACATTAAGAAACAAATAGTTTCATTTTCCACTCTTCTATTAGGGGTTGAGTAGCTTAGCGGTAAACGGTCGACCGTCTTGGTAGCTCCTGCACAGAAAATGGCTTTGGGTTTTTCGTGCGATTTATTTCCATGATGACTGCGTACTCCTTATGTACACGCAGAGAAAGAGTACAACAGCCTATCGATGAGAAAGTCTTTGCTGCTGCACACGCTGTGTGAGTGTGTGCCTGCGCACTTGTCTGTGTAAGTATGCTTGCTCCGGGGCAGTGACATGGGAAGGACTGCTATCCTTCTCACTGACTCCGAGTTGACTGTCACTTTGAATCCTGACAGAGCTCAAAGCCCAATTAACAACTGGCAATTTATCAGAAAACAGTATTTCGTGCATTATTTTAAGCACATCTGAGCATACGCTACCTTGCGAGGAGGAGCTTTCGCTGCAGCTGGACCAGCCATTCTTGTCCGTGCAAGACTCCGCGCTTCCATCGTCAGCCTCGGAAGTCGAAGCTGAGTCGTCGTCTTCAAGGACGTCGGGGACGTCCGCAGAAATCGATCCTGTTGGCAGCCAGCGCCATCGAGTGCGACGGTATTGTTGAAGTTGACGACCTCGACGAGTAGTCTTGCTTGCACTGGACAAGTATTTATCATTTTTTGACTCGGCCTCGTTGTCTTCTTGATCAGCCAGGTTGGACAAAATCAGCTTGGTTGACTGGTACTGATAGGTCGTTGCGACCCTGTTGAGTCGGTTTAAGATTAGACGGCTTCAAAATCTGTGAAGCTGAACGTTGTTCTATTTTTAGATAAAGTGGTAACACGAGAAATTCTGGACTGTTTAGAAAAAAACGACTACTAAAAACAGTGAAGGAAATTTCGGCATAGAAAAATCGATTAACTCACTTTTGTGGCTTCCTGATCACGTATGATGCAAATTAGAAGAAGTACAAACTAAATTCTTAGTTTTTTTTCTTGAGCAGATACTTGAGTATTTCAATCAAAAGACTTAATACGTCTTGTTATCGATCCTTATTTCCAATATTCCCAAATGCTAACCATGGTTGCCTTTTTTTCTTATCCCAAAGTCACATATTTCTTTTTCCTAGTTTGGAATGACTTTCGTCTACAAATGTCTCAATAAAAATCGAAATATTTAAAATAGTTGGCCCTATGCAGGCATCAAAATGAAAAAGTAAATCAAATTAAACGTTCATACTTTGAGTAGAGTATTGTGAGTAGACATCATTCACGCAAAACTCAAGCACCATGCGGTTATACGGTTTTTAACAGCATTCCCACTAACAGAGTTTATTTTTTGTTTAAAACAAACGCATTTCTCCGGCAACGTGCAAGTATTGTGACTTTAGTGTAGGTAAGCTGTGTAAAATTTAGTTTGTGGTCTCAGGGGAGTGGGGTTATTGATCTCAAGCGCAAACAGAAGGACTGTTGTTTTAGTGGACCTATAAACCGTTTCAAAGTATTAAACTTGAAGTTCCTTCCTTTAAAGTTTAAAAGCAAGCCAGTAGTCTTAAAATCAAATAGCAACAGTCCCGTCAACGGTTTTCTGTTTCAAAACTGCTCCGCTGAGTCGGCTGCTAACGGTGGCTGAAATGCTAAAAAGTACCGCAAATGGCATTCTCGTTTCCATGCTGTTGGGTGTGAAGCTATCATGCATTGGATGTTAAATTTCTATATTAGTAGTGCCTCCATGTTGTACGCAACAAACCAAAAGTCAAGGCAGCAAGTCAAACAAAGAACCAAACCACCACGTAATGTATAGTTAGGAGTGAAGGAAGACCGATAACTGCAGAAAGAAATACAAGCAAGGAGTTTTCTTTCTTAGAGATTGAGTTCATACCTTTGACAGGTAGTACCGCTGACAGCTGAAATTATTTTTGATGAACGCTTGAATTACTCGTAAAATAGTGCAATATAGCTTGCAGATGATAAACTATGAAGACATCTAATAACTGCGGACAAAGGCAAGACAGAAAGATCAACTGTGAACGATAACTATAGTAAGAAATGAAGATCATCTTTAACTGGTCGCTTTCTCGGACGGCTGACCGATTGGAGGCCGCATGCTCGACCGTTTCCTTGACACCCGCCACCAACCTTGAAGACGCGCTCTGTCGCCGTCGGACGCCCGGCCCATAAAGTTTGGCAGTTGCCGCTGCTGCTGGCGCTGCTGCTGCTGTTCAGCTGCAGTCGCCGGCCCGCAGACCAGGCGTCGTCTGGCCTGATCGTCTCGGATCCGGTCCGGTCTCTGAGTCTGTCGCCAGTATTGCTTATAGCTGCTGGTGCTCCACCTTCGAATCGGCTGATGCTGCTGTTGCTGTTGCGGTGGCATCGGTCCCAGGCGGTCCCGCCTGGCCGCCCCCTCCATGAGATCGGCGTCGTCGAGTCGCATAGCGCGGCACATGAACTCCAGCTGCGACACCGGGTCTCGACTATCTACTCGGCGAAGATTCGTCACCACGAGCTCTTCGGACGACTGACGACTCAAACTGGACGGCGGGCCGCGCAGTAAGACGCCAATCTCAAGCCTCGACGATTGATTCAGCTGCTGCTGTTGCAGCTGCAGGTCAGTCAGACCCTGCGAGAAACTGCCGGCTCTGAAGCGGACGGCGGCTCGACGCATTCTCGGCGGCAGCGGCGGTGGCGACGTCTGATGGCCATTGTGTTGATGGTCCAGAGAATCTTTCTTCTGGCAAGGCTCCATGGCTGTGGGTACAGAAAACCTGACACCGGCTGAATGACGCTCCGGAAGCTTGTGCTGCTCCTGGTCCTGCCGTCGCATGGAAACAACACGCCTAGGATTCGTTCGATAGCTCGATGCCGCTCCAGTGGAAGTGGAAGTGGCCGAGTTATTTGCTGCTTGGCTGCCAGCCATTTTTTTGGCTACCAATTCTGCTGGTCTGGGTCGTTCCACTGGGTGACTGCTAGCTGAGCTTTCATTCATAGCCACTGCTGCAGCATTATTCTGTTCACTGGAGTTTTCCGCCCCAGCAGGCTCTGTGCTGCAAGTACTTTTCTTGTCTGGTTGTTTGCAGCCAATAGGGGAGCTTGAATTCTGCTGTTCGCAAAGTGCCTGACCTGATTCGTTGTCATGGCAACTGCACTCGCACTGACTGGTTTTTTCTACCGAGACTGCCGACCAAAACTCGTCGCCGTATAGGGTCTCGAAAGACGACCTGCGCTCCGGCTCCTTGGCCTGACGGTTTCGTCGCGTCAACGGCTCCAAGTAGGGGCTGCTGCGCTCCTCGACGAACTCGTTCGCCTCTTCGTCTGAAGTCAGAAGGTCTAGCGTCAGTCGTCGATACGTTCGACGCTTTGTCTGTCGTCGGTGTCTTGTCTTAGCTTGTTGGTAAAGTTTCTGCGATGATTGCTGTGTAGAATCGATCTTTTTAAAGTTCTTGGAAGCTAGCGTTCTGCTGACAGCAGTTGCAGAGATGTCGTTGGGCTGCTCCGGTTTTTTATTGGAAATCTTACTCACTGATTTTGTAGCTTCAGAGGGCCCTGTTGATACGCTCGGTCCTAATCCCATGGACTCCTTGCGGGCTAGGCCCACTAGTTGAGCAGCCATTTGAGCATTGATGTCGGCCACCTTCTGCAGAAACTGACTGTCAGATGCTTCTTCCGCGTCAGACGCTGACTGAGCATCGCTGATGAAGGCTTGGTTGTGCTGGAATGTGTCTCCAAGCGAGCTCATGTCATCCTCCAGGCCTAGAAACAGTCTTTCGTCGAGGCTTGACAGTGATAGACTGGCGCCTCTGCGCAGATTGGACGTTGCAAGTCCTTCAGCACTTTTTGCGTCTTTTTGCTTGTGCTGTTGGAGCATTTCTGTCTCTGCGGCTTGTTCTGAAAGCATGACGGGGAATTTTTCTGGAAGCGTTATGGGAAACGTACTTTACTAGAGTCTAGAGATACTGAATATGGTATAGTTGGACGCATGCTACACAGTCCACGAGTGATTTTATATTACACGCTCGTATACTCGGCATATTTAGCTAGCTCAATAAAAGTTGCACCTGCTCATTTGCTCGCAAGGTGTCAGACCGCACATGCTCGATCAAGCATTAGGGACCGAGACACGTTGCGACGCACCTGACACAGGTGAAAGATATCTCCCTGACGAATGTATAATAGCGAGTCTAATTACTTCAGTATTTCACTGAAATAATTTTCGCTCTGAATGAGAGACGAGTTCAGAGACGAAACTGAAACTTGTATAGAATGTTGCCAAGAATTTTGCCTTATACCAAACAGAGGACCCAACCCGAGCTTCAGTCAGACTGAGGGCCATTCTGCAGCTACTCGAAGCTAAGTGGACTGTTTCTAATGCGCACTTTCGGCAAATTAAAAAGGAATGAGAGAGCCAGGGCAATGCATTTTAGTAGCATGCATACCGAATCCTGAGTGCCTACTCTGAGTTGCAAGAGCTTTCCTCTTAAGTAATAATCTTTTGATTCTTCGAATCATTATAATGCTTGAAAAATTCCAAACTTCCTTTCTTTATACACTATTACGAGCGTATATTGGGTTTGGAATTAAATCAATTTGAAGTCAGTCGATCTACAACAAAAATGGATTCACAATTGGACTGGAGTAAAAGCGCAAAATTCTGAGGGAAAAGTAAGAATAGTTCTTGTTGTTAAAAATCTAATATGAGAGGGAAGGGAGACGAGAGAAGAGCGAGAGCGAGAGCGAGAAGGAAAGGGGGAGAGGGAAAGGGAGAGGGAGAGGGAGAGGGATAGAATAGAGTAGGAGAAGTAGAGAATAGAGTAGATGAGGGATAGAGTAGAGTAGGTGAGGGAGAGAGTAGAGTAGATGAGGGATAGAGTAGAGTAGATGAGGGATAGAGTAGAGTAGGTGAGGGAGAGAGTAGAGTAGATGAGGGATAGAGTAGAGTAGATGAGGGATAGAGTAGAGTAGGTGAGGGAGAGAGTAGAGAGGTGAGGGATAGAGTAGGGTAGGTGAGGGAGAGAGTAGAGTAGGTGAGGGAGGGAGTAGAGAGGTGAGGGATAGAGTAGGGTAGGTGAGGGAGAGAGTAGAGTAGGTGAGGGATAGAGTAGAGTAGGTGAGGGAGAGAGTAGAGTAGGTGAGGGAGAGAGTAGAGTAGGTGAGGGAGAGAGTAGAGTAGGTGAGGGAGGGAGTAGAGTAGGTGAGGAAGAGAGTAGAGTAGGTGAGGGATAGAGTAGAGTAGGTGAGGGAGAGAGTAGAGTAGGTGAGGGAGAGAGTAGAGTAGGTGAGGGAGAGAGTAGAGTAGGTGAGGGAGAGGGTACAGAAGGAAAGGCAGATTCGGAAGTTGATCAAAGGAGAAAATGAGTTTGAGAAAGGAGAAGTAGGTTTTTAGGAATTATTTCTTACTTTTGAACAACGTTACAAGAAATTTAGCAATAAAAATCGTACCTGGAATAACTTCAATATCGAATAACTACAAGTAGCTGATCCAGATCAGTATTCCAAGCTATACACTATATACCATGATATACAGTTGCTAACCAAGGGAAACTGGTCAGCATTCCACCACCAATCCTTTGGTTAAATCGTTCGCATGCAGATCCAACCCAGATGCCGAATGGTTCAACCCCCAGACTGTACAGACAGACAGAACTGGTGGGCAGAAAGGAACCAAGAAGATAGGCTGGGAGCGAATGATGGAGATGCCACGGGCTCGGAGTGCCGCCATGTTCGATACTATTCAAGCCCTGTGGTTGGCTGTTCCACCTCTTTAATACCTCCTCTCTCTCTTCTCTCCTCTCTCCTCTCTCCACTTCTCTCTCCTTTAAATTTCCTGGCTCCCCTAGAAGCAGATTTTGTCACAAGAACACCTTGAGGGACTTTCTAGCAAATGGCCCCTCCTGTGGGGCTTCGGGGGAATCCAATCCCAATTTCAAGTTTTTAAGGAGACTTGTAGCAACAAAGAACTTTTCGAATACACATAGGACAGCATAAACTGAATCTCTTGTTGGCTCAGGCGAGTCAGCCGCAGTTGCGGTGAATCCTTAGTTGTCAGCTGCCGTCTTTCCTGCTCCTCTTTCACTCACGCCTCTGCTCCCTGTCCTGTCCTGTGTGTCCTGTCCTGTCCTGTCCTGTCCTGTCCTGTCCTGTCCTGTCCTGTCATGTCCTGTCCTGTCCTGTCCTGTCCTGTCCTGTCCTGTCCTGTCCTGTCCTGTCCTGTCCTGTCCTGTCCTGTCCTGTCCTGTCCTGTCCTGTCCTGTCCTGTCCTGTCCTGTCCTGTCCTGTCCTGTCCTGTCCTGTCCTGTCCTGTCCTGTCCTGTCCTGTCCTGTCCTGTCCTGTCCTGTCCTGTCCTGTCCTGTCCTGTCCTGTCCTGTCCTGTCCTGTCCTGTCCTGTCCTGTTCTGTCCTGTCCTGTCCTGTCCTATCCTGTCCTGTCCCGTCCTGTCCTGTCCTGTCCTGTCTTGTGCTGTTCTGTCCTGTCTTGTCCTATTCTGTCCTGTCTTGTGCTGTTCTGTCCTGTCTTGTCCTATTCTGTCCTGTCTTGTCCTGTCCTGTCTTGTGCTGTTCTGTCCTGTCTTGTCCTATTCTGTCCTGTCTTGTCCTGTCCTGTCTTGTGCTGTCCTGTCCTGTCTTGTCCTATTCTGTCCTGTCTTGTCCTGTTCTGTCTTGTGCTGTTCTGTCCTGTCCTGTCTTGTCCTGTCCTGTCTTGTCCTGTCCTGTCTTGTGCTGTTCTGTCCTGTCCTGTCTTGTCCTGTTCTGTCCTGTCCTGTCCTGTCCTGTCCTGTCCTGTCCTGTCCTGTCCTGTCCTGTCCTGTCCTGTCCTGTCCTGTCCCGTCCTGTCCTGTCCTGTCCTGTCTTGTGCTGTTCTGTCCTGTCTTGTCCTATTCTGTCCTGTCTTTTGCTGTTCTGTCCTGTCCTGTCCTGTCCTGTCTTGTGCTGTTCTGTCCTGTCCTGTCCTGTCCTGTCCTGTCCTGTCCTGTCCTGTCCTGTCCTGTCCTGTCCTGTCCTGTCCTGTCCTGTCCTGTCCTGTCCTATCCCGTCCTGTCTTGTGCTGTTCTGTCCCGTCCTTCCCTGTCCTGTCCTGTCCTGTGTGTCCCTCCTATCCTATTCTGTCCTATTCGTCCTGTCCTGCCTTCTCCTGTCCTGTCTTGTGTCCTGTCCTGTGCTTTCTCCCTTGTTTTATCTTGCCCGCCCTGTTATTTTCTCTGACACAATCATTGCAGCTACTGGGCAGTTAGTTGAAAATACACAGGCAAATTCGAGCGTACACGGAAAAGCAAAATCTATGCATATATTGTTATTTTAAACGAGATGCCCCTGCTGCTACAGCCGCAATATCTGTTAGCTAGGGGCTTCGATCTGGAGCTGTCCGGGCTTCTGCACCTCGATTTGTAGTAGATGGCAGGTAGATGGATAGATACATCGCATAGATCAGGTGCTGCTGTGCTAATTTGATTGACAAGTTGTTCTGGCTCAACCTTTGGCTTGCTTTGCCTTTTGTTTATTTTTTTGCTATCAGTCGAGTTGTGAAAACAAGAAATATGGGAATGGGATGGTTAATGGGGGAATGTATTTGGGACAGTGAGAGGGAAAAGAAGGTGAGAGGGAGGGAGGAAGAGAGGGAGAGAGGGAGAGAGGGAGAGGGGGAGAGGGAGAGGGGGATAGGGTGAGGGGAAGAGGGGGATAGGGTGAGGGGGAGAGGGAGAAGGGGAGAGGGAGAGGGAGACAGAGAGAGAGAGAGGGAGAGAGGGAGTGAGGGATAGAGGGAAAGGGGGTGAGGGGTGAGAGAGGGAGACAGAGAGAGAGAGAGGGAGAGAGGGAGTGAGGGAGAGAGGGAAAGGGGGTGAGGGGGTGAGAGAGGGAGACAGAGAAAGAGAGAGAGGGAGAGAGGGAGTGAGGGAGAGAGGGAAAGGGGGTGAGGGGGTGAGAGAGGGAGAGAGAGAGAGAGAGAGGGCACCTCCAATCTCAGGCCCTGACACGGTAGAAAAGACTGACAAAAGTCAATTTAGTTGGATTGCCGATATTTCGAATTAGGTAAATTCTTCTTCTGGGCTGGAAGCGAGAGGGGGAGAGGAAAATAGGGAGAGAGAGTGGGGGACAGAGAGAGAGGGGGGAGAGAGGGAGAGAGGGAGAGATGGAGGAGGGGTGAGAGGGAGTGAGGAGAGGGAGAGCGGGAGGGGAAAGAAATAGAGAGATAGAAAAGATCGAGAGAAGGAAAATGATAGAGAGTGCATAGTGAGGCCAGGCACTGAGATTTTGTCTGAATGCCTCAGGCGAGTTTTAACTTTTTAAATTTTAACTTTTACGCTCATAATTTGCTGTATTCAGTCGGCTGATTAAACGAGTAAAGTCTACTACAAAAAACCACACAATTCACACTATTCAGTATAGTGTGAATTTTAAAATAAAGTAAAATGAACGCACAGCCGCATCAGTGCAGCGCCGACTGCACTTTTATAAGCCGTCAGTTTCTTGTTCGTCTACACTGCACTTGCCCGACAGACCTTTCTCGTCTTCGCAAGGTAGACAGACAGGAGCTACCTTTGGTCGAATCTCTGCAGCAGCGCCTTGGTGACCATATCTTACTTGCTGGCATTGATCTGAGGCCTGGCGTCTCTTGCGTTTTGATAGACTGGGCTGGTTTTGTGACTTGCCATGGAAAGGTCGAATAATGTTGGGATTCGGATTAAATAGCACCTATGGATTAGAGGGTACATGGGAGAGAGAGAAAGTGAAACTCAATGAAGTAAATGATGAAGTTAATGTCTGTGAATAAAGAGTCAGAAGGGAGAAAATAGTTACATGGAGGAGAGTGTCAGAGAAGAGAGTCAGGAGAGAGTGTCAGAGAAGTGTGTCAGAAGAGAGTGTCAGATAAGAGTCAAGAGAGAGTGTCAGATAAGAGTCAAGAGAGAGTGTCAGATAAGAGTCAAGAGAAAGTGTCAGATAAGAGTCAAGAGAGAGTGTCAGATAAGAGTCAAGAGAGAGTGTCAGATAAGAGTCAAGAGAGAGTGTCAGATGAGAGTCAAGAGAGAGTGTCAGATAAGAGTCAAGAGAGAGTGTTAGATAAGAGTCAAGAGAGAGTGTCAGACAAGAGTCAGGAGAAGTATTGGATATTAAATTCGTTTTTCACATTTGAAAAAGGATATTTAACTATTTTAGACTTTCTTTTATAAAAATAAATATTTTGATATATTCGGTATACTACTTAGTGAGTAGTTACGTTAAATTTGACCTTCAAACGTGCATCAGAGCATTTATCAAATCACAGAGATCACTCTGAGAGATCACACTAGGAGATCACACTAGGATATCACACTGAAAGATCACACTCGGAGATCACACTGAGAGGTCACACTGAGAGATCACACTGAAAGATCACACTCGAAGATCACACTGAGAGATCACACTGAGAGATCAAACTGTGTACTTAAGCAATAGCAGCAGCAGGTGTGCGACACAGCAAGCACACAGTCTCAAGTACATACCAAAAATTTGTCCTGAAGTCCAGGGTAGCATAGAAATTTACACCTATCTGAAACTCTGTCTTTGCACTTGAATTCGGTAGCGGTGAGTGGAAATGCCCTTATACTTTCTGCAGCACCCAAAGCACACTTTGAAATGGCTATTTTTTTTCGAGAGAGTGGGGGGACTGGAATCGATGATAGTCATTGCGAAGAAAGGAGGACTTGGTGTTTGTAGTGTACTGGAATTCTGTCTGGCATAATTCCACTTTGAGTTCATTGGCCAACTGCCAAGGTGACTGTACCTGTATTTGAATAGCTTAGGTTTGAGGACTACTGAGCATATTAGACTTCTAAGATATGGATTGGAGGCCAAGCTTCGAATGGAGGCTGGTCAATTAAAAAAACATACTTATCTACTGTACCTACCTACAAACCTACCTATCTAGCTACCCTACCCTTCCCACCTATGAATACGTAACAACCTACCTTTCCAGCTACCCTACCTACCTACCTACCTACCCTACCAACCTACCTACCTACCTACCTACCTACCTACCTACCTACCTACCTACCTACCTACCTACCTACCCTACCAACCTACCTACCTACCTACCTACCTACCTACCTACCTACCTACCTACCTACCTACCTACCTACCCTACCTACCTACCTACCCTACCTACATACCAACCTACAAAGCAATCAACCTACCTACGAACCTACATATCTATTAACCTACCTACCTACTAATCTAGCTACCTGCTAACCTACCGACCTACTAATCTAACTACCTACTAACCTACCTAACCTACTAATCTAACTACCTGACTAGCCTACCGACCTACTAATCCAACTACCTACTAACCTACCTAACCTACTAATCTAACTACCTGACTAGCCTACCTACCAGTACCTACTAATCTAGCTACCTACTAACCTACCTAACCTACTAATCTAACTACCTGACTAGCCTACCTACCTACTAATCTAGCTACCTACTAACCTACCGACCTACTAATCTAACTACCTACTAACCTACCTAACCTACTAATCTAACTACCTGACTAATCTACCTACCTACTAATCTAGCTACCTACTAACCTACCGACCTACTAATCTAGCTACCTACTAACCTACCGACCTACTAATCTAGCTACCTACTAACCTACCTAACCTACTAATCTAACTACCTACTAGCCTACCTACCTACTAATCTAGCTACCTACTAACCTACCTAACCTACTAATCTAACTACCTACTAGCCTACCTACCTACTAATCTAACTACCTACTAACCTACCTACTAATCTAACTACGTACTAACCTACCTACTAATATAACCTACCTTACCTACTAACTTACCTACCAATTATCTACCTACCTACTCAGCCACATTCCCAACCTACCTAATTACCTACCTACCCCTACTTACCAATCTAACCACCTATATAATACAAGTTCCGACATTATTGGTTCTTTTCCTCTAGTCCAGATATCGCTGTACATAAGCAGTCTCTGGAGCTTGGACATTATAGCTAGCTAGGGCTGACGCTTCCTCAATTTGCATTGAGCTGGATTAGGCCAAAGAGACGCAGATCTCTATTGGTTGAAAGTAATGACCTTGCAGTGAACCTTGCCCACCCACCTCAGCATATCGTGCTCGCACATTTGAGCTGTTAAACCCCCAATCGATCAGCGCTCGCGGAAGCCCCTGACAAACCTCTTTTCTCTCTCTAACCCTGTGTACCTCCTCATTCTCGTCCATTTTGCTGAGCAGTGGTCTCACACTGCTTAAATACACATGGCTACAAATGCTGTATGAACCAAATACCAGTAAAGCAACTGTTGATAGAATATTTATTAAAATTAACCTGGGCATTGAGGTTGCGTTAGTAATTGAATCCGACAATGCTGAGCTAATAGGAAGGTGCTGTCACAATGACCGAGGACAAATCCAGACAGAGCCGTTCGGGCACTCTTCTGTCAGCATCGAATCAGTCAAGACAACAGCAGCAGCAGCAGCAGCCAAAGCTCCTATCACTCGGATTCGTTCACTTCACTGGCGGAATTGACACCGGTTCGCGTCCGGTGGTCTGCTTCCCCCCGAGACAAATTATTCGAATGCATTTGAACAGCGTTGGGAGCCCCGAACTGGCCAGCATTGTCGAATATCTGGTGTCCATTGCGCCTAGCGAAGTGTCGATGTCGACTGAGACCGGTTCAAATCGGCGGACTCATCGAGGACTGGCGTTTCTGGCCGACTTCAGAGCGTGCTCTCAGTCGATATTTCGGATTGTCATTGACGCCTTGGATAGTGTTCAGGTGCAGTTGGTTGCCTAATGGGCTTGGCTTGGCATATCTTTGAGTAGTGTCGGGTGGCATTTTCCATAATTTAGGGTCATGTTTTAGGGTATATTCTGTGGTTTTAGGTAGTTTAGTCTGAATTTTTTAGGTAGTTTAGGGTGATGTTTTAGGTAGTTTAGTCTGAATTTTTAAGGTAGTTTAGGGTGGAAGTTTTAGAGCGGTTCTGGGCGGAATTTTTTAGTAGTTTTGTTGGTGTTGATGGATCTTTAGGGCGGTATTTTGGGTAGTTAAGTATGAAATTTTAGGCTAGTACTAGCAATATAGTGCCCCCCTTCGGGGCGCGCAATAAGCAAGGAGCAAAAATTTTTGATGCAAATCTATTATAAAGCACATTTTCTTAAGAACCAATTCCTTCTTCAGTTTTATAAATCACCTTACTCGTGTAAAATTGTCATGGACAAAGATGTTTGCTAAGAATACGAGCTATCTTTTTTTGTAAAAATAACAAAAATACAACAAAAAAGCCTTTACAAAGATAACACACACTTTTGTCTAAATAGAATGTTTCCCCCAGACCGCAAGCATCCCCCCAAATAGCAACCATTCGCCGATAGCAAGCACCCCTCTCCCATATCCCAAATAGTATGGGTGGAATTTTCGGGTAGGCTATGGTGGTATTTTTGAGTAGTTTGGTGGCATTTTCGGGTAGTTTAGGGTGATATTTTAGGTAGCTTTGGTGACATTTTCGGTATATTAAGGTGGTACAAGTATTTTGGGTTATTTAGGGTAATGTTGTAAGGTAGTTAAAATCAATAACCTACCTTAAGGCGATGTTCTGGGAAAGTCAAGGGTGGCACACGTTTAGTTATAGCACATATCTGAATCAAAAATATTCAATCAAAGATCAACGTTGACGCTATGCGAAGCCTTCTGTACCGTCGTACTATAGACTGGAGGCAGTTAGAAGGCAAGATTGTCTTTTCTTGACAGAGCTGCTCAAAAATTTTTTCTGCGCGACTTTGTTTGTCAAATCAAAGTGTGACAAAAATTATTCACTCTTGGCCGTTCAATTTTCTCACTTCCTGTGTGCTTTTCTGAGTAAGCCAAACTTCATGACTTTGTACCTTGTCCAGACAGGTGGAGTTTAGCAATAAAAAATGACAAAAGGTATAGCCAAAACAAAAGCCAAATAGAGAAATATAGCTCTCCATACGGCAATCTTTAGTATAGATGGACTATCGTTGCAAGCTCACGTGGAATTTATTTGGGGCTTTAAATTCATTTGTGTGCACTAAAATGGACCTGCGGCTTGTCGCGAGACCATGGTTGTGGGACGATGTTGATGTTTCATCAAATCAATTTCCTTTTGAAAATATTCTGCCACTCCCACTTCAACAGCTGAAGCGATAGTGAAATCACTTTTCTATTTTTACCATAAATTGCAGTCTCGTTCACCTGGCAGCGTCGCCGTGTTCTACGCTCTGCTGCCGAGAAGCAAGGAGCTCGCCAAGAGTCTTCAAAAGATGCTCGGTCTCTACCAGAAGAAGACTTTGCTGCCTAGTAGAAAGTCGGCACCAGATCCGAATGCCAAGTCGTTTCAGGTTTGTTAGCTCGTAAATCATACAGAGATCTTTGATGATACTTTGATAACTGGACAGCAAATTAATTCGATCAAAAACTTTTGAAAATTTTCAGAGCGTATTGTTGCCAAGCTCACAAGAACTTTATCAGTTTGTCAGCAAAGCCAACCTGATGCCGGACTTTGGCGGCACGTTAAACTATGATCACCAGGCCTGGATGAAGCTGAGAACTGTGAGGCATGATCTGCATAAATCCATTGCGTTTTTAATATTGATCAGGGGGGGGGGGTTGGGCGTCTCCTTGCCCTTTCCTCTTTGCAGTTCCCAAACGACAATATTTTTTTCTGGCGCCCTTGGTGCTAAAGCTCCTGGTTCTAAAGCTCCTGATGCTAAAGCCCGGGTGCTAAAGCTCCTGGTTCTAAAGCTCCTGGTGCTAAAGCCCGGGTGCTAAAGCTCCTGGTTCTAAAGCTCCTGGTGCTAAAGCCCGGGTGCTAAAGTCTCTGGTGCTAAATCTCCTGGTGCTAAAGCCCGGGTGCTAAAGCTCCTGGTTCTAAAGCTCCTGGTGTTAAAGCCCCTGATGCAAAAGTCCCTGGTGCTAAATCCCAGGTGCAAAAGCCCCTTGTGCTAAAGCCCCGGGTGCAAAAGCTCCTGGTGCTAAAGCCCCTGATGCTAAAGGCCCTTGTGCTAAAGCCCCTTGTGCTAAAGCCCCTGGTGCTAAAGCCCCGGGTGCTAAAGCCCCGGGTGCTAAAGCTCCTGGTGCTAAAGCCCCTGATGCTAAAGGCCCTTGTGCTAAAGCCCCTGATGCTAAAGCCCCTGGTGCTAAAGCCTTCTAAGACGCCCCTAAATTAGGAATCCTGATTATACGCCTCAGATGCTACTTCAGTAACTGCACGAAAATTAAGCTGACACATTACAAGTTTTCTAATAGACGCAGATGCCTCATTATGTAGTTTCTTACAAGCTGTTAACAATTTTATTGCATATGTCCTAACTACAACGAGAAGCAGTACTACAGCTTTTCACTAGCTACTCTCAGTATAGAAAATGTCTATATTTAAACAGGCGTGCGTCATGCAAGTGAAGCAAGTGCAATATTATATAGCTACTGAATTTCTAATGCCCAGCCTGAAGAAATATCGTTCTGTAGAAACTTTTCAGCTGTTGGAGGCCAGACTTTAGTTGGCTTCTACGAGACATTTTCCCTTCCTCTCGTGGGGTTTAAAGTGAGAACTATTTCTGTGCAGAGTGAGTCAAGTAGGAAGTCCCAAGTGCATGGTTTTATTAGTAAAACTGAAAGCCTGTCAAAATTTACAGTTTAACCGACGAGGGCTGGGTAGGTTCTGGCACTCTATTCAAACAAAACCAACTCGCAAAGTCAACGACTGACTCTATGAGTTCTGGGATATTTCCTGCTTCTTCCCATATCTAAAGTCTAAGTCAATATCGCATGTATGTGTTTAAGTACTGCACTGGGACCTGAAGTGAATTCCATGAAAAAGTAGGTCTAGCTATATATCCGAAAAGTCTTTTTTCTGCTTGAAGTGCATCTAGCAGACACAAGAAAGCAAGTGAATGACCCTGGAAGTGAATCGCACAAAAAGCAGCTCAAATCCTCGCAGCAGTGCCCAAAACTTTTCTAACCAACCAATTAATGCAACGTCCAAAGCTATTTGATAACCTCCGGGATCCGTTGAAAAATGGATTTGAGCTGTGACCCCCTCATTGCTGACATATGTTGGTACGCATTCACTTTTCACTTCTAATTCATTACTCGCAGCAATTCGACACTCTGCTAGCCGAGGTGGCCGACATCGCGGACCGGGCCCCGGCAGCTCTGGACAGTCTGGCCAGATTGAAAGACAATCAGTCGGAGAATGGCGGCGAGGCCGGCGAGGCCTCGCTACAAGAGTCTGCGCACGGCATGCAGGACCAATTCCAGCGGGTCACGGCGTCGCTCGGCTTGGAAGCAACTTCGGAGAGAGTGGCTCAGCTACTGGCAGCCTGCAAGGAGCCAGCGAATCACCCGGAGACGAGAGCTCTCGCTGGGAACAGTTTGCTTCGGCCGTATATCGAACGGCTGGAAAGATTACAGGCTAGACTCGACGAACTGCGCCAGCTGTTGCAGGATAAGTGGAAGCAGGCTGAAACCGGCTTGTTGGTTGATGGTCGATTGGGAGACTACAGAAGGTCCGTCCTCGAGCTGGGCGACTGGCTGGATCGATGGAGCAAGGAGGTGGCCAAGAGAGTGGACACTCGTTCAATTGCAAATCAACAAATGGCCGAGGATGCCAGAGAGAAAATGCGGATACAGGTAACGTTATCTATCTGGCCTAATGCGTCTCTTAAAGCTGTTTTAGCTAATGATAATATTACTCATTGTGGCGGCCAGACTCCGCGACCGGCAGCACCAGTGCAGCCGCACTGGAAACCCCCCCCCCAACCTCTGTCTAGCTGAGGTGGGGTGGCGGCGCACCGCGCTAGCCGGCTCGCTAAGCCAGGGGGGTTGGCGTAGCCAATCACGCCACGCCACATGTGCGCACCTCCCTTGGCCCAATAATCTCGCGCTGTTTTCACTTGTATAAATATACGCGCAATGCAGTGCAAAATCTTCGCTGCCATTCCATCTATTGAAACAAAAGGCCTTCCGCCTCATCATCAATATTAATTAAATCAAGAATTTCCTTGCATCTATGCTACCTGTTTCTCTGCGCATGTTCCAACCACACATGGACAACTACATGTAGCTTTTGACCTTTTTACATGTACAGTCATTGTGCTAGTTTCTTAAGGACAATGATGTCTTTAGCCCTGAAAGACCTAGCCTAAGATATCAGCACCCCCTGTGAGCTTTGGTATTGAAGCTATGGCTTAACTATAACTCTTTCTTTGATGCTTGGGCTACCAAAAGCTCCTAATTGACCCTTGGCAACTCAGCAATTTCCAGCAAGCATGAGCCTTGACAGATTGATTTCGAATTTGTGTCTACGAGATCGCATTATTCGGTTACTTAAAATTGTCAGTTGTTTTATTCGCTCACAACGCAATGTTCCCCCGTTCCAAAAAACGATTCTCTTTTATCTACATGCACATCTATGCCCTGTTGATATCGTTGCCACAGGTGCTGGAACCGTCTGCCTCTAAACTTGCCGAATGCCGCACTCTGACTGGCAGACTTCGCCGACTGTTGGCAGCACTACCGCCCAGCGGGGTCGGCGGCGAGCCGCACGAAGCGGCGCAACTTGCCGACGAATTGGAAGCCAAACTGAAGAATTTCAACGAGCGGATAAAATTGGCTAGCGAACAGCTGATCAGGATTTGCGCCTTCTTCGGCGGCTGCGCAGAGGTAAGGCGCTGTGTAGACATCGGACTTATATTTGCTTAGAGCACCTCGCCTCCACTGCGTGCGTCACCACGCTTCCTCGCCTCCACTGCATACGTTAAATAGAGAAATGTCAATGATGCTTGTAGAGCAATTCGACGTTCCCGGTGTCTATTGACGTCGATGACAAATATGTACTTTTATATTGCACCGACGTTCAGCCGACATATGACGTCATCACCCATCGATTTAATATGCAATTTTAAATTACACCGACGTTTACTTGAAGTATGACGTCGTTATACGTCGCTGTAGAACAGAAGCACAGACGCAACGCGCTGTAAAAAATACGTATACTTTTACATTACACCGACGTCTATCGACGTCTCTGAAAAAGTATGTACTTTTAAATTTACATCGACGGATAGCTATACGTCGTCACCAACGTCGGATTGCTTTACGGGTCAGACGCTAGCCAGTGGCATGTTTTATTCTCTACTTTGGTTGATGTGGCTAGCCCCAGGCTTCCAGGCTTCCAGTTTCTACAACTTGTTTCAATATAATTACGATTCAAATTCAAAAGCTTTGAAAGCGAGCTAAAAAACTCGAGAAATAAAATTCGCAATCAATTCCAGATGCTGAAATGGTACCGTCGCTGCATGCGTAAGCTGCCTCTGGATCTGCTGCGGCCAGCGAGTCACAGCCGTTTGCAAGCAAGCGATTCGCTACCAATAGCCAGCAAATGGCCTCCAGTAGCGAAAGCCTTTCTAAAGCAGCATCCATGCCCGACCAGTGCGCAAGTTGACGACATTACGGAGTCCATGGCACTGATTGACAATTCCGAGATTCGTCAGGAAGCTCAGCTGCTATTGTACAGGTGCGGAGATTTCTAGAGCAGCAGATAGCGCTGTTAAGAAGCAGTAATAACAATCAAAGCAGGCTGAGGAACCTACTTCGATGGTGTTTAGTTTAGTGTATGACTGTGAAGGTACCTGTTTTTGGGTACTTTTTGGGTACTTTTTGGGTCAAATGGGTACTAATATTAGCTGGGGGTAATTGAGGGTGTGTGGCGACCCCCCGGTCCTTAGAATGAACAACCGTAAGCAGCCTTCAGATGCGCCGCACAATAGCTGCGGCCGAGCTGTCGGTCGCACATATCCCGAATAGAATCATAGGAGAACCAGTTTTTTTTATTCCCTTACAAAAACTTATACTATGCCCGTGCATGAATCCAACCCACAGAACCAACCTGCTGCGAAAACTTCTCTCAGTTGATCAAACAAAAAGCAATGAGGCTATCAGCGTCGGAGAATATCGCGAGCTACTCGATAGTCGCGAACGTCAAGCGGAACCCGATGGAGATCCGGCGTTCGCGGCCCTGGAGCCCAGCCAGAGCCTGGCCGGGTCCAGCGACGAAGAAGAGTTTGAAGCGTCCCCGGCAGTGCCCCTGAAAGCTGCCGGCAGCAGTTTTCAGTTTCCACCGGAACGAGAGCAACTGTCAGACCGCGATCAGCTTCAACGCGGTGGAGGCGGCGGCCGCTTCCGACGCCGGACAGATCGCTCGATGGCCTCGAGCAGTCGGAGCGGGACGGAAATCATTGAGGTCATACCGCAGCCGATTGTCATCAATCATAGACTGATGATGTCTCGACCACCGGCTCGCGGCGTCGACCCATTCGACGAGGACGGGCGTCCACCTGCTAGGAAAGAGGCGGCCGAAGATGCAATCTCGAGACAGGCAGTCACTACACTCGAATCGCTACCCAAAGAGGAGACTGTCCGGCGATACCTTGAGAACATGGTCACCCCACCGCCGCCTCTGACAGCCACCACCGAAGATTCGCTAGGCAGCGGTTCTCGTACAGGTCGGTCACTTTCAAATCTGGTCGGCGAGCTAAGAGAGCTCAAAGACGCTCTGTTCTACGGCGGCAATCGGGGCTCGGCAGAGCGCCGAGGAAGGCGCGCCCCTCAGCAGCATCGGCAACCGCAGCAGAAACAACAGCGTCTGCCGGCGGCAATGTCAGGAGAGCTGCTCCGCAGTCGGTCAGAGCAGAATCTCGCGAGCCAGCCCGTCGGCGGTGCGGGTCACACTGCCGGCGATCCAATGGGTCGGAGGCAGCACCAGCTGTTGCTTCTTCAGCTAGACGAACCGCCAGCTAGACGCGGCGTTGCCTATCCAGTTGAATTGGTTGACATAGAAAAAATCATTGACGATATTCATGACATCGCGTCGGATCGGTATCGCAAGCCGGAAAATCAGCATTCGAAGCAGAGCCTGCATGCAAGCCGACATCGTTTGATCAGCGCCGAGACTGCAGGAGCTAGTAGTTATTCTATGTCCAGAATGAGCGACATCGACCCCGTGACAGGAGACTATTCGCTAGACAATCTGGTCGACGAGGAAGAGTTCACTAGGGAGCTGCGCCCATCGCGTCACTCGGACAACTTCCTGTTGCTGGGTTCGCCGGACGGTCGCCCCACTGCCGGGCGATCGAACAGCCCTCGATCGGTGCTGCTGATGTCTCCTCCGCCTCCGCCGTCGATACCGGAGGAGGCGGGCGGGGCTGCCGAAGCAGCCGCAGCAGCTGAACTGTCGCGCTGGCGTCGCAGAGATAATCGAGTTTGGCTGCACAACACGTATAAAAATTTCTGATTTACATGTCCTGTACCAGCGTATGGCTGCATGTGTGAGATTTGGGAAGATTCTTCTTGAACCGGTTTGTTTGATGTTTTATTTATTTCTTTCAATTCTACTATAATTCTAAGTTTTTTCATGTGACGTGTACATTTTACCTCAATGCTGCATGTACGGTTACGTGTAAATCTGTAAATCTATCGTAAAATTAATTACCTGTAGACATTCGCGATCATGAAAATGCAGAAAATATTATACTCGTAATCCTCGAGTAACTGTTGTACTTTTTAACCAACAAAAGAGTTATAAATTAAGGAGAAATATAATTAGTTATCTATACTGACGCCACGTACAAGGTTTGCTCAAAAGTAGCTGATATAGAAATTACTATCTTGCTTCTTTCCAGAAGCTGTTGTTAATCTCGTTGAGCATTAATGCTTTTCCTTTGTTCGACCGCTTTGATGACAGCTTTGAGGCGTCACCCATTCCACCAATCCTTGAAGGGCCTGCGTGGAGCGTAAGAATACTTAGAAGACTACTTATTACCTGGAGGGCTTACGGTTGCTTAGGTCTAATTCTTTGATGATCACGGACAGGGAGGTCCTCGGGTCCTTCCTGTGGCGCTCTGTTGGGATGTCACGTAAGTAATGCTTAATTAGGCTCGCCTGGATCCGGGGGTGGATGTTCTTAGATTAACCCCTAGACTGCGCTGATGAGTTCATGCCATAGACACAGTTTGCGGCTTGGCCTGCCCTGCAGTCTTGGGGTTAAAGACCTGATCAATTTGTCGGCTCGAACTCAAGATTATGAAGCCAAATCTTCAACGATACAGTTTGGCAAATGCAAGTTACATTTCTTGGACTTTTCCTATCTATAAATACACTAGAATTGGCAAAAAATCGCTTTGAATAGCTCCGAAACTAGTTCGATACAGTAGAGACATGGTTCTCTCTATGACATCGACAATTAGCGCTCCATTGACTTTGTCGTAAAATTGTGATTGAATGCTAATGCAAATTAAGTAATTTTAATTCAGTTCACTTAATTGAAATAACTTGATTTCAACGTAAACGTTTTTCTTGTTTGTCTTGTATTTTGTGGCCGCTTTAGAGGCTTGTCATGGAGGATTCATCATTGGGCGGGGATGTGGTGGGGAACAGTGGAGGGGTATGGGGACAAAAAATTAATGAGCTATCTTAGATAGTGCTAGATTTTCCGCGGGTGATTTAATAGATTGCTTGCTTCTTCCCGTGGCCCCAAACTGTACATGTACATTTAGAGCTCAGCATTAAATCAGCATACATGTAGTTCTCTGAAAACAAAGAATTATGGAGCGTATTTTTCTACCCTTGACGATCTTTACACATAGCTCCACAAGCTCAATAGAGTTCCTGTGCGAATGGCAATGACTTCAAATGCTAAATTTTTTTTGCTTGGGTGTGCGAGACAATTCGTCTGATAAATTAGATGCGCACTCCAAAACAGGCAGAGCCATTTTTAGGATCAGTGTACCAGTGAAAGAATACATGTATCTCAATCCTAGTATTGAGTGTCAATGGTCGTATATGTGTAGCCATAAAGTATTGAACATTCCCGGACTTTCTGATCAAGCGCCTTTAATTTTATACAGAACGCGACACATGGTATTAGTACAATTTTTTAGGGCGGGGTGGAATTTTATTTAGGCATATGAGGGCAATTAAATCCGTCTAGTCTATTTTTCTATTTCTGCTGAAAGAAGCACTAGCCTAGTCTCTCTCAGCCCACGAGAATAGAGCAGAAAATGAACATAACAGAACGGAACAGAACAGAACTCTTTTACGATAAAGAATAAACACCAACAGCGAAAAAAGTCAAGTTGAAAACTCACTGACAATAATTTATTGTTCGTATATAAACTTTTGCCATATAATACTGAATTAAACTTTTAGTTTTTGTTTCACTGTTAAAAAGCGCGCATTTACAATTTAAACGCGTGAAAGAATAGTTTTCGTGCAAACTACACTAATAGAATAGAATATAACTTACATGTCTGTATAATCTTTTGTAAGTAACTGTAATCATGATTAAATAGCTAGTCTTTAACTTTAGTGTCTTTCGATTCGAATGAATTAGTTTACAACCATATATTATATTGCTTTTCAATATTGTCACATTTAGGTTTGCATTGGATTGGTGTGACTGTGATGTGATTTCATTTATAAAAATTTTCAAAACAACAGGCAACAGTTGGTTTCATTTTATGTCACAAACTGGGTGCTTTTCACTAGATTTATAGCCTAAAACTCTGGACCTGTATTTAAAAAATCTCTTAGTTCACTCTTGCAATTTGCTCGTACAGTTGCATCTGCACCACTATCCTGATATAGGGCCTATTTAATTAATTGCTTTTGTTTTCAATGGACTAATTAATTTAAGTGCTTTTAATTACTTTGAATTGTCATCAATAAAAATGGTATGTTTTACTATTATCTAAATATACTATATATATAATGTATTCAGTGTAAGGATACTCTAGCCCAGGTCCTATTGGCAGTATTGCATAGACATTTTTATGCATCATCATGAAATTATTATTTTTGAAAGTATGGGCAATACCTAGCTGACCTAGCCAATATGACTAGTAGATAAAGTAGCCAATAGCCAATAGGTATATAACAAAACTGGTCAAAAAGGCATTTAAACTATTAAGGGACAAGTCAAAAACTTAAGTTTATAAGACAAAAAAATATAGAAATAAGAAAACTTACCTAAGTGATTGAAAAACATAAATATAAAGATAAGATTAGCATTAAATAGCTTAAGCCAAAGAGGGAAAATATTCAAATTTTATGTAAAGCATAGCTATGTTCTAAAAAGGCTCTCTAGATACATGTATGACATTGTATTTTCATAGAAAACTACATCATACTAGTTAGGTAAAACTCAGGTTATAGTTACAGAAGCAAAAACTAAGAAATCTAAAAAATCCAAAACCCTTGTTAGGCCTATAAGGATTTTTTTGAAATTATCCTATGGTTATTAACAACTAGATAGTTGCCTTTGCATTTGGGTAAAATATTACTTTTGAAGTTCTGTTTGTTGTATATATATGCTAGCTTTAATTTTTTAATGTATTTATTGTTGCTATCTATAGTTCAAAGATCATGTGGTATTTAGTTAGGCTCAAAATGCATATACACATGTCTTTAGGCCCTAGTCATTATTTTTTATACTAAGAAAAATACCAGAACTAGAAATTCTGTGTATACTTAATTTACATGGCTGAATATTACTGTTTATTGTATCGCTTTAATAAACCCTTAAAAAGGTTTTAGTCTAAGTGATAATTTATATCTAATCAAAATTATGACTATTGACTTGACTTCACTGATAAAAACACAAAATTCATCAATAATATATATGGGCCCTGATGAAAAAAAACTTATTCAGTATTAATAAGACAAGATTTATTTTTATATAGTTTTAGATTTGGTTTTTTACTTATTTTGTTTTTTTAGTTATATTTGTAGTTTCTCTAGGCCCTTTGCATGGGAAATAAAAATATAAATCTTGACTTTATTTCTTATACGACCCTAATAACTTAATGTGCATAAGGAATAAAAATTCTATATTGCTTGAGTCCCTAGGTCTATTCTTAGGACTTATTAAGAGTTCCCCCTTTAAAAGCATTAAAACTAATATTCATTTTTTATTATTCTACACCTTTCTAACCATTAATCAAGGGTCTCCAATGATCTTTTAAATCTTTTCAGGTCCTAAATAGCTAATATTACTAGATATTTTAGGAACTATATATGAGAAATATGTATTCCTATAACTATATATGTATATTTTATCTAAAAACCCTTATGTCCATAAATTCCCATGACCATATTTGTAACTATGGTAGAACTCTATTTTATTTCTATTAAAATGCAATGCTTATATTTTCTTACCTTTAAGCCCTTGTAACTAAGACTTAAGATTTTACCATTTTGAAGATTTATAGGGCTATTCAATAGTATTTTGTTACTTTTTTTACTTTGGCAAATGAAGCTGATTACTTTATAAAAAAACAATCAATAAGGAAAAAGTTGTTTAATTTCATGAAAATTTATATGTAAACTTTACATGTAACTGCTTGTTACTTACAGTAGAGTGTTAAGTATTTTCTGGATGACAATTCACTCTGTATATTGTTGACTTTTCCAGTTTTGGATAAAATTTAAGCGTGCATATAGCAAATGCTCAAATGAGATAGAGATATGATTCTTTTTGTGCTAGACACTGACTAGCCAAATATAACTATTTGTTGAAAATCAAGTCTCAGTGTACTGATACAGCTTGGGAAATCTAGATTTTTTCCTGATTTCCTCTGTCCTACATGTACTCATATTTTTCTAGAATTCTTTCAGAACTTTAAGACATACTCATAAACCAGAAATTTGACAAAACAGGAAATTGTTTTAGCAATCTTCTTAATGTCAATCGCCTACTGTCAGTAGCATTTTTAGAAACATTATTGGTCGCGAATTTTTTTCGATAATATGTTTTTTTAGACACAAAAGATGTTTGAGTCCTAAAAATTGTTCGGCAGATAAAAATTTAGACAAAAGAACAGGAAATTATTAATAATAGACACCTTAAATAATAAAAAAACGTGCTTTTAAACACAGTGTACTCCACTATCCGCCCTTTTGATAATAAGTAGTACAGTAAAAATTCTGAAAAACTCGGCGTCGAGGTTCGATGTTCTGGCGCCCAGCGCCATATGTTGGACCGCGGGCGCCAGTGCTCCACTGGGATATTATGTAGATACTGTACCTGAACTGCCCCTGTTCTGCTCATATAAGTGCTTTAAGTGCTCATATACAATTTCCACCCCATTGCCACAGGTCCATATATTGTGCATTGGCTCTTGGACTTGAACTAGCTAGAGAACGCTTTTTGCCCTTTTCTAGTGGCTGGATTAACTGTTGACTTTTCTGCATCTTTCAATTTTTCGTCTTTCATCCTGACTCTTTGACTGATCGAATCATTCTGGCTTACATTTTGACGTCGTTTAGGATCACTTGGAGGAGGCTTTATTTAACCCGGAGCTGTAGCTAACTCAAATTTCATGCGAATTTACTCGCTCAGCTATATGCTACTCTGCAATTTCGCATTGAGTTCGCTTTTGTTTGTTCTAGCCCTCATCGTATTTCCAGCTTGTAGTTTTTTATCTATTATCTCATTTAGATAGGTGGATTTTTGACTTGCTGATGGCATTGGCATCTCACGTGACTATTGTTTCTCAGCCGCTTACTGCAGCCTATTATTGGCTTATAGTTACTTGTTATTACTTTCATTCAATAGCTTGATTTGTGAAACGTTCTGCTATAGTTTAGGCATGCAAATGTCTAAAAAAATGCTAGAACACGAATTTGCTCTTGATTTGTCATGCAAACGGTTATCGTTGACACTGTCGTCATTCTTTAGGCATTTGTCAATCTGCTTTATATTCTGCAGTCTGTAATTTGAATCAGGGCATTATACCACGTGAAAGTATTTGGATTTCTGGATATAGTACAAAGCTGTTGCAACTTCCGAGATATTTTTACTTTATAATGCATATACAAAGTAGTAACATGCAAAGCAACGTTTTTAGTAAAGTTGTGACGAGAATTGGTATTTACGCTTACGCTTAAAGCAACTCATCGTCAATTTAGTATTCATCAGCTGAGTATAAATGTATTAACGGTTATTCAAAAGTACGATCTATCGGCATAACTTATTCCTTGTCCTCATTTTCATCATCAATAGACTCAGGAGCTGCTAACAGTTGATGCACGGGTGTTAGCTCAAAGCTCTGCGTGTTGCTACTTCCGTCTCTTTGCACTTGCAGATGCAGCTGTTGCTGCTGTCCCGTGTTTTTAGGATAACTGCAGCATCGGCTGTTGATGCGCTGAAACTCGTCCTCAGCCCCAGCATCCGAATCCGATTCAGAATTCGATGATGAACCATCGTTATAATCGTGATCTTCGGCGATCTGCTCCGCCTCTCGGGATCTGCAATTGTTGGCGCTTAGATCGTTGAAATCCTCTTCGCTGACTAGAGGAATGGCCATGGGATGATTGGCTTGTCGCAGTTCTGACGGCGGGTGCGAATGGTTGGCCTTGCTAGCACGCCGGGCCAGTTTCTGATCGACGCTGCCAGCTGGTTGAGCTCCCCAAATCCGTCGCCAGTAGCACAGAACTAAACGGTATCCATCGGCAAAGTTTCTGTTTAGTATGCCGTAAATAATCCAGTTGTCACAGGCGCTTGATATGCTAAATATGCCAAGGTAGCGATGAATCTGAGGATTGTATTGAAAGCTTGGATCAACGCCGAATAAAATCATTACCGGTAGCCAGTGAAGAAAGAATGACACTAGTGATATAAAGAGCGGCAGCGTTGCACGTCTTTCGCGGCTCAGTTTTCTGGCCAGAAAAGCGGCATTGGCGGCTCCCATGTGCTGTTGCAAGTTTCGTCTTGTGCGCCTGAGTACGGAAAAAATCAATGCGTAGCAGGCGATGCAGACTACCACACAAGGCAAGAAGCACAGGACATTGATGTACACGGCAATTGCAATTGGGTGTTTAGTGTAGTTTAAGTGGCAGACGTCGATCACCTGATTGTAGTTGTATTGGAATAGCTGAGTGCCTGATGGCAGTGCCACTTGTATCACACTATATGTCCACAGTCCGATGCACCAAAGTGCGCTTCGCTTGTGTCTGAACAGTTGCACGACCAGGTGAGACTTACAGATAACAATGTAGCGAGTGAGTGCTATCAAAGCGCTAAAGTTGACAGTAGCGGCGCAGCTAAAGAACAGTGCAATACTGAACAATTTGCACCAGGGGCTGTTTGGCATGCCGGGTTGGTGCCATAGCATTCGAATTGAACCCGGGGCGACTAAACCGGCCAAGAACAGGTCGGCTGCAGCGAGGTTCGCTACAAAGAGCGAAGTGACATTTTTCATCTTCTTGTGTACTATCACGCAGATTATGATGAGACTGTTGCCAAAAACGCCGATAACTGAGAGAGCTATTAGCAGGGCCATGTCTAATGCCATATCGCTTTTGCTGTAGTTTATCTTAGTTGTTTGGTTGTCTGGCATTCTGTCGTTGAATGCGCTTCAAGCGTCGGTCGCTGTCGTATTAGTAATGTTTTCCTGGGCAAAGTGGAAACAATTGTAGGCTATTGTGTTAGGAAATTAGTTGGCAACAAAGCCTTTTGTTTGGTCATGGCCTTCAAACACTGTCTGATAGTCGCTGCCTTTGGAGCGTGCTTTTCTGGCTGGAATTTGGAGTTAGAGAGCAAGTGCCTCAGGCCAGGGATTTTGATGTAGCCGAGCTTTTTCCCACTCTTCGTTTTTAACCTTATATTTCTGGCCTCTCGCCGTCTCCCGCTCGTGGTTAGGTCTGATTGGCTTTCGCCAGTTTTTCTATGCTTTTCCTATTCCCATCTTTTTGTTGTGCTCTCGTAAATGTCCTTTTGATTTTGTGGGTTTTCTGACGAGTAAATGGATAAGAAAGCCAGCTCCCGGGAGATTTCTTATGGTCTTCTACGAGCTATATTTCTAGCTGTCATCAGGAATTCTAAGCTAGATGCAATAAGTGTGTTGCATGTCAAAACCTCGGGTAATTTTTTTATTTTCCCACATTGGCGGCTGATAGCATGCAGAGCTTCGTGACAAAAATTCTTACTTCGCTTGCGTAAAGACAACTTTATGTGGCACACTAACGAATCTAGCCAGTGTCCCTCGAAGTTCCCAGACCCAGTGTGGATATTCACAATATTTGATGATTTCTGACAGACTTGTCACTGTTACACTGTAATTCTGGCTCCTGCGCTATCAGCTCTGCTCCCTGCCTGTCTGTCTTTCATCGGGTCACGCAAGCCTTGCATTCGAGAAGTTAAGGCAGCGGCTTTAACAATAGCCCTCAGAGCATTCCAGCTTCCGGTCTGAGAGACTTCTTTTAGCTCGTATTATTAAATTTTCAGTGCCCATAGTTGCGTATTTATCATATAGAAATTTTCATCAATATTTAGTTTTTGCACTTAGTATCTAAAAAATGGAATGAGTTCATAATAGTGTGGCCACGCATATATAGAGCCCAATATAACGGAGTTAGATCAACTAGCTTACTGTAAGTAAAAATATATTGTAGTCATGGAAATGTTACGAGCGTATCCTAGCTAATAGCACTGCTCAGCATTGGCTTAATTATTTCAAAAAGTCCTATCGTTTTTAACTTTTTTATGGCTTTGTCGATATCGAACGATAGAACGATATCGACTTTGTCGATGGGGTTTAATTATAATTTTATTTCTTTGTAAGTCTTCATGGCTGCATGTCATATAAGGCTGAGTTGCAAAAATATCTATGCGAAATCTCTGTCACTCAGAGGCTAGTATCCTTTCATGTCGCTTAAGAATGGTGACGGGTGTTAAAATCGATTTTTTTTATTTCACCGACCATATATTTTCGGCACCGGTGAGCAAGTAAGCTTTCTTTGACTGATAGATTGTGTAAAGATGCATTAGATTCTGTCTTGGGAAATGACTGACTGAGCGTGCTTCGAGATATGTTAGCTCTTATTCCCCTTGCAATTCGAAGGCATTATAATTAATATGAGTCAAAGCGAATGAGTAGCAGATGTTAGTTTATTTTTTGTATAGGGATACGAAACAAAACACTCCAAATCATTTAAATGCCGGATGTTTTGTTAAACGAAACGCTTGACAAGTTTTTTCACTTGTCAGGATAGCGCTTGACTAATTGTCACTTGTAACTTGTAGATTTGTCACAACTTCTCATGGAACGCATTAGTTGGCGGAATGTCACTTGTCACCTGTAATTTGTCTGGCAAGTGGCTTCATGAGATCCACCCCAGCTATATAGAAAATTTAATAAATTTTTAAATGCTATTGAAGAGTGTACAAAATATGACTTTTTCTTCAAGGATAAAAATCCAGATATCTAGTATGTTTTCTACAATAGTTCAAATTAACTTTACATCCTTCTTTAACGAAGACAGTTGCTTTTTCTGTTATTTTTCCGGACCGACTAGTTGCGTGTCTTAACAATATTTTGATTCCTGCTTTGTAGAGCTGCGTTACAAAGTATTGATTTATGGTTTTATTTCCGTTTCCGTTTCGCCACATTTGATCTGCGACGATGTGAAAGTTTATCTACCTTTATTATGCGAATGTAGCTAGACGAATCTAATTAGTTTATTTATTTAGTTGCCTTTATCTTACGCTCCCATATCACTCAAAGACATGCGAAAGGTAATCTTGTAAATTCCCCCATATGCGTGTGTGTTTTGGGTAAAGCAAAGCTGTGTAGCCGAACTTCGGCCCCTTTGTATAGTCCGATGTCTGGGGTTTTGTGTAAACACTTGAGTCGCTGCAGGGACTATCGCTATGTTTTATGAATATTTTGCTGCAATACCGCACTGTATGCATTTTTTATCCACAGTAAATGTATCAGAGGATTTCGTATAGATATTAGCACAAATTAGCATTGGTTTTCCTGCGACTTGGAGCTTTAAGTTTTTAACGAAACGAGCGGTATATTAATCAATCAGATTCGCCTCTAGTTCGCGTGCACTTGTGCAACTTATCTACAAACATTGGCTGAGTTTTTTATTTATGCTGGTGTCTGGCTTAGCTCTGTCTAAATTTAATTTAATGTGTGCTTCATCCCTTTTTTGGGTCGGCGCTCCTTTCTAACTAATCTTTATGAAGGCCGCTGCTAGCTTACCATTCTAGTTTTTGGTAGACCACACATGACTTTGCTCGTATGTCTACCCGGAATTTACCAGTGTTTTTACTAGCCCTCTCTAGTCCAACCCTTGTGGTTTTTGGTATCTCGCTGCTACTCCCGGTCCTTCAGTAAAGGCGGGTTCACATTACCACAGTAAGCTCCACGGGTCTAAGATTTCTCAAATCAAATTTAACATGGGCGTGAACCAACTGTAAATTGATTCAATCAATCTTGGATCCACAGAGCTACGAGCGGTAATGTGAACGGACCCTAAGGTTACTGCACCACCCTGGTAGTTCGGTAGGCTACTTCTACCACTAGTTCTTGGATCTTCGGGTAGGCAACTTTCCCTTTGCTTCTTCTGTAGTCTACAGTATCCCTCTCTTCAGTGATTCAATATATGGTTTGTAATTTGGTTGTGACGCTTGTGACGGAATGCATGTAGTGACAAGCAAAGGTTAATTTAATGGCAGACACCTATACTTTGCAGCACTGCAGTTAAAATGTCATCGTTGTTCTTTCTGTCTCCCAATTCTCTCTGGGTGTCACGTTTGAACGTTCCGTCGCTTTGTCTGAATTCCTGTCGTGTAAGTTCGTGGTACTGGATTGAATTTGCATCCGAAATCTCATTTTTTCATTTGGATAATGTTTCTTAGTTTTGCTTTATCACGACATTCAGTCAGTCAGTCAGACGGTATTATAGCTTTGGTAGATAGCAGCAAATTGTTTTTTTGTTCCGACGCTATGAGAGGACGGATATACGGGGTCGAACGAATGAGGTAATAAATCTTTTTTGACGTAGATTCTGGAAACATTTATGTATTGTATTCGTGTGTGTGTGTGTGTTTCCTGGCACTAACTTTCTTCTGTTTTGCTGATTCTGGCAAAGTGTCCCCGGCGTGGCCGCACGAATTGCTTTGCAAAGTATGTTTTTGTGCGTAGTTTAGTAGGTGTATTATGTGTGGGAAGCATCTGAATTACACAAAGCATTTCGATAGGAGTTAGGCTTGCGTTCGATCATCAAAAAAAGTTTTTCATGGTCCTCCCATCCGCAACCAAGCCTTTTACTTCCCTCTTGTGGGCCACTCCTAGATTGCACTTAAGGACTGGATCCCATTATTAAACATTCCTGGTGGTACAGTCGAATGGGCTTTCCATCTGTGTTGACTAACGACCGATTTCCATCTCGAGTCAGGCATTATTAATAATATAAAGTAAAGGCTTATAAAGTGCATATTTCTAAAATCTAAGGAATGGGATATTAAGATCAAATTTATAGCGAATGTTTTGCACTTTTAGACAGGACAGTTTTGTTTTATTTTCAAAGACTGAATCGATGTGGTTGTGTTTTAGCTGTTTTGCCTTAATGCCTTGTGATCGGATTGAGTCGAGACGGGCTAAAGCTTCCAGCGTGACGCTGACGCTGTAATCACAAAATAAATACAGTCTTGTGGCGGCCAGACTACGCGACCGGCAGCACCAGTGCAGCCGCACTGGAAACCCCCCCCGCCTCTGTCTAGCTGAGGTGGGGTGGGTACGCGCCAAGCTAGCCGGCTCGCTAAGCCGGGGGGGTTGGCGTAGCCAATCACGCCATGCCACCTTTTCGCACCTCCCTTGGCCCCTCAATCTGGCGTTGTTTGTAAATCTCATATAAATACACGCGCAAAGCAGCACAAACTCTTCGCTGCCATTCCATCTATTGAAACAAAAAGGCCTTCCGCCTCATTGGTGAGCCCGACACCCAGCGCGGAACGCTGGGCCTACCTGGTCGGCCCTGTGCGGTCCTGGCAGCCAACCGCCTTGGCCGACTGCAACGGCAGCACCGCAGCACAGCAGCACCGCAGCACCGCAGCACCGCAGCACCGCAGCACCGCAGCACAGCAGCACCGCAGCCCAGCAGCACCGCAGCCCAGCAGCACGAATCGGCCCAGTCAGCCCGCCCCCCGGTAGCTCCTGGGGTCTCGCCTTTCGGCCCCCGCGTTGGACCAACCAGCGCCACACGCTGCAGCTACTTCTAGGTTAGCACCGCTGCTGCTAGCCTAACGTCCCCAGCCTCTGTGCAGGAGCATCGATCCGGCTCACGGCGGCAACTGACTGTCGATTGCCTCTGGTGTGGTACGGCCGCGCGCCCCTGCTGCCTTCGGCGCCCACCTGGCGCCCTGCTGCCATCGGCGCCCGCCTGGCGCCCTGCTGCTATCGGTGCCCGCCTGGCGCCCTGCTGCTATCGGCGCACGCCTGGCGTTCTGCTGCCTTCGGCGCCCGCCTGGCGCCCTGCTGCCTTCGGCGCCCGCCTGGCGCCCTGCTGCCTTCGGCGCCCGCCTCGCGCCCCTGCCGCCTTCGGCGCCCGCCTGGCGCCCTGCTGCTGCCTTCGGCGCCCGCCTGGCGCCCTGCTGCTGCCTTCGGCGCCCGCCTGGCGCCCTGCTGCTGCCTTCGGCGCCCGCCTGGCGCCCTGCTGCCTTCGGCGCCCGCCTGGCGCCCTGCTGCCTTCGGCGCCCGCCTGGCGCCCTGCTGCCTTCGGCGCCCGCCTGGCGCCCTGCTGCCTTCGGCGCCCGCCTGGCGCCCTGCTGCCTTCGGCGCCCGCCCGGCGCCCGCCTGGCGCCCTGCTGCTTTCGGCGCCCGCCCGGAGACCGCTCGGCGACCTGCTGCCATCGGCGCCCGCTCGGCGACCTGCTGCCATCGGCGCCCGCTCGGCGACCTGCTGCCATCGGCGCCCGCTCGGCGACCTGCTGCCATCGGCGCCCGCTCGGCGACCTGCTGCCATCGGCGCTCTGCTGCCTTCGGCGCCCGCCTCGCGCCCCCGCCGCCTTCGGCGCCCGCTCCTCGGCGCTCTCGCTGCCTCGGCTACCACCCGACGTTCGGGGCCTAGCTCGGTGCTGGGGGAGCTGTGTGGCGGCCAGACTACGCGACCGGCAGCACCAGTGCAGCCGCACTGGAAACCCCCCCCCCGCCTCTGTCTAGCTGAGGTGGGGTGGGTACGCGCCAAGCTAGCCGGCTCGCTAAGCCGGGGGGTTGGCGTAGCCAATCACGCCATGCCACCTTTTCGCACCTCCCTTGGCCCCTCAATCTGGCGTTGTTTGTAAATCTCATATAAATACACGCGCAAAGCAGCACAAACTCTTCGCTGCCATTCCATCTATTGAAACAAAAAGGCCTTCCGCCTCAGTCTAGCTCTTTTTGACACATCCTTGATTCTAAAGGGCCCATTTATCGCTTCCCTCCCAGCCTCTGACGAGTACAAGTATGTTGTTTTATAGTTTCACCTTTCTTCGTGCACTTCTTATTTTGCCCGAGGGGGGGCTGTGGAAACGAGACTGGCTTGTCGAGAGGTTAAGCCTAAGTGTCTGTCGATCTGAAGACTCGCGCTAGCGAGATGATACTTAGTGCTGGAGGCGGTACAAAGATTCTAGCTCTATTTTAGAGAGGAAATTATTATAGAGAGGACATTGCCAGCTAAAAAAGAGAATGAAAAAGGAATATTTTAAATTGGATTTAGACGATGTCTTATCACCGCAGCTGTTTCTGTCTGCTGTCAAGTAGGTGCCGGATCTCTCCAATGAAGAGATTAAATACTGGATCGATTATGTCCTTTCGATACAGTTAGTGCACTGAGATTATGTTCAATCGAATCGTCTCAGAATACTAATCGATTTCTAACTCTGCGGGAGGTAATTTGTCTTGGTAAGGACAGTAAGCAAAGAAGATTACACTGCTAATCGATGTCTAAGGCCCATTGATTTTCAAGCTGCTCCCATGTGCACGTGTGTCTGCTCAAGGCTAGATATAACATGTAGTACGATTGAGGCTAGACTGATTAGCATTTCGGTGTCTCAGAGCAGCCCTTTAATTCAATAATTATAGTCGATTTCCATGTCTGTTGTTTTCAATTTTCTAGTAGGGCTTCGTTTAGCCCTTGAGTCGTGCTCCAGTGATTTTAAGAGAAGACTTGTATCAGCAATGTTTCAGCAAGTTGCAAAGCTAAAATTTATTCAAGCAGAATCTTGCAATTAATCACTTGAGAGGCTTAAAAATCCTATTTTGAGTTAAAGGAACCTCCCATGGCTGACCAACCAGCCGTGTCTTAGTTGGGCTTCAATTTGCACTTTTGTCCGTTGCTCAGACACTTTGTTACTTTTATTTTTAATTTCCTCTTGAATTTTTCGGAGCCTATTATCCATTAGGCCTATACTTTTGCCTAATGCCCGGTTTTATTCGAATATGTCTGAAACAGGAAGCTTTTTTAAAGAGATCGAGAATCTGTGGTGAGGGGCTGACTTTAAAGGCCTCTGAAATATTTTGCAGAAGTTTCTCTTGCAGTTTACTTGGGGGTTCAATCCGCATTGGGCTTCTCTATAGGCTTTGTAATCCAATCAGATTTCCATGCCAATGCTTGCATGCTGGCTCCCTTTTTGCCTACTAGTATTACCTCTCTCTCTCTCTAATTCCCTATTCTCCGATTTCTTTCCTTCTCTGGGCAACAAGTTCTCTCTGCTATCAGCTTTATCGAGTTCTTATTTTCAGCATATACTACGAGCGTATTTATCTCACTATGGGATTCGCTCTGATTAAAGAGTTTAGTCGGCCGCGTGCGATTAGCGATCGCGTATATTTTATTTGTAGCTTGTTTATTTTCCTATTCTGCTTTACATTTCTTGGAAATTTTGTTTGGATGCTTGAATTTGCGCTCAAATTTAATACCGCCGTTAATCAGAAAAAAATTAAAGCGTAGTCGATACGAACTCAAGTGCTCAATAGTACAAATTAAAGACTAAAAATAGAAAAAATGCCTAATCTTAAAATAATTTCCACCATTATACGAGCATATAGATTTTCCGGCAAGTTGGTTGTTCAATTACTTTCTGTTCAAATAAGTTACTGTCGCCACAATGAAGTATCGATTGATGCGGGCGACGCCTAATCTCATTAAATTTGTATTAGTTTGATCCGTACTGGTTCGCTTGCTAGCAATTTTCCCCTTAGATGCGGGAGTAGTTCCTGGAGTAGAAATTGGGACTAGCGATTTTCCCGTTGCGGGTGCGGGGAGTTTTGGTCAATCTAATTTGGCTGCACGGACTCTCGGCAACGATGGGCGCGGCGTCAACTTGCAATCCCGCGTTCTGTCCTGTTTTCCATATAGCTCTGCACTGGGTCCGTAGCAGCCTTAGTCCGATGCCTCTGCCCCTCGCGTGCTGCGAGGTGAGTATTCGGGAAATAGGGGAGTGGGAAATTTTTGCCTGCTCGATTTTCTCCTCCCTTCATCCTCTTCTTCCTTAAATTTCCCCCCGTTCCGCGGATAAACTGCCTGTCCGCGCATCCTGCATGGTCCGCGTATGGGTGGGGGCTACATGGGTTTTGGTAAGAGATCCTCTCCTGAAATTGTCGATTTTTCCTATGCGTTTCAGTTGCCAATAGGGGAGGCTGAGGTGGGGTAGGTAATTCGGTTTTAGACAATTCTCAACTGCAAGCCTAGAAGCCTGGCGTCGTTTCCCTCTTGACTTGGCGGTCGCTGCGACAGTGTCCAGTTTCCAGTTCTCACATGCATGAGGGTAGCGGTCTCTCGATTTTTTTTGTATTTCCCCTTTTTCCTCTTTGTGCTCACTGCATGTTGGGGGAAGACGGGTATTTTGAGACGTTTCCTATAATGGGAAGAAATGACTTCCTTAATTTCGTCTTTAGAGCGCTGAGAAACAAGCCAGGACAGACAGTGAACTAGGTCGAAAAGTTGATGCGGTGCAGCGTTTTTTAATTCTCAATTCGCCTTGATGACAGGGTGGCTTAGTCACCACTCGGGAATTACATTTGAAACCTATGACAAACACTAAATCCCGTGACACTTTTAAGGAATCAAACAATCGGCATCTTCAGGCAATTATACCAGAAAGAAGGTAATTTTTTAAGCCTAGTAAGCCAATATGATGCAAATAAGCAGGTATGGGTAGCAAAGTTAGATGGCACTGATTGAGAGGCAAGGGCATAGGTCAGGACACTCGCCCCTCTACCACCAAGTCGGATGTTCATGGCGGGCTTTAGCTGTTTAATGTACAACGCCTCAGGAATAGACAACTTCATACTCTGGCGGTTGCGATCAATAATTTCAAAGGGCCTGTCAACAAAAAAGTGACAAAAATTGGACCTGGGATAGAAGAGAACAAGCAAGGGGATAATTAGGGCATGTCTAACTTTTGCGCATTTGTTGCACATCAGGAGGTGGTCGTACACAGCGCTTGCTATTGCACAGTCCTCCTTAACCCGTGTGTGTAGGTGCTTTTCATTTTTACCTATGTAAACCCGCATTGCTCAGCAACGCTCGAGAATTTGTAGATGACTCCCGCACACAAGGTTTTCGGTACACTGGACTTGAGTCTGTCTATTTGGTGGAGACGTTTGCTCATTAAGTGAGACTTGCTTTCACTAGGTGTTGATTATCTTGATTTATGTAGCACAGCTGTAGCTGTGATTTGCGTAATCACAATATATCAGTATCTATCGATGGGAAATTGTCGCCGCCTGATCCTGTATTGACGTTTTTCCACTATTGCATCGCAATTGGAACTACATTCACTCTATAGTTTTTCACCTTAGCACTCCAGAGCTTGCTACAAGTGTACTGTTAATATTTGTTAAATATCAACTCTCGATTTCGAAACATGATGTGGGGCAAGCGGCATACATCAGCTATTGACAGCAAGGCTTATAATTTATAATAAACTTTTATAATTTGCTACAGAATTCTCAGGGCTGCATGCATAGGATGCCGGCCACTAGCTGTATGGTTATAAAAGATTTTCAACTGTAAAAGATTACACGTGTTTTGAAATTTCGATTCTAGCCACACCTTTGACTAGAAAATTATTATTTTTAATGTAAAAATGCGCCCCGTCTGGTGTTCTGCAATTGCGCAGCGCATCTGAGGGCTGCGCACAGCCTGTGCATAGTGCTGGCACTGCGGGGGTCGTGACTCCACACCCTGTACATGTATATGTCTGCTGCAGCTCAGACTGCTACCCTATCACAGTCTCACAGTGGGGGTTGTAGCCTAGTGTTTAGAGTGTCTTGACTCACGACTGAAAGGTCGGGGATTCGATTCTTGACCCTTTCGCGGCACTCTGAACAATTTTTGTCCTTGAGCAAGACACAAATCTGCATTACTTCAGTTCACCCAGCTGTAAAATGGGTGCCAGCATTAGCTAGGGTAATTGAGGGTGTGTGTAGCGACCCCCCAGTCCTTGGACTGAACAGCCGTAGGCAGCCTTCAGATTCGCCGCGCAATCGCTGCGGCTGAGCTGTCGGTTGCACATCTGCCTATTGGGGGCAGGTGTAATCACACAATTATTATTATTACAACAGGGTGAACTGCAGCTCAGCCTAATTCGCCGCTGCGTAGCCTTATTAAGCTGCGTAGGAATCCCGGCCCCAATGCTGCTTAACTTGCATACATGGATACTCTGTAACACTAGCACAATATTACATGTATCTAATAAATATATTATTTCTTTTTTCACTCGTTAAATTTCAAAATGTCATCTTAAATCTTCAGTGATAGCAAGTGTTGGGAGGACAGAACATGGAGCAGGCTCCTCAGCGGCAGCAGATGCAGAAACAGCAAATAACAATTTTTGCTGTCTCTTCTCTCGCCTCCGCCGAGGCGATTGCAGCCGCTGAATTGCTAGCTTCAGCTCCTCTAATTGCTTGCGATCGTTGCAATTTGAAACTGCCGGCAGTAGACATGCCCAGTCATCGGCAGGTGTGCATTGTCGATCCTGACTTGTTCGCCACTCTGGCCCTGCGGCCATCCACTGCGCCAGCTGACTCTTACGGTTGTCCGGTGTGCGGCCAGTTTCAGGCCAGCGCGGCCAAGCTGGCTGAGCACAGAGCTCGACGGCATGATTTTACTGGGACTGGCAGTAAGCCGCAGTACAGGTGCCATCGGTGTCGATTGATCTGCGTTGGGGTTACTGGACTCAGGGAGCATATGCGGTTGAGACACGGCTCGTGACTGAATCTATAGTTTTTTTTCTATTTCTGATTTGTAGATCAGATAGCAAGTTGGATTGCTTTATTGGGAATACCAATCCCAAAGAAGTTAAGAAGATCAGTTTTACGTCAATAAGATCAAACTAAATTTTGGCTAATTTTTCTACGAAATAACAGACTAACAACTTTCGAAAATGGCTGATGAAAAATGGATTTGTTTCAGTCGTTTTAGAGAAAATGATTAGATGTAGATGTTTAGATTATATGACACCGATAAAAAGGCCATAAGGTGGGGCTAAAATAAACCTGTTTAGGTCCTAAGATTAGGCTAAAATAGGCCCCTTTTAGGTCCTAAGATTAGGCTAAAATAGGCCCGTTTTATGTCCTAAGATTAGGCTAAAGTATGTTCATTTAGGTCATAAGATTGGGCTAAAGTATGTTCATTTAGGTCATAAGATTGGGCTAAAGTATGTTTATTTAGGTCATAAGATGGCTAAATGTTCATTTGGTCATAAGATTGGGCTAAAGTATGTTTGATTGGCTAAAGTATGTTTTTTAGGTCCTTTGGGCTAAAGTATTTTGGTCATAAGATTGGGTTTTTTGGTCCTAAGATTGGGCTAAAGTATGTTTATTTAGGTCATAAGATTGGGCTAAAGTATGTTTATTTAGGTCCTAAGATTGGGCTAAAGTATGTTTATTTAGTTAAGATTGGTAAAGTATGTTTATTTAGGTCATAACCTAAGATTATTTAGATCCTAAGATTGGGCTTAGGTTTATGTCATAAGATTGGGCTGAAATCGGCCTGTTTTAGGTCCTAAGATTGGACTAAAGTATGTTCATTTAGGTCTTAAGCAAACGCGATTACTTTTGTTGGCTATACTGGTAATCGCTCAAATATTATTTCAAATTTTCGCCATGACGATGATTTTTTTCACTATACCGGTAAGTAGCAACGGATATTCTATAGATGTTCTTGCTAGCTCTATCAATGAGCGATTTAATTCCATTTATTACTACTACTTACTGAAGTCGTGTCTGCTTTTCACATGCAACAGACTGCTTTCATTGTATAGAATATTATTAGTGTTGTTTGTGCTTGGCTGTATAAACATGCTGCTGCGCTTTTTGTTTTGCCAAAGTTTTCAGGTGATTTTTATGTCTTGCGTCGCTTAATATTTTTCTGTGAATTCTTTCTTTTTCGCTTGCTTTGTTCGGGTTTCCTGTGCGTGCCATGCATAACATTGATTTGTTTCGCAACATTGATTGCTAAACCATATTGATCACATGTTTTTTCAAGTAAATTGTCTTTGTTGAACTGACTAAAAAAGGCGCAATAAAACTAGCCCTTACGCTCGTACTCTATTATTTACATTAGTTCAATCTAACAATATCTAAATCGTATACCGCGTATTATCTACGATAATTGATGTAAGCTTTCATTTTACTGTCGTTTGATAGACAACTTTCAGATACCTTTGTTGTATCGATTTTACAATCAGGGAGTATGTATTGATAAGAAGCAGTGTTTCCTCTGTAATGCTCAGGAGGATGCTAGGAAATATTCTATGAAAGGTCATGAGCAACCCTATAAAACCTTAAACCATATACGGTTCGGGCTGCTGGCTCTCTCTGAAATGCTCGGCTGCGGTTCTGTGGAAGATTCGGGCTGGCTCTCTCTGAAATGCTAGGCTGCGGTTCTGTGGAAGATTCGGGCTGGCTCTCTCTGAAATGCTAGGCTGCGGTTCTGTGGAAGATTCGGGCTGGCTCTCTCTGAAATGCCATGGCTGCGGTTCTGTGGAAGATTCGGGCTGGCTCTCTGAAATGCTAGGCTGCGGTTCTGTGGAAGATTCGGGCTGGCTCTCTCTGAAATGCTATGGCTGCGGTTCTGTGGAAGATTCGGGCTGGCTCTCTCTGAAATGCTATGGCTGCGGTTCTGTGGAAGATTCGGGCTGGCTCTCTCTGAAATGCTATGGCTGCGGTTCTGTGGAAGATTCGGGCTGGCTCTCTCTGAAATGCTATGGCTGCGGTTCTGTGGAAGATTCGGGCTGGCTCTCTCTGAAATGCTTGGCTGCGGTTCTGTGGAAGATTCGGGCTGGCTCTCTCTGAAATGCTATGCTGCGGTTCTGTGGAAGATTCGGGCTGGTCTCTCTGAAATGCTATGGCTGCGGTTCTGTGGAAGATTCGGGCTGGCTCTCTCTGAAATGCTATGCTGCGGTTTCTGTGGAAGATTCGGGCTGGCTCTCTCTGAAATGCTATGGCTGCGGTTCTGTGGAAGATTCGGGCT